>OY744475.1:52228286-52812068 GCA_963556175.1 Tipula confusa | reverse complement strand
AGTATATTTGCTACATTTTCTTTGTAAAAGATTTTACCAAAATAGATGTTACACTTTAGTGTATATATTTTATACTTTTATTATAATTAATGTCAAATTTGTAATTTAACGTCAGTGAGTAAATGATGCATTTGTTTAATGACGCACAAAAACGAATATAATATTAAATTTTAATGTATTGACAGCGATTAGGTTTACAGATTTGTTGGCATAGTTTTTAAAAAAAGTATTTCTGAACTACATATATTAAGTTTGAAATAAATGTCTCATTGTTTTAATGTACTCCGCCGACGAAACTTTAATTGATTTTTCGAATTCCGTAATTACGATCGTCGAATTTGATTTTACAAAAGATTAAATCCCAAAAGTGATTATCGTCAAAATACGCTCTCGAAGCTGAAAAAATTGAACGATTTATAGTTCTGAAGCATTATCCAGAAGATAATAACTTGGAAAAATTAATTGCTTAACACCAAATTTAGGCAAAAACGATTTTAAACATTTTAGAAGTGAATTGTGATCCGAAACCACATATTCTATGGTACAAAAAACGAAAGGTGTTCAGTAAATGAACAGAATTCATTGGTATTCTGACTAGAAAGCTAGATGCTGAAACTTATCGCATGTACGAAATTTCGATAAAAAATCTAAAAACAATACAAACAATGGATAGTTTTTTTACCTTCTTGGAAACAAGATTCCAATTACTTGCCGCCCTCTCAAGAGAAAGAGTAAATAAAAAAATAAAAAAAGGTCCATACGTACTGTGAAACACCAAATAGTTTTTTATCGCTGAAGCAGTGAAGAAACATTGGTCATTCGAAGGCAACGAACAATCGTGACGTTGAAGAAATAACATACCAGTTCTACACCCATAAAACACACCACAAAATGGATACAGTAAAGGCACTTTGTGAGCCAACGAGCACTGTGAAGGTAATTAAACAAATTAAGTTAAACTTCAAAAAGGATGGGAAAGAAAGGAAAACAATAAAATATTGTGATGAACGACTCACAAACCTCCAACTACTGTTCGACAAATTCTGCACAATAGATGCAGAATTAATCCATACAATACACACTGATTACCAGTAAAGAGTGCAAAATTATTACGAGGAGGTGAATGAAATATACAAAAAGACAAAGATATTACTTCTTGAAGCAAAAGAGCAACACCAGAACAATCTGCCAAAGTACATCAGCAGGCCAAAGAGCACTTTGTAAATAAAGAACCAGATGTCCCGTCCTACGTAATTTATAGTGGAGATGAGGAAGTTCCACCAGCAATACCGAAACTACCAAAGCTAAACGATAAATTGTTGGAACACCGCTAGAAACTACAAATGGCCAAACCTAAACTTTTAAAAAATAATTTTAACAGCATCTGTAAACAAGATGCAAAAAATTGTCTCAATAGAACATACTGTGAGATAAAAATAAAACAGCTAACAGAAGCATGGGTCTTCTTTAGTCGCAATCACGAGGAGATTTTAGCAAATGCTACTGAAGCAGAAATTGGAGATGAATACTTCAAAAACCAGTTATTTGATGAAATGAAGTTAGAGTACGATGCCGTTATCATCTACTTGCAGGAGAAGCTTAAAATAGATACACTTAATGTAACTATCAACCAAACGCAACTTGCTGACTGACAGTGGAAAACTTTTCGATCCCCTTGGATGGCTAGCACCAATAACAATAGTGGCTAAACTAATGATGCAAGAACTCTGGGTAACAGATCTCTCCTGGGATCAACCACTACCTCCGAACTTATCAGTTGAGTGGGAGGACTTCAAAATGTCTCTTCCCTCGTTAGAGAACATAACCATACCCAGACGGGCCCACTTTGAAACAACGTCCTCAATTAGTATTTATGGTTTCTGCGATGCCTCTGAAAAGGCGTATGCTGCAGTCATTTATGCTAGGAACGTCAGTCAAGATGGCAAAATCCAGGTGGCTCTACTTTCATCAAAGACGGAGGTAGCCCCAATTAAAACGATATTGTCAATACCATGACTTGAATTATGCGGAGCCATTTTACTCTCAACATTGATGGAAAAGGTAACTAAGTCACTGCAGGTGTCCAATATAGACGTACACTTCTAGACTGATTCCATGACGCTGTTATGAATTCGGAGAAATCCTTACAATACAAAACCTTCGTGGCAAATAGAATTTCAGAAATTCAAGGAAAGTCCAGTCCAGTACAGTGGAAACATAAGTTCCAAAGAAAATCCTGCTGATTGCGCTACTAGAGGAGTTCATCCAAGCGAATTAAAGAAACACACATTATGGTGGACTGGACCAGCATGGCTGCAACTAGATAATCAAAACTGGCCATGACGGGTGAGAATAAAATAGCCCCAGAATTGAAACGGGTATTTTCAGCTACAAGCTCCACATTAGTCAATCCCTTTGAACAGCTGATACAAAGGATACCTAAGGTGAACAGGTTATTCCACATCATATGCTACTGCCGGCGCTTCATCAAAAGATATTTAAAAAATAAACATTGCGATTATTCAGAAATTATTCCTTCAGGAAGAGAACTCAAGGAAGCCCGTGATGAAATATACAGCACAGTTCAACGTCAAAATTTTGAAGAAGAAACTAGGTGCATACGAAAATACGGATCAGTATTTGCAAAAAGTAATATCCTGTCACTTAATCCTTTCATTGACGAACAAGAGATACTTCGAGTAGGAGGTCGCATAGCCAACATCAATCTAGATTTCGAAGCCAAATATCCAATACTGCTGCCACCAAGGCATCATTAACGAAACTATTAATGGCAGATGCACATCTAAAGACACTACACGGAGGAACTCAATTAACTTTAGCCCACTTACGAACGGTTTATTGGTTTACAAATGCTAAACAAAGAGTTCGTTCGGAAATCAACATGTACATAGTATGTCATCGTTTTCGGGCTACCAACAAGACACAAATGATGGCCAACTTACCAAAAGAAAGGATAACTCCCTCACGTCCTTTCACGCATACTGGAATAGATTTTGCAGACCTTATTCAATTGAGAGTCTCAAAAGGTAGAGGCACAAAACATACAAGGGATATATAGCAGTATTTGTATGCTTTTCAACACAGACAATGGAACAAACTTCGTCGGAGCTCGATCCATAATAGAAAAAGAAAAACATGAAGCCATTAAACAAGCTATTCCACATCTTCAAGAGATACTAGCTACATGCGGAACAACAAACCATTTCATACTGCCCTAAGCACCACATTTTGGAGGACTTTAGAAAGCTGCAGTCAAATCAATGAACCACCATCTCAAGCAAGAAGTTGGTGAGAGTAAACTTACATACGAAGAGTTGGCCACAGTGACATCTCAAATCGAGGCATGCCTAAATTCGAGACCTCTAGTGACAGCATCTGAAGATCCACAGGAGATGATACTAACACCAGGTCACTTTTTAATTGGGGAGTCGCTAGTTGCTCAGGCAGAGTCAGACATACCGAATCATTTTGGATCAATGAAAATATCGTTGGATTCTCTCTATCTAAAAAATACATCTTTCAATTCAATCCGCACTTTTCCTCTAATCGGTTGATGTGTCCGTCGAATGTAGGCAGTGGATAAGTATTCCTTTTCGTTATTTCATTAACTCGTCTTGCATCTAACCAAAGACGAACTTTGCCATTTAATTTCCGAACCAATGTCACTGGGGGAACTCCAGGATCTCTTGGATTCTTCAATTACTCCCAAAGACATTGTCCAACTAATCTAAGTACAAATAAGCTTGCACCGCCGGAGATACAGGGTAATTACGTTTTTTAATTGGTGAGGCGCTTTTAACATCAATCACGTGATATTATAGAAGTTTTGCCCAAACCGTTTTTATTAAACGAGAGAAATTGTTTAATGACCGCATCTAGACGAAATTTTTGACCTGGATCTCTATCTAATTCTGAGATACATTTTGAAATTATATTAAACAATAAATAAATTTTCATTAATTTATCTTCACCACTATAATAAATAGAACCCGTGAAATAACCATGGGCACGTAGTTTTGACCACCTGCTGTTCTAACTTCTGAGGATACACTATTAGAATTTTAGTTCATATTTTGAGCCTTAATTTGAGGAATCGAATTTTAATTTTGAAATGGACTACAATTCAAATCCAAATATTCCGTTATTCTGAAGGTTGACTAATTTCCTTAATTTGATACTGTGGTCTGCAAAATTTGTCGGGAACATAATTATGTCGTTTTTGCATATCCTCTAAAGCGACGCATCTTCTAACCAAATTACTGATGGAATCAATATCTTGATCTGCAAGATGGTTCTGGCGACCAATTCATATTGTACCGAAGAACTCTAGAACTTTGAATCTGGAAAAGGATTTCGAACTAGCAGAATAAAGGCCAAAATTTCGTTATAAAATTCAATAAAACTTTCATCTCCTTTTTGTTTACGAAAATCTATAATTCTCTAATATCATCTGTTCGACGATCTATAATTTCAGCCCTGAACACCAATACGAATTAGAAGCATATTCTTTTAAAAATATGCTGATCTTTAACCAAATTTTCAGAAACTTGATATGTATGTGCGTAATGCTCGACCTTAAAGAGAAATCTTTCTACCGGTAGGCCACCAGTTGATCCATCAAACTTAATTTTCTAATGAGATAATTGTGGTTTTTGAAAATCGGGAACCAAATTAGAAATAGGTTTAGTGGTAAAAACCGGAATTGCCTGCTGTCCTAAAGGTAAATTTATATTATTATTCGTTTTTGAAAAAGGAATTGATAATACATTATATTCAAATTACGGATTAGGGTAAGTCTTCTCTTTCCAGGTCTTCATCCTTTCGAGCCACAAACCAAGTGCGATGTCCCTGTATTTTCTTCATACATTTCTTAATTTTGCGATCTGGATTCTTTGAAGCTTGTTTATATGGTTTGCAAGGCTGAAGAACCGGATTTTTAATTTCATCTTCCAATAATTTTTCTAAAACTTCAAATTTTTAACTCCATTTCAACTTCAGTGTACCACCATTCAACTGTAACCTATAATGGTTCCCTAAAAACAAAATCTATTAATGAACTAATTTGTCCAAGCCGTAGGCTGTAACAGACGGCATTTGTTTTCACCTGTCAATTACAAATTTATTATTTCACTTCATGCTGCTAAAATTTATTAAATGGTTAAATTAAAAAAAAAATTGATTAATTGATTATTTAATACAAATCAATTGAATTAACCGTTTTACGACCAATACGTCATATAATCGCCGTAAATCTAATTTATATACACTTTATTTGACACAAAACTTTAAAATTAATATAAATTAGATTTAAAAAAAAGTGATAATCATTACAAATCAATTGAATTAACCGTTTTATTTAATAACTGTTTCGTTTCCGAAACATTTAAGTGTCTTCAAACTCCACATGGGGTGTGTGCTAAAAAGTTGCACATTGATATTAACCTCTTAAATTGGAAGGGTTTCACTTGGCTCGTCTTTGAATAATGCCGCTCGTGGCTTTTATTTATTGAACAAATTTTAAACTCGTGCATATTGACATATTGGTCAAAGTCATTGATCGAAACTTTTCACGAGACAATTCCTTTTTTTACTATTATTATTATTAAATATTATTATTATTATTAAAAAGTAAGTTTTGCGTTGTCAAGACGGACAAAAAATTATTCGACAAAAACAGATAAACAGATAAGCAATTTTACTGGTAAGATCGTCCATCTTTTTATTGTTTTATATTATTTTTTTTTTAAACCACGGTGCAAAAAAGGTTAGATTTAGGGTTCTAAAAGGTTTAGGTTTCTTTTAATCTAAATAAAGCAACTAAACCCGATGGAAAGCCATCAATTGTTCTTAATTTGTTATTTATGTTTAGCTAATTCTTGTTGCAAGTTGTTTCAAATATTTATGAAGTATGGCATTTTTATCTTGGTTTGGAAAACGTTAGTATTTAACCCTAGTTGAAAAAAAGGTGATAAAATATCTTCTTCCAATTACCATCCAATTGCTTTATTGTGGCCTTATCTAAAGTAATGGGTTCTATAGTAGGTTTCCACTTTATGAACTATCTCGAAAGACATGCTGTTTTATCAGATTTAGAATATGAGTTTTATAAGAATTGCTCTTCAGGTAATTTTATCGCCTAGTTACCTCACTTTTCTCTCATCCTCTTTTTAAGCTTTGGAGTATAATGACTAAATATATTGTTCAATAAAATCAAAAGTAATGCTAAAATTTTGATATCATTTTTCAAGGCTAACTAATTTGGTCAAAAATTCAATAATATTTTTGTTACGTGTAGTAGAAATTAAATTCCTCACTCTCTAATACTTTTTTTTCTTTTCGAGTTTACCTATAGAGTTTACTGCTTAGTTTTCTCCTACAAAAAATTTCAAAATTGAAATACTAATCATAAATACTTTAAAAAAATATAGTAGTTGAGCCATCACGTCTGTTCTTCGAAAAATTATTCGATTATTAAAATTCTCTTTTAAAAAATTGATTGATTCCGTTGCTGTGTGGCATCTTGCACCATTATATTGAAACCACATATTCTGTACATCAATATCTTCCAATTGACTTCGCAAAAAGTTTCTAATCAATTTTCGACAGTAATTCTCGAAAAAATATAGGCCAATTTTCGGAATGTTTGTACTTGTCATGTGTCAAATAACTTATGGTATTTTACATAAAATATATATGGCGGAATATTTAAAAAGATACTAGAAATATAAAACAGCCCTTCAAACCCTTCAGTTTGTAAAAATTAAGAATGGGAAAAGTGGTGAGCAATTCAATAAATGTGGTGTAACCCAAGGATCCATTGTTAGTCCTACATTATTAAATTTAATTTGCAATGTCGTATCTGAATTAGTCTTATAAATCAATAACTGTTTCCGGTTTGCATTGTTATCCAAGACAAAAACCAAAATGGATACGTAAAAATTTACATCCAGCACACGTAGAGTCTACAAATGAGATTAGTCTACATTATAGAATATCTCAAATGTAGACTCTATACTCAAATGTGTACTAGATGCGCCAATTGGTTTTTAAATATCGACTTGTGTCTTTTAGTCAAAAAACGATTCTTCTATTTTTGCCTAAAAATTTCCTATTTTCTATTTTTCTATTTGTTTCGCGTTGATAGTATGATCGGAAAAACGTATAAAATTGCGATACGTATAAAATTGCGAGACCGTGTACCGTGGTGGTGGTTTAATGGATCTACCTGTTCTTGTCACTGTTGATTTTAAAATGCGTTTGAGTGGAATTGTTGGCTTGTTAATTGTTGGCTGAATATTTTGGTTGTGTTGAATTTTTGATGTCTTCCCATAATCGGTATTATGCCATAGTGATTTGGTTTTTCGACAGCTTGTGAAGTATTAAAGTTGGTCATCTTCAGTGAAACATGGCTTTAACCTGTCGATAGAAATATTACTGGTTCTGCCTCTCATTTCCTGAATAAATGATTTTTCGTTACGGCTAGCAACACAGAAAGGACCTTCGTCCTGCTTTCCGTGTCCTCTGCCACATTTCAATAAATCCGTTGCATTTTCGATTATACGACGAAGTCCTTTTGTGTTCGAATCCTAATAATTTGGAAAATTCAGCAAACATTTCTGATTCGAATTGGGATCCTTGGTCCGTTACTACCAAAGAAGGTACTCCAAACCGAGAAATGGAATTATTAAATACAGCGATTGCTACCGTTTCGGCTCTGATATCCGGAATTGGAATTGCTTCAGTCCACCTGGTAAAGCGATCAATAAATGTAACACAATATCGCTGCCCTTCCGACATTGGTAATGGACCAACTATATCTAGATGGATTTCCGAAAATAGTTTTACTACCGGTGAATTTCCAAAGGTACTCTTGGTGTATTTTGTCACTTTCGACCGCTGGCATGCCAAACAACACTGAGCCATTCGTTTTACGTCTATTTTAATATTAACCCACACGAACTGGTCCGTCATAGCTTTCACTGATGCTTGTACCCCTGGATGTGATAAGTTGTGGGTAGCCTCAAAAACTGCTCTACGGAAATCCCGGACGCGTTTTGCTTGAAGAAACATCACATAGCCACAAATTCGCGGAATTAAATGTTACTGGAATTCAAATTGTAGTTCGGTTGATGATTCGAGTAATTTTTTAAGTTCGTTATCTGCTTGCTGCACAGCTGCAATTGCATCGTAATTGATAGATTCATGCAAGACGATGCTATTCAACCGTGATAGAGTATCGGCGACCACGTTATCACATCCAGATAAATGCTGGATGTCGCTCGTAAATTGACCTATAAAATCTAGGTAGCGGAATTGTCTTGGTCGTAAAATCCTTTGTTTAAAATCCTTTGCTGGATTTTAATTGAACGCATAAATGAGTGATTTATTGTTGTGAATAGCGTGAATAATGAACGACTTTCAATCATATGTCGAATTTTCTTGACAGCTGAATACGCAGCTAAGAGCTCCCTGTCATATGCGCTGTATCGTTGCTGTGTGGTTGATAACTTTAACGAAAAAAATTGTGTAGGTTGCCATCCGCCGTTGTTGCCTTTTCTCATTTGCTGAATTACAGCTCCAACGGACAGTGGGTGTATTGTCATGAACCTTAACGGTTAGTGAAAACAACGACGTTAGAGGGTCTAGTAACCTGCCGTGCTGAATTAGTTGATACTAACAATCCCGACTGGTTCAAGAAATCTGCTTCAAATGATCGGCATAGTTACTTCTGCCACCACAAATGACCAGGCATTGTCGCTTGAGGCCTAGATCTAAGTTGATTCGTTGATTTCCAAAGGTTTTTAGTTGCGATCCAATTGCTCCATATAAATAAAAGTCAGAGTTGTGTCCGCTCCAGTGCGACAGCTATGAGAGTTATCGGAACAAGACGCCGTTTGTGCCGGAGAATTTAGTTTTTCCTCGATTTTGAGTTCAAAAGAATTACAAAATAAGCTTTAAACTGAATAGAAAGCAGAAATACAAACCACAACTAGTGAATGGTAGAAAAATATTTTAAACTTGCTGCGTAAAATGTCAATTTCCAGGGCCAATCAGACACGATGACGTAGTAAATTAATTAAATATTGGCAGCATAATATAAATCGAAGACGAGAATTATATTAATGTTTTGTTTATGCTTCTTAATTCCCGACCGATGTTAATTATTTTGTATTTGATAATTTATATATTTTAAAAAGACATATTAGGTTTGTTTTAAGTTCACTATACGTGATTCAAACCATATGTTCATATTAACCCAAAAGTGTTACACTTTTTATAACCGTAACACTTTTCTACACTTTTTGCATTTAAACATTAATTACAATTGTTAATATAATTTGCACAGTACCAAATGTGCTTTTACTCTGAAAACATACTCTTTTTTAAGATATTTTTTTAAGAAATCAAGATATTAGCTGTTCAAAACCTGCTTCAACCAGACATTGCACCAATGACGTAGTGATGTAGGAATTTATTGGTGAATCATAAACTTAAAAATAATTTATTACTTTTTAAGTTTATTACGCACGATTTAGAACAGTATTTTTAAATTTAACTAAAACTGACAAAAAGTGTTACACTTAAATATATTTTGCTAATCGGAACACTTTTTACACTTTTTTTATTTAAGTATCAATTAGACTCGTAAAATATATTTTATAATTCTATCTCATACAAAAATGACACAATCCTTTTTAGAAATGTCGAAAATTGTTCATTTTTCTATAGTTTTTGCAATGAAAAATTTATTAGTGATTCAAATATGAATAATACAATTCAAAGACGCCTTATCGTTATTAGATCGATCAAAATCAACAAATGCAATGTCAATCGTATCATCAGTTTATTTATAATTTTTCGATTGTTCTACAATCCCAATTACAAATATGTTTACTTATTTTTATTTAATCCGTCCTTGCAATTGTTTTTACATTTTCAGAATGGAAAATATTTCTCTTTCCAGATTGATCTTTTGATAATTTATTAGTAACCTAATATAATTAAAAAAATGCCTTTTCGTTCTAATGTCAATATCGATAAGTTCCCGATCGTATAGTGATGGTTATAGTGTTGGCTTAAACACACGAAAAAGTGCCACACTTTCATATATTTTCAAAATCTACACTTTTTTACACTTTTTAAAATTATGGGTTAATTAAAATTGTTAAACATATTTTATATACCACAACTGTTTTTAACTCTTGTTATTCATATTTATAACACTTTACATTAAAAATTATAAATAGTTAATTCGTCCTCATCCGAATTATAACCGACATTTTTATAAATTTAGTAGTCCATTTTTACACTTTTTTTTGAGTTTTTTTTTCCAAATATGGCAATTAACATTTCTATCAAAATTGTGGATTCGGGTTCTACCGGCTGACTGAAAAACGAGAAAGCTGCACAACTATTCCAAGTCTACGAGCAAAATCTACGAATTTCAGTTGAGCACGTTACATCAAAAACAGTGTCACGGATCCAAGTCGTGATTCTAAAACGGCTTATACATCGCGACTGCCTAGATTTGATAAAAGTATCTTAAGAAAATTGCCCGCAATCAAATCACTAACATTTTCGGATCCACGTGCTCTCTTTACCATGACATTAACATAATTTTGGTAGCCGCTCAATGCGGTTGAACTCTACGATCTAACAGCTCAAAATACTGCACTTGGCAGGGTAGTTTCTAGAAAAAATTCAACCAGTAAGCAAACTAATATTAACCTTCACGATGAGTTCAATGTAGATAAGAGTTTGCGTAAATTCTGGGAGCTCGAAGAAGGTCCGTTGGACTTACACCAGTCCACCAATTTACATAGTTCTGTGAAGATTATTCATTTAATCCCATACCAGGCCACTAGATGGAAGATTTATTGTAAAATGGCCGTTCGCAGGGAATTCCTTCGCTCTGAGGAGTTTACTCGAGCAAGCAGTTTTCCAATTTCACTACATTAAATGTCGTCCACAACGGTATGACGCTTTAAATGAGGAATACAAGCGAGAATCGCCCATAAACACTGCAAATATCAGCAAATATTGTGGCGCGATGATAACTTTCTTAACAATATTCCCGTACAATTTACTTCGTCCAACTATCACTTTTCAACCCTTTAACGGGACTAGAGCTTCTTCCTTAAATTGTCTTCCTTTAACAACACTTACCATAATACTCTCTATTACAAATCAGTCTCGTATCTAATCTATGCTTTGCTTTTTTCCTTGTTTCTTCTAGTACTTTATGTCTGACCTATTCAACTCGACTATCTACTCTTCCGCCTCTAATTTTTACCCAAATCTCTGATCTACTCGTAATTTACACCAGTCTACTCTCTCTACCCGGTATCACTTACTGCAATATTTTTCCCTTTTTTCTATAAACAATGTTACCTCTTACTTCATCTTATAACCTAGTGTCCACGGGTCTCTGTCAATGTCTTCCACTAATTTCTTCCGGCACCGGACTTAGCTTTGGTTGATAGACTGACGAAGTTGTCTCCTTGCTATTCGGTGGTCGGCTGATCTCTTCCGTAAATCGGCGATTTCTGGGGTCAACCAGTACGCGGATGGCTTGCCATGCCGTGGTTTCTTCCTTGTCATAGATGCCTCACAGGCCGAGACGATAAGCCTTATTGTGGAAGAAACCAATACCTCCGCTCTTCCATTCTCTGCATGCGACACTCCTTTTGCAAGTTCTTGCATAAACTGGGTTATATTTATCCTTCCCAGGTTCCATCTGGCCGGTTTATCCTGCGAGTCTTGCTGTGGTCTATTGCAAATCTCGAAAGTGATGTACTGATGGTCGCTCCCTCAATAGTCTTCCATAACTCTCGATCTTTTAACGTGTGGTACCAATTCCTCAGACACAAGGGTATAATATCAGGAATTGTCTCTGTATATCCCGGACCACGAAAAGTTGTTGTCAATCCAACGTTTAAGATCAGAAGACTTGTTCTGGTTGCCATCTCTAGGATAAGTCTGCCTCTGGTGTCCGGGTTAGGCATCTCCCACTTGAGAGCTCTTGCATTGAAGTTACCTGCAACCACCATGTATCCACCTCCTTTAGGATTTCATTCTCCAATGCCTCAAGTTTGGCTCGAAACTTCGCGATCACTTCATTTGGAGTGAAGTAGCAATTGAAATAAGTTGCCTCTTTAGTCTTGACCCACACGAAACTTCTGCCTGCTCCATGGGTTTGGATGCTAACTTTTAGATCGGTGATCCCCGGGATGTCCCGTTGAAGCGCCGCCTCCACTTCTGCTCTGTTTGTAATGTAGTCCAGATCGCGGATCTTTACTTTCCTGTTTGGTTTCTAATTCCAAGAGAACGTCACTTGCGCTAGTTCGTCGAATGATCTTCACCTCTTCCGGCTTAATTTTATTACGGAGTTCCTTGAGGACCTCGTCATATATTTAGCCCTTCGCTGGCTTTACCATTATGCCTCTGGTAGCTGAAGCGCTAGTCTCCCGTTCTTCTGCTTCTTTATCCTCTTTATTCCGAAGTATTTTTTACTTTTTCAACTCCTGCTGTATCCACCCCTCTGTGGATGTTTGTTTTCTCAGCCTTTTATCCTCGTTTTGCTCTTCCGGGTTTGAGGCTGGTGTGCTTTCTTCCATACCTGGCCCTTGTTGCTGGGACTTATTTGTTCTTAACAGTATACCATCATCGTTCCAACTGGCTCTGCCATAAGAAATAGCATCAATTACATCCTCTAGTTTGTTTACGCCAAACTTTATATCGTTCGAAATATTCAGCTGCCTCTTGGTCACCATTTTCATTTTTGCAATGATGTCCCCACACTTATAGAACAGTACTATCTCTTCCCTCCTTGTCCTAGCAATGTGCGGTCACTTCGCTGAGGTTTTTTCGAATTCGGGCATAGCGCTGTAGCCTGGTTGCCTACTGCAGGCTTCGTTTTGGTCGCTAAGTTGCCTCCCCCTCATAATCCGTTTGGCAGCCCGAAATATCGGGATAGGATTCAGAACCTGTGCTTCTACCCACCTGAGGTAATTTGTTGTGTTTGAACGACATCTCATCTGGCGTTACCGAGCCACACCGAGTATTTTATTTTCTTGTTACCAACCATATCTGGCAGGCTTTGACCTTTCCGCCAGCTGGGGAGGCGCCCGATGAGGAAACTAGCAAAACCCCACACGGGATAATAATATAATATATTATTATATTATTATTATACAAATAATATAATATATAATAATATAGTAATATAATAATATAATTATATAATAATATAATAATATAATAATATAATAATATAATAATATAATAATATAATAATATAATAATATAATAATATAATAATATAATAATATAATAATATAATAATATAATAATATAATAATATAATAATATAATAATATAATAATATAATAATATAATAATATAATAATATAATAATATAATAATATAATAATATAATAATATAATAATATAATAATATAATAATATAATAATATAATAATATAATAATATAATAATATAATAATATAATAATATAATAATATAATAATATAATAATATAATAATATAATAATATAATAATATAATAATATAATAATATAATAATATAATAATATAATAATATAATAATATAATAATATAATAATATAATAATATAATAATATAATAATATAATAATATAATAATATAATAATATAATAATATAATAATATAATAATATAATAATATAATAATATAATAATATAATAATATAATAATATAATAATATAATAATATAATAATATAATAATATAATAATATAATAATATAATAATATAATAATATAATAATATAATAATATAATAATATAATAATATAATAATATAATAATATAATAATATAATAATATAATAATATAATAATATAATAATATAATAATATAATAATATAATAATATAATAATATAATAATATAATAATATAATAATATAATAATATAATAATATAATAATATAATAATATAATAATATAATAATATAATAATATAATAATATAATAATATAATAATATAATAATATAATAATATAATAATATAATAATATAATAATATAATAATATAATAATATAATAATATAATAATATAATAATATAATAATATAATAATATAATAATATAATAATATAATAATATAATAATATAATAATATAATAATATAATAATATAATAATATAATAATATAATAATATAATAATATAATAATATAATAATATAATAATATAATAATATAATAATATAATAATATAATAATATAATAATATAATAATATAATAATATAATAATATAATAATATAATAATATAATAATATAATAATATAATAATATAATAATATAATAATATAATAATATAATAATATAATAATATAATAATATAATAATATAATAATATAATAATATAATAATATAATAATATAATAATATAATAATATAATAATATAATAATATAATAATATAATAATATAATAATATAATAATATAATAATATAATAATATAATAATATAATAATATAATAATATAATAATATAATAATATAATAATATAATAATATAATAATATAATAATATAATAATATAATAATATAATAATATAATAATATAATAATATAATAATATAATAATATAATAATATAATAATATAATAATATAATAATATAATAATATAATAATATAATAATATAATAATATAATAATATAATAATATAATAATATAATAATATAATAATATAATAATATAATAATATAATAATATAATAATATAATAATATAATAATATAATAATATAATAATATAATAATATAATAATATAATAATATAATAATATAATAATATAATAATATAATAATATAATAATATAATAATATAATAATATAATAATATAATAATATAATAATATAATAATATAATAATATAATAATATAATAATATAATAATATAATAATATAATAATATAATAATATAATAATATAATAATATAATAATATAATAATATAATAATATAATAATATAATAATATAATAATATAATAATATAATAATATAATAATATAATAATATAATAATATAATAATATAATAATATAATAATATAATAATATAATAATATAATAATATAATAATATAATAATATAATAATATAATAATATAATAATATAATAATATAATAATATAATAATATAATAATATAATAATATAATAATATAATAATATAATAATATAATAATATAATAATATAATAATATAATAATATAATAATATAATAATATAATAATATAATAATATAATAATATAATAATATAATAATATAATAATATAATAATATAATAATATAATAATATAATAATATAATAATATAATAATATAATAATATAATAATATAATAATATAATAATATAATAATATAATAATATAATAATATAATAATATAATAATATAATAATATAATAATATAATAATATAATAATATAATAATATAATAATATAATAATATAATAATATAATAATATAATAATATAATAATATAATAATATAATAATATAATAATATAATAATATAATAATATAATAATATAATAATATAATAATATAATAATATAATAATATAATAATATAATAATATAATAATATAATAATATAATAATACCCTAAAATCAATAAATTTATCCGTTTTATGACAATATACGTCCGTAGGTGCATAAATACAAACAATTGACTGGTTGCTTTGTCGCATGCTTAAACGTATTTTACAAATTCGGTTATTGACTTCTTTGAATTTCAAAACAGCTTTTTTACCTCTGGTTTTAAATGAAATCAAACACGAAGATCGCCAAGGTCATCTTCACTGTAAAGCAACGTATAATCTTGGGAGATATAGTCTCCACTTGTTAACCTTCGAGTTTCTTAGGGAACTTTTTTGCTGATTACAATGCCGTATAATCACCTCTTACGACAAGCTGTGGTGGTATTCTAAACATATTATGCTCGTGTTAAAATGCTCTAGGAGACATGTAGGAACGTCCCGATCAAGTTAACACAAACATTTAAAAATTATAAATGAGAAAACGAACAAATAGTGTCAGTAGTAAAAGACAACAATCGCCGGAACCATCCCCTACCCAATTGAAACACACCCAACACCCAGGTCAATATACATTTTGTGTTTATTAGTTGGCAACGATACGGTACGTTCGTCCCACAATGGATCTAGATAAAAAGAAAAAAAACAAAAAGTTTTGAATTCATTTCAAAGCGTCAACATAATTAATCATCATCGCAGTTAGTTGGCCGTCACCTGTATCGCCAAGAAAAGTTTATAATCTATATGTATATAAAATAAATCAACAACAATAAATAAACAAACACAATAGAAAATCTTAATTTTTTTTTTTTTTTTTATTTTTATTTTTTTTTTATTTCTTCTCAAAATATATTTATACGCGAAACGTAATACATCAGTTTTGACGAGATTTTTAATGTGATAAGTTGAAAAGACTTTCGGTGTTCATACAAAATAATAATAATAAAAAAAAAAACATTTCAAGTGCAAAATAAAACATCTTAAAGTTTTCGATTGATATTTACATATTTCGATTTAATTATTAGAATCGGCTATAAATAAAAGAATTCAATAAATTTTTTTTTTCATTGTATATTGAATAAAAACTAAATGTGATTTCAAGTGTGATATAAACAAATTATTATATAGTAAAATATAACATAATTTCACTACTTATATGACCTTGTATGATATAAATAACAAGACAAGTGATAAATAAATAGTTTACTATACATTATAATTAAAGATATTATATATATTAATTAATAAGAGAGAATAATAAAATGCACTAGTTAATTAAATTAAATTATATAGTTGTGTGACTATTTTCGATTGACATAAATAATTTAGGTTTATAGTTTTTAGTGTGTGCGCATTCAATTTTTGTACATTTTCTAATCATACTTGTTCATATATAAAAAGTACGCACAGCGAAACAAAACTATTGAAAATAGTTTTTAAATTAATTTTAATTAATTTTTATTTAATTTGATGTACAACTATTTTGTATATACACATTTTGGATTTTATATAGTTGTTTTTATATTATTTAGGGGGAAACATTAGTGATTTTGTGTAGCATGCGATAAAAAAAAACTTAATGTTTTTAATGCGTTTCGATGAAGTGCTTCCGGTTCGGCCAAAGTTTAAATGTTTAAAATTATTTTATGTTTTATATACATACACACACATACATGATTTAAATGCATATAACGACGTTTTTTGTACTCGATCGCCGTCTTAATAATTCATAATAAATTTGATTTACAATTCTAATCAATTAAATTTTTTGCTATAATCGACTATAAAATAAAATTGTAATTTAATCGGCTAAAAAAAAATTTATTGCATTTGAATAGTACAACAAAAAAAAATGTATAAATCATAATATATAATTAAGTGATAGTCGCGATATTAATTACTTTGTTATTTATTTATATAGTTTTGGTAATATTTGTTATTGATTGATTTAATTTTGATCTCTTTACTATAATATTATAGACAAATGTAAAATCAGCTGGACTCTGAATTGTTTGGCATACAGTTCGTTCATTTGATAATTCTTATCGTTTTGTAAATAGTGTTGATAACATAAAATGTATAAACTAAATTGTTTATGTCAATATTTTTTTTATGTTATGTATCTAATCGATCGTGGTCTACTACCCGTCTGGTTTAATACTTAACCGGTTGGAAAAAAAAGTTATGGCTATAGTAATAAAATTCTTCATTTGTAGATTAAAACTGAATAATGATTTTCTGAATTAGTATCAAACATTTGATCGATCACTAATGTTGATCATAAATATTAAACTGTAAAAATAATATAATTAATTTCATATCGATCAATAATGATCGTAAATCTTAAATAATGTTAGATCACGTAAACGATCGAGTGATAAAAATTTTTTGTTTCTATGATTTTTTGTTCAAATGATCAACTTTTATTGTCATATATTTGTTAATATAGTTAATACTGTGCGTACTGGAAAGGGAGTTCTGTGGACACGGCTCTGCATTCCGTAGTGCGAACAATTGAGAAATCAATCCACTGGAAAGAGTACTGTATGGTAGCCTTCTTCGATATAGAGGGTGCCTTTAACAATGTCAGGACGGAGGCAGTTCAGGAAGGACTATCTTTCTTATTTGTGGACTACCCCTTAATGAGGTTGATAATTCAGATGCTAGAATGCAGGATTGTTAACGCGAAGATAGGGGAATCCACCATTAAAAGGCGAGTAGTTAGAGAAACTCCACAAGGTGGTGTCCTATCACCTCTTCTCTGAAACATAGTAATCAATAGATTATTTTTGGAACTGAAGAGGGAGTGAATAGGGGTGATAGCGTATGCAGATGACGTAGCGATCTTGATCTCGGGTAGGTACCTAAGCACGATTAGGAAAGTCATGAAACACACGCTCTTAATAATTAAAAAGTAGGCCAGCAAATGTGGGCTGGGTATAAATCCATCCAAAATAGAGTTTGTACTCTTCACCAAGAAATATAAAATTCCGGTAATCGCCCCTCCTCCCTTAAAAGGCACGACACTGGCCTTTACTGATAAGGCAAGATTTCTGGGTATAATTTTGGACAGTAGGGTAAATTGGAAGCTTATATTATATTTTAGGAAGAGTAAAAGAAGTCTACCATGGCTCTGTACTCATGTAGGAACGCCGTCGGTAGGAGTTGGGGTCTAAAACCAGAGCTGGTACACTGGCTCTTCACCGCTGTAGTCAGACCGATTCTGATGTATGGAGTGAGTGTGTGGTGGCCAGCACTAGACAAGAAAACTTATAAAACTATGATAGAGAAGGTACAAAGAACGGCGTGCTTGCTTATAAGCGGGGCACTGAGGACAACCCCTACATGTGCTCTGAGGGCTATGCTCTACCTTCTTCCTGTCGACAGCTTTGGTAAGCAGAAAACAGCAACTACGGCTGCACGACTCTTTGCCGTGTTTGAGTGGAAATGTCTACAGACGGGCCACTCGACGATTGACAGTTCGCTTAAGGAAGACTTGGCGAATAGTGCCTACACAATACCGATTGTATGCTTTAAAAAAGGCTTCCGGACCCTTATCCGCAAGGGAATCCTGGGGGAACAGGTCAACAACAGAAACTGGAAGCATACAATTCTACACTAACGGCTGCAAGCTAGACGGCAAAGTAGGAGCTGGAGTCTATTGTGACAAATTAAATGTGAATATATCCGTTCGTCTTCCTGATCACTGCAGTGTGTACCAGGCAGAGGTGGTAGCGATTGAGAAAGCGCTGGCTTGGTTGATGCATAATGTCATATCCACAAGGGATATAACAATATATGTGGATAGTCAGGCGGCAATCAATTCACTGGAATCAGTTTCTCTGATTAGTATCTCTTAACGAGATGAGTGAGCATTTCAATATCCAAATAGTCTGGGTCCCCGGTCACTCGGACGTTCTGGGAAACTACAGGGCTTACGAACTGGCAAGAAAAGGAACAACTCCCCAATTGAAACCGGAAACTTCCTCTGCTCAGGAGGTACAAACATCTAGACAAGTATTGTTTCGACGGCCTTATGGATCTCGAGAACTGCAATGTGCGAGATATCTTACGCTACATAAGTAGCACTGAATGGTTCCAATGAAGGTTAAAGGGGAGTAGGATCCTTTGGTATCACAATGGACCGTTACCGGTCTAAGTGTTCGTTAGCAGCCACTCTACCCTAACCTAATACTGTGGAATTCAGGAAAACAGATGGCACAAAATATCGGATCGCAAAATTATTTCCAGCTGTGTTGTTTTAAATTAATTAGACACTGTGGCACCCGCATGTCTCGTAAAGTATTTTTTAAACAAATGTAGGATATTTGTGCTGACTACCCGCATCAACAAATATGCAATAAAACGCGTATTTGCTGATCAAGTGTTTTCACTGAGGATGATTCTTTTTAAATATTACAAAATATCAAGCGATGTCGATCAGGTGTTTGTTAAATTTTCAGCAAGCATAAAACTTAATCCATCAGATTAGCTTATGGTCTACTTTGCGATTTTTGGAATACCTGAAAAATATATGAGTATGTAAAATGATAGTCCCAATGTTGTGTCACCTCAGGACATCATCTTATTCCGTCATTCCAACGAGGTTCTGGCAAATAAAAATTGTGTGGTAGGGGATATAAAAGCATGCGTTGATGCTCTGGCACCGTGCTTTGTGTACCCTACGTCCTCTACTAAAGTCAAAATATCTTGTAAATACCTACAAGTTGAAGTTGTAACAAGGTTACATCCGGCTCTTTGTAATTTATGAGTGTGAGATTTGAACTCTGATGGGTCAGTATGAAAGATTTCTGATTACATGATATATGGCCTAAACGCGACGACAACAACATTTAACGAGTCCTATTCAACCAAGAAATCAGGAAGTTGATGAAAATTCCTGATGGCCTTCATGAAATAAAAGGACAGCAAGTACGCTTGCTGGATCACGTTCTGTGGGCTGTCGGGGCCAATGGCTCCTCGGAGTAGGAAACTTGCCTACTTCGGGTTGTTTTAAACAATGCGAAAAGCAAACTCGAGATCGTTGGAGCCGGAGTGTTGATTCGATAAAACAACCAAAATAATTCAATCACTTGCTACTTACAGTGATTATAGTGTAAACGGGTCATTTATAAATATTGTGATGTCACAGGAAATAAGTCAAATCATGAATCGGGAATTTTCACTGATTACGAAGGTAAGGCAGCTACCACCTCGTGTGAAAGAAATCTAAATTCAAAACTTATAGCAATAAGAATAGTATGATCAATTTTGTCGAAATCTTTTCACAAAATCGGTATAAATTACGTCAAGTTAAAGTTTGGAGTTGGTAATAAATCAATCTCTACCGAATTAAACCAGATTTGTAGCTGTAAAACTGCTGGACGAAAACCGAAGTTACTATGGAGAAATTAATGTTTTTTATAGATCGAAAGACCGTCGATTCGAAAATCTTGGGTATGATAGACAACAGTAATTCCGTGGTATACATAGTTACCAGAATATATCCTTTTACTCAATTTTAAAATTGGATGAATAGTGGAGTCTTCCAATGATAAAGTAGGCGAAAGAGTCAAACTTTGAGCCCACTATTTGGTGGCACACCATCGTACCCGGGATACATTGGAATTCGATGTCCGAATTTATCATCGATGACCAAATTAATTTTTGAATTCTTTACGGTCACCATCGAAAGTATATTGCATATTTCCAAGAAATGTATCTTTTAATACCCGTTTTAAGCATGTTCAATGATAAAATAACGTCACTCAACCATATAGAATTGAGTTTTAGTCAGAATTATTCAAAAACTTGTTTAATGGATGAGTAAGCAGTAGTTATTTCTGTCATTGAACTAGTCCATCCATCATGTACGGACATGGACAAAAAATCCTCTTTACATCCCGACCCAAACACCGTGGCATTAGCCAATTACACGGATTCTGAAATTAAAAAGAAAATTATTAGATATTCGGCTATTATATTTAATATGCTTATTTTAGCCCTTATATGCGTATTTAGACCGTTTTCGGTATAAAGTAGCTGAAATGCTTACACCATAATCAACCCGATGGATATCAAACCATAAAACCCCATGGATATCAAACCATATTACATAGGGAAGATTGAAGTCTAACCTAGTTTAATCCGGACTGCAATTTTGTTTTTCCTCTATTATGGCAAAAACTCGGTAATTGGTATCATCGTCAGATTTGACAGATTCCAATTTCCCTTCAATTTCTACTTTACCATAACCCACATATTTTTTGAGTTAACAGTAGATCTACCACCAGTGGTTATCTTCAATTAAAACATTACCGAAAATATTATCAAGCTTCGTATAAAATATAAGCATTATCCATATTATAAAACGATCGAGTTTCAATACAGAAGTGAATAATTTAGCTTACAATTTGTAAAATCTCGACTAAAATGCATTATACTAAAACAAATTATTTGAAACGATCGAGTGATCATAAATTTAACAACTTCCTAATAATTCAGCATATCACCATTACGTATATTAACTGGTTATCGTACGATCGTTAATATTTTTAAATAATATTCTTCGTCTGAACAATTAATCGATCATTAGTGATGACGACAAATTTTTTAAAATCGCGATCTATTGTTATCATCTTTTACCGATCGATATATGATCAGAAAATTCTGGTTTATAATTGCGTCAATCGATATAAAGTGCGATCTTAATTGTTGAAGCGCGCAGAAATTTTTTATTTTCTACTTTTAAAATTTTAAAACGCGATCAAATTATCATAATCGGTTTATTTTACTTGAACCGCAGATCATGAATAATCAAACGTTTTAATTTGTTGTTAAAATCGCATAAGTTAATTTTCTCAAATATACATATATATAGAACGAGGGTATATAATGAGTTTATGAGTTTAAAAAAAAAATATGATTTGTCGGTCCCCCATATGGTTCATAAAGAAATTCATTTAAATTCCAATAGCACGAATAATAATTTCTAAATATATAGCATTATTTTTAAATGGCATAGTTCAATCTTCATCAAATTTCTGTATATAAACCGAATCGAGTAAACAACCGAATCAAAAAATAAAAAATACAAGAAAAAATTGGATTTCATCCCATTGTTGACTGTTTTAGTCAAAGACGTGCATTTTAATTGTAGATCGTTCACGTATCTAAATAAAAAAAACATAACCTCTTAACCTTTCGTTGCCACAATATTTGTTAATTCATTTCAATTGTATGTTAATCATATATTTGAACTATATCTTAAACTTTTTGTTGATGTATCATCTTATTAAAATTGCGCGAGACGTGTAAGATACCGTGTACACATAAAAGTAACCATGTATACACGAAATTTAGATGGTGAAGAAAATGATAATTTAATTAGTAATCGCATAATTAAATTTACACCTAAAAAAAAATTATTTTACTGTGTGGTTTGGCGGATATATATATGTATGTGTATTATCCATCCCCATATGGGCAACTGATCAAATCAGTTTTGTTTACAAAAAAAAACTCCGGTTTAATATTTATACGTATCCATTTCAATTATCATTTAATTAGTTAACCTAATTTTTTTTTTTTTTGATATATAATGTCTAATTTGAATAAGCTAATTTAACCAAGTTAAATTTGTTAAATGGATGGAGGGGCGGGCAAGGCATACTAACATTCTAATTAATTAAAAATGTATACAGATCTTTATATTAAGATTTATTGTATCTCGTATTTCTTATTGGTATTTAGATGAAAATACTGTTTATTGACTAAAGAGGAACCGTTTATTAGGCCTTCACAGCTAAAAATTTTAGGAGCCGACTGATATGAAAAAAACACGATCAATGACATTAAGTCGTTTAACGCGATCAATGACATTGAAGCGTTTAACGCGGATAGGTCCATGTTCCTAAGTGATAATTGGTATGGCTTTAGCTATATCCACAATTAAACCAAGTGTATGATCGCAAAGTTCATCATCATCATCTCCCCATTTTCAGTTGATCTTTACTAGCACTAGCTCTATTCTGACGACGTGCTGATCTCCATATTATGGCCATCAAATTTCTTGAAGAGCAACGGATATAAAATACGTTTTTTTTTTTAAATCAGAAAATGCCTTTATTGGTTATGTTCGGTTTATACACTAGTTCGTAATTGTATACCTCGATGCGAGCTTTACATCTCTTCAACTTGTGGTTGTTGCGGTTATATAAGGCGAATGATTTTTTTCGCACCGTAAAGATAGTTTCTGAGGCTATCAAGCGCCCCACAATTGCCAGCATTTCCTTCTCGTTGGTGGCATAGTTTTCTTCTGTTGTATTTAAGGACCTTAATGGCCTATCTCACCTTGGGACAAGACTGCTCCTATACTAGTGTTTGACGCATCTGTTGTAAGGACGAAGGGTTTCAGATCTTAAAGGATCTTCACTTTCTTTGAATCCACTTTTATACCGGAGCCAGTCACAATATAGCCCAGCAATTCCGTCTTTTCTTTAAAAGTTCGGTTTTGTTCAAGTTGACTCTAAGATTCGCGTATCGTAACTTGTTGAATATTTTCTTGACATTTTCTAGATGTTCCTCCTTTGAATTTCCTCCAAAGACCATTATATCGTCGATGTAGACATAGCATATCCTTCCAATGAATTCTTTTAGAACATCGTCTATCATACGTTGGAAAATAGCAGGCGCGTTCTTTAACCCAAATGGTAATCTCAGGAATTCATATTTCCCGTTCATTGTGAAAAATGCGGTCTTCGGAAAGTCGCTTTCCTTCATTTTTATGTTGTGGAATCCGGATGTTAAGTCAATCGTTGTGTAATATCTTGAGTTCCCTAGACTAGCAATCGTGTTATTTATGTCTGGTATTGGTTATGTGTCCGATATAGTTATTGCATTTAATTTCTTAAAATCGATTACCATGCGGTATTTTTTACATGCTGTTTTTTTGTTCCTCCACTTCAACCCTCATTTAAAATTATTGGTTGAGGCTTTCAATTTTAACTTTGTTGCCTCGTCCAAGTGGTTGTCTCTAATTTTCATGTTATTGATTTAGGTTGAAATTTTTTCCTTCAGCGGGATTTCAATGCCTGGAGAAATGCTTAAGATATTTTGTCTTCTTTCTATTATCGCCCCAACTTTTTTTAATGCATCATCCCCGATTATACCGTCGAATGATGTCAATCCCGGTAGTATATAGAAGTCTACTTGAATATCGTTTCCGAATCTTTTAAATATAGGTGCGGTTATTTTCTGATTTATTCGTATATCACTTCCGGCTAATTTCACTAAGAATGGTTTAGTTACGGGTTGAGCACCTTGGGCGAGTTCTTTTTTTACGAAGTTCTTATTTGCCCCCGTGTTATTAGGAATTTTAGTATTTTTTTATTGCTGCATTGGTACTCTAAGTATGGTAGGTTCGAGGGGCCTCCTCTATAAAATTTCCTTCGTCAATTGCCTCTGAATCTTCATCTTCATTATCGATTCATATGCATCTTCATCGTTCTCTTGTTCGAGGTGAAATACTCTTTGTTGCTTCTGATTTTTTGCTTTTATGTCGGAATTTGGTTCCCTCTTAAAGTTTGGTTTGGTAGTTATTCGGTCAGCATTTCGGACACCTCAGCTGATAGTCATCTTACAAACACATCTAGAGCACGATTCCTGTACATTTCCGTTAATACTTTTATTGTGTCCTGATTGTAATTTTCGTTTTTTACTTTATTTAGTATGAGAGATCATTGATAGTTGACGTTTGCATAGAATTCATCTATGCTTCTGTTTCATTGCATAAGTTTACTAAGTTGATATTCTAACGTACGCTGATCTTGTTTATCCGCATAAGACAATTCTTTATTTCACTCCAATTTCCTTTGAATATATTGTACGATACAAGTGCCGAATCCGTGGCACCTTTAATTTTTTGACGTATACTGTTAAGGATTGCTCGGTATATAGGTTTCTCTTTGACTATTCCATAGTCTTATAGTATGCTCTCTACACTGTTTATCCAGGATTACCATCGAAAACCTGTAGCTCTTTCACACAGTCGGGAAGTTTGCTCATTTCCCTTAAATCATTTTCATCTTTTGGCCCGTATGTAATATCTTTTCCAATGGAACATAAACTCCTCCAAACATAATTTGTCTTTCCGTAGCGATT
The DNA here is from genome assembly GCA_963556175.1 of Tipula confusa. Classification (NCBI taxonomy): domain Eukaryota; kingdom Metazoa; phylum Arthropoda; class Insecta; order Diptera; family Tipulidae; genus Tipula; species Tipula confusa. The sequence continues at coordinate 52,786,301 of OY744475.1, read as the reverse complement.
GACAGTGATTAATTTGATTTCTTTTGAAATTTTCTTTTTTTTATTACAATTTTCAAATATCATTTTCTTCATTTGAAAGTAGTAATAATATTTTTTTTAAATACTTTTCCGCACACTTTGGTCTTTATTACCCAACCATTTTAAATATAATAAGTCCCTGAAATATATCGTAAAATTATAGATTTCGTCACATGTCTTTTCATTCCAAAGGCAACAATTTCAATGAAAAAGACGCTTCGCAAAATAAAACGGTATTTTTTATTTTACAGTAATTTTTTTGTCGTGAATATAACAATGCCTTTAGTGAATTTAAAAGAAAATTGGGTTTATCATTAATGCTGCACGTGTTATTCATAAACAATTTAAGACAGTAATTTGTTAATTTGTATGCTGTGCGGAGAGCTATGCCGCGGTAGTTCGCATTTTAAGTGATCTCCTTTTAAAGATAGGGCACAACTCGGCCACTTTCCAATCAACAGGCATAATTTTTCTTTACCATACTAATCAAATAAGGTCGAAAAGATAGTTTCCAAAGTATCCCCTCCGAATATCAAGAGCTCGGAATCAATGCAATCAACCCCAGAGGAACGGTTTATTTTTAGTCTCTGCATGGCCAGTGTGAATTCCTCGTAGGATGGGTCCTCTATGTACATCTTCGCAGTCTGTATTTGACAACTTTCAAACACAGCATTTGACACTTGTTGAACATTGAGTAAACCAGAGAAATGCTCTTTCCAAGAATTGAATATTGCATCGATGTTAACACGAATGTTTCCATCTTTGTCCCGAATGGCGATAGACCTAGATCTAAAGGTATGATGCAGTCCTGCAACTCATTTAAAGAAGCCACGAGAACTGCGCAAAAAAGTCAACAATTGTTCCAGGTTTGTTGCCAGCAACATCATTGAACGACTTCGTTGACTGAAAACCACGAGTTTTAATTTTAGAATCAATGAAATTCCAAAATGCTTTAGGACTTGATAATTATCTTGGATCATGTTGATGAAACTTTTATATGCTATGCAAGCCACCAAATTCTTTCGATAACGTCAGGAATGTCAATTTATCGATTGTACTTCTGGACACTTTCCATCGCCTATATAATTCTTTTTATGATTATTTAGGTTCATTAGATCGTTGTCAAACCATGGAGGATAGTTACATAAATGAGACACATATGAGGACGGATAAAATCTCATAAAATATGATTTTATTTGCCAAAATTTGTTTGATTTTAACCGCAAACAACGTACACATAGACTTGACCTAAATATTAGTCGCATGTCCTTTTTTCTCATCCATCCGATCTCATGGATCTCTTCAAATATGAAAATCGGGTTAAGCGACTTTCCTGCGACTTATTTGTTTTAAGATCTTTATGTCATTGCATAAATCTCTTTTTTTGCAAACATAACATAATTACTCCAGCTTTATGTTTTAAAGCAAAGACAGACATGCGATTAATGTAACTAAATCTTGCTGCTGATAAAAGAAGCAAGTGTAAAAATTGTTTCTTCCCTTTCTAGATAGTTTAAGACTTCGTCGTTGATTTTTAGTGTATATGGTTCTATTAGCGAATGGTTTTGGATCAGAAGCAGTTAAATTTTCACCATTAGGGGCACATCCTTCATTCGACTGCAAGTAAATAATTTGCACCGCGTAAAAATGGCTGATTTTCGACAGCTGAAATTGCGATTGTAAATCGGGATCCTCGATAATGATCGCAAATTTGAAATTCAGCATTTTGCTGAATACGATTTGTGACATTATCTTTTCATTTTTATTTGGTTCATATTTTCCTGTGTTATTCAATAATTGTTTTTGAGATACAATAAATAGTAAATATTAGCCAACATTATAGAAATGGAAGTTAAAAAAAGCCCAAGACTTTCTCAGAACACGAGCGAGAAATCAAAATTTATTTTAAAGTACATGGCATATTCTAGAGATGGCGTGCATGCAAATTTTAAGGCCGGTACGCAGCTCGAGCTAAGATAAATTTCCCAAGAGCAGGATAAACAATTTTCGCACAAAATTTCGCTCACCGATATGCAGCTCGACGTGAATAAATCATGGAAAATATAGTTTGTCGGATTGTATAATAGATGGCACTACTATGAAGTCTCCAATATTATCACGTCGATTTATCTACACGGTAAAATAAATGAATGCGAAATTTTGACATTTCATTATGGTTTTGTTTTACGCGTATACATGTATATTGTGTATATGTGTATTGCTTTGGGGAAAAAACTTATTTGTAAGCAATTGTTGTTGTAAATTGAAAAAAATTTACCAAACCAATACACTTATGGTTTGCTATTTTTTAAATACGATAATATATTTGAGTTAAAATGGAGTATGTCGAAATTGATGATTTCGATAATGAACATGATTTCAGCTTACCACATGAAAGTGAAGAATAAAATCTTAAAAATTTAAAACCGAAAGAAAGACGCGACATAAAACAAATTAGGCAAGTCAAAATTTATCTCTACGCATTTTTTTAGCGCGCGATGTTTACCTGTACTTTTGTGGAGACCGCGTTAAAATTTAGCTTAGCTCGAGCTTCGTACCTAGCATTACAATACAATATCTAACGTCAAAATTTACGAATGATAGTTATAAAAATCGAGAAGTGCATAATTTACATGTCTTTTTTTGTTGGTGTTATATGTCAAAAAAATAATAATTCTCCAAAAAAAAAAATTCGTTTCTTTTTCACACGAAAATAAATAAATTTTTGGAGACTGCGTTAAAATTTCATTCAATTTGAACTGAGTTCTAGACTTCAAATGACAAAATTTTAACCAGTTTGAGATAATAGGTTTACAAGTTTCTGTTAAATAGATTTACTATCTATAAATCGGGGTCGCAAAAAAAATGTACAGATACCTGAATAAAGTAAGTCGTTCGACCTTTAAAAAGAGTTGCGGCATTGCTTGTAGATATAGCAGGAGTTTTTTGTTACAAAGAAAAGTTTTACCGGTTCTCCACCCGAAATATTAACGAAAAAGCAGCGATTTTTTTTTTATGTCTATCGTTAATGGTATTTTTGGCCATGTTACACATGCCTTCAATCATTTTTGAGCTAAAAAGCAAAACGTTCCTCTTTTTCTCTCAATTTCCTAGTCACTTTACGACAGGATTTTGTGTTGAGTAAACCCAGCTTGCTGTAATCAACAGCAATAAACTATAATCTATAGGCGAAATTTGCCGCGTAATTGATCTTACGGCATACAAATTACAGTTTTACATAATATTGGAGAAAATCACTCCTTTGGTGGAGAAAATCGTAGCTGACAACTACCAATGAGGATTTCGTTCGAACCTTTTAACCAAACTGATCAGGTTTTTTTGCTGAGGATCTAAATATTACGAAACATATTACGTTCATCAGATTCGGTTCGCTTTGTAAACCTGTAAGGTACATGCATTTATTTAAAACGGCAGTAATGCAATCAAAATATTAAATTATGTTAGGTCAAAGTTGAGTACAAGCTATTAGAAATTTTTGCAATTATGTCTGGTTATTCCCAGGAGATGCTTTGTCCCCGACATTCTTTAATCTCATGTTAGAGATGATAGAGAGAATCACATAAATTTTCATAAAATTGTTACGTTCATTTTTGAAAGTTGCTAATACGTTCAAAAAATATAGAAGCGTACCAAAATTATGGTAAATTATCTTAATTATGTTTTTAGCAAGATAAGCAAAATCTTTTTTAAAAAAAAAACGAATTAAATTAATCGTCGTGATGAAAATCGCGTATCTCTTATGTCACCGAGAACCAACGAAAGCAAAAATAAAAATACTGTAGATACACGTGACTATAGTCATGTTGTTTTTTTTTAAGAGATGACAAAACATTTAAGCGTCTTCTGCTTCATACATGTCTATACGGTATCTAATAAAAAAAAAACGTAATCGATTAAGATAATCAATTTCTGTGTCGCATACAGACGGGGCAATTATAGTATTTACTATATGCTGTAATGGGTATCTGTTTAGACAAAAAATGTTGTTGTTTACATAAAATAAGTACGCGGCGCTTCTGTTCATTTTGTAATTCGATATACATATTCGATGTTTATAAATCAGATAGTATACGTACATACATATATTATGCAAAACATGTGGACGTAATTCAATAGTAGCGCAAGATAAGATACGCGAGCCAAATTGTTGTTCGATAAAATCATGCAATTTTTTATTTTTTTTTTTTTTATTTTATCGTTTTCATTTACTCAAAATAAAAAGAAAACAATTAATCTTGATTATTACTAATTGTTACATTAAAAAATGTATAACACATAATTATATGTTAGTAATGTATGAACGTATGTGCCTCAGAGAACACGTGAAAATCAAATTAAAATTATTAACATCGCTTAACTCGCTAATCCATTTTTTTATGTATATAACCTTTTTAACAGCATCAACCACTGCACCAATTGCTCGGTATGTTTAAGATTTTTTAGCTAGTTTTGGTAACATAAGTATTTACTAACACAGAATTTCGTAAGAGACGCGATAATGTCCGGTCTATACTAAAATTCATCTTTCGGTTTCCACTGTCTCATACCCAGAATCAGTCTGTTTCGGGTTCTATCTACCATTTAATATGTTCTTGCGTTATATTCGGCATAAACTTGAACAGTGGTAACAGTCATTTCGGTTCTAAAATGGCGATGTTTCATCAGCAGTATACTATAACGCAATAAATTTCTAAGTTTTTAAGTGTTCATAATATCTGATAATTTTCTTTCGTACAAAAGAATGAGGCAAAATCGAGTATCGTCTAATCGAAGATTCGTTAAATCAAGTCAATTTATACAAAACTCTAAAATTTAAATAAATTACTGATTAATGAATCATTTAACACCAAAACCAAATGAAATAATCGTTACACTGAAAAAAAACGTCATTGTAATTGAATGAAAATCTGTGATCAAATATTAAACATTCTAACATCAATGCCGAGTACAGTTTTTCTTTTAGCCTTTTAGAAAGATGTTGAGGACCATCTGGTCAGCTGACCCTTGAGAAACAAATAGCCTGTAAAAATGAATAGTGCCTTAAAAATAGATGTGTCCCAAAAATAAAATTTCCGTTTTTGCAAATACACATTTTTCCGAGTTAATAATACGTCCATGCTCTAAGAATTTTTAAAAAAATAATTTTAAGTGGTCCATTGATTTTAAAGCAACCAAAACGTCGTCCAAATAACAAAATAAAATTTGAATCCCAAAAGAATTGAATGCAATAGACTTTGAAAATGTATGTGTCTGCATTCCGTAGCCCAAACGTTATTTTTAAAAATTCAAAAAGGCATGAAAAATTAGTCATTAGTCAGGATATTGGCAGCACTGGCTAAAGTTACCAAAGGCACAGCATTTTCGAATAGTGTTAGAATCATTTGCACCTGGCGCGGTAACCGCTTCATCCACAATTGACGAAGTGCAATCTCATTAAACTTTTTCATTAAATAAGGATGCCAATATTTTGTTTAAAAAAAAGAGTCCAGTGCTTAAGCACAGATAACTATACCAGATAAACATCTTGTATGGCTAAAATATACGCACGTGAATTCATACAACGTAAAAAGTTTCAACCCAAATGCAACCAAAATAAAAATAAATGTACACATAAAAACGCATATTTTGGTCCTTTTCTTTTTTAGCACACGACTTAAATTGTTTTATTTCTTTATAACGAAAAAAAAACTTTATTTATTTTATATAATATTACAATATGCTTTAACACTATTATTTAATTATATATATTTTTATGCAGTTAATCTTTAGATTAACTGTTTTTGATCTCTTTAGAGTCAATCGAATTAAATTTTTGTCTGGTCTCTTTAGAGTCAGAAATTCAACTATTTTTTATTTAGTTTTCTATTCTAAAGAAAATTATATTTTCTTTAATTTTAATACTCAGCATTTTCCTTATCTTCTAATTCTTAGTTTTAGTTTTAATATTGTAATTTGTATTATGTGTTTTAATTTGATATTTCCGTTTTAAAACGTTTTACATAATTTGCATTTTTATTAATTTGAAATATTTAAAAATATGATACTTTAGTATAAAATTGTATCATGTGCATTTTTAGGTTCATGGAACTCAATTTCGTTACATGTAACTCTCCCTTCGTTGGCTTGAGAATTCTCCTGAATTCTATTTACTACTTTAATCTTTACATTTTTCTGATTACAATATTTATGAATGATTAATACGATTAAAATTATTACTATTATTATTATTACTATACTTATTGCTGAGTATTCTAAAACTTTATGATATTTTAAAAGTTTGATCTCATCTACATGTTTGTTTGTTTTTAATATTATTTCTTTGAATGTTAATGTATTATTTGTAGATTTGTATTTTAAATTTGGGATTATGTAATTATCTTTTATTTCTTGAATATTGTTGTAAAATGTTTTATTATTTAAATTAATGCTACAGTTATAAAATCTTATAAAATAATTTCCGTTTAATTCAAATTTTCTTTCATCATTACTAGAGGTTAAAGTTAATTTGTTTGCTAATTGTACTATTATACTATTATCATTTATATTATAAATTTCTGTGTTACAATCTTTAATATTTTCACAGTTTTCTCTTAAAATACAATGTTTTAATTTATTTAATTGATGAAACGCTTGGTTTTCATCGTATTTATAATAAATATTATTAACTTCAAATGTTGTGGTAATAGGATAGTTTATTGAATTACAATCATTTACGTTAGATAATGGAATAATAAATTTTTTATTTAATTTTTTCATTTTATATGGTATTTTAACCAAAAATATTAATTTATTTGTAGTGGTTTTGGAAAAACCAACTCTTAAATTTCTTAATTTACTTATATCTATTTCATAATCCTTAATTTCTTGATATGTTAACAATGATGGATGTATGATATTTAAATTACTAAAAATTACATTGTCTTGTAAGTTACTTATAATTATGTCAATTTCTTGAATTTTTAACTTAATATTAACTGTTATTAGATTAATTGAATTTAGATTTTCTCTATTTTTTATATAGTTTTTCATAATTTGTCTATCGTCTATAATAGAACTGTACAATTTGTATATAGATTCATTAAGATTGTTATTAATTTGTATTTGTTGGTTAACATTTGATATTATATTTTCATTGTTATTATCAATTAAATTTAAATGTTTGTTAATTGTTTGTCTGTCGTCCTCGTCCATAGTTCCTGATATCCATTTGGTAATTGTACCTAAAAAGTTAACTAGTCCTCTTTTGTGTATGGTATGATGTCCGTCTCTTAAAGTCATTAATCTTTGTAGTAAAAGTTCTAATTTTTCTAGTATTGGTCTATCGTTTATTTCCGTAAAATTTGATACGATTTCAAATACCGCTTTCTTAAGTTCTAATATCGTCATTTCTAATGGGTTTAAGTCTATTAAATGTAGTGAATAGTTGTACGTCTTGGGGATTAAAATTTCATTCTCCCTAAAAATGGTGTATCCTATATTAGTTTCTATTTTCTCGACTAACAGTTGATTGTGTACTGGTACTACTAAGGTCATTGTCAACATGAGCATTGTTAGTGTCGTCATTGTCTGTAAATTTTAATGGTCTCTTAATGTTTGAAGGATGTATTTTTGTAAGGTTATGTTTTCTAAATTTAGGTTGTTCTTTATGTCTCAGAGATTTATAGTTTTTAATGTATCCTTGTTCCCTAGTTTCTTCATAACTTTCCCTATTTTCGTTATGTTTCTGTAATCTTTTATTTTGAGCTGATATTAAATTGTTATAAATTTCTTCTCTATTTAAAATAACTTCTTCCGCTTTTAATGGGCTACATTTAATGGTGCTATGATATTGATTGTTATAGCTCTTGATGGCTTCTAACATTTGAATTCTTACTGGATTATTATATTCTAAATTGAGGATTCGTAATTTTTCAGTTATGGTGTTATTCAACCTTTCTACATCTGCGTTTCCAGTATGGCTATTTGGTTTCGCTAAATGTAATTCTATTTGTTCCTGACGCAAAAATTCTTTAATATTGACATGTTTGAATTCATTGTCAGCTATTAATTTTAAAGGTTTTTTATGGTTAAAATACATTTTGAGTTTTTCTATAATCTCAACGTGTGTTCGGTTTTCTAACGGGTATGCTGTCGCAAATTTAGTAAATTTATCTATAAACATCATAAAAGGTTGTTTTCGATTTATATAAGTGTCTACATGTATAATTTGATTTTTATCAAAAGGTATTTCAGTTTTTTCGAATTTAGGTTTTATGGGATTTCTATCATATTTTGCCCTGTTACAGATATCACAATTGTTAGTGATTTTGTTAATTATTAATTTAATATTTTTATTATAGATTTTAAACTTAAGGTTTTCGTATAGTGAGATAATTCCAGGATGTTGTTGTTCCTTATGATGAATCGAAGTGATTTTGATTAGTTCGTCTTCTGATTCAACATCTTGGGCGAAATGGGTACATTTGATAAATTTAATAGTTGGGAATTCCTCTACTAAAATTTGTTGAATTCTATAAAATTCTCTGTCCGAAATTTGTGTGTGAATAGCCACTCTTGATCCTGTTAGGTATGTTTTTAGTTTACTAACTATTTCATCTTTTGTTAGGTATGGATTAATATAAATTCTTCTATTTCCTAAAATGTGTTCTAGTTCGTTGGTAAAATTTTCAGTAAGTATAATTTGAATTTTGAATCTATTTACGATTGTTTCTAACATGGTTATATTATCATTTTGTTCTTCTATTTGTGAATGTATAGTTGGATGTATTGATATATTGCTTGAATTTTCATTTTCGTCTAATTCTTCATTATTAATTTCATTTAATATCGAAGGACTTCTCCCTTCGTTTGATTGATCTATACCGAATAATATATTGAATTCACAAGATTCATTAATATGATTAATCTCATTAGTTTCGGTATTTAACCGACTTAGAAAATCTGCAATTTTATTTTCCTTTCCTTTTAAATATTCAATTTTTATGTTATACTCTCCTAATGAGAGGATCCATCGTTGAAGACGTGGATTTAGATCCTTACCTAGATACTTCGTATGCATCCATTTAATCGCTTGATGATCAGTTTTAAGTTCAAAAGGTTTAAGGTAAATATAGGGCCTAAAATATTTGACTGCCCATACAACGGCTAACAATTCTTTTTCCGTTGTGCTATATCTTATCTCGTGTTCATTAAGGGTTCTGCTAGCGAATGCAATCGGATGGTTATCTTGTAGTAACACAGCTCCAATGGCATACTGACTTGCATCCGTATTTAATGTGAATAACTTATTATAATCAGGATATTTAAGAATTGGATGTGTGGTGAGTACTGTTTTTAACTGCTCAAATGCATTTACATAAGTAGGGTCTAGTTTGTTAATTTTTGCATTTTTCTTTAAGTATTTTGTAATAGGTTGTGCTATTTTGGCATAGTCTTTTATAAATTTTCTATAATAGCCTGTAACGCCTAAGAATGACTTAATTTGCTTCTGAGTTTCCGGTAACTTTAAATTTCTTATATCGTTGACTTTTTTTAAATTAGGTTTTACCCCTTCTGGTGTCAATACATGGCCCAGGTATTCCGTCTCTTTGCAAAAGAAATTGCATTTATCTATTTGGATTTTAAGTCTTGCTTCACGCAATCTATTAAATATTTTTGTTATACTGTTAATGTGTTCTTCTAAAGATGTACTGAAAATCAGTATATCATCTAAGTAGACAACACAGATTTTGTTAATGAAATCTCTTAAAACAGAATTCATTAATCTTTGAAACGTGGCGGGTGCATTTTTCAACCCGAAAGGCATCCTAATATATTCATAATGACCAAATGGAGTGGAAAAAGCTGTTTTGTTTTGATCTTCTTTATTTACTAGTATTTGGTGGAACCCTTTAGCCAAATCTAATGTGGTAAAGTATTGGGCTCTTCCTAGTTTATCAAGAATGCTATCTATATTAGGGATTGGAAATTTGTCATCAATAGAGATTTCGTTCAGTTTGCGATAATCAATGACAATTCTCCATTTTTTCACATTAGAATTATCCAATTTTTTTGGAACAATCCACAACGGTGAATTATAAGGTGAATTCGATTCCCGTATAATTCCTTGTTTCAACATATCCCCTATTTGTTTCTCTATTTCTTCTTCGTGTACTTTGGGATATCGATATAATTTACTATAAATTGGATTATCGTGTTTTAGTTTGATTCCATGAGTTATCTCATGTGTAAAGGTCAAATTTTCACCTTCATTATAAAATAGATCTTTATGTTTTGATAGTAAATATTTTAAGTTTTCTTTTTCTTCAATGTTTAAATGTATTTGATTTATTCTTTTAAAAATCTCTTCCTTAGAATTAGTGGTAGGTACAAGGTGATTTACTTCGGTAAGCTCACTTGGATAACCATAACCAACATTTACGAAAGGAATTGTATGTTTATTAAAAAATTTTATATTTTCATTTTTCATGTCAATGACAACTTCAAAAGGTTTTAGAAAGTTTATGCCTATTATAGCATCGTATTTTCCACTCTTTAGAGGGAAAATTTTCCATTCTAAAGTTCCTTGTTTAATTAACTCATTTGGGATGGAAGTTACCATTTTTTCTTTGACGTAATTCGGTCCTCCCAATGAATTATACATGATAGGTTTTTCAAGTTTAGTTATTTTAAAATTTAAAACGTTAGGTTTGATTAAGCTAGTATCCGAACCAGTATCTATTAGACAATTTATAGTTCGATTACCGAAAGTTAGCTTTATTATGGGTAATTGATTGTTTGAGGCGTTTCGATAAAATTTACCTCTTGATTGAGCTTAGAATCGCTAGTAATATTTTCGACTTCCATTGGCTCATGTTGTTGATTAACGTGATTATTTCTATTATTATCAGGATATCTATTCTGTCCTGAGTTAAATCTAAACTGTCCTGATCTGTTATTGTTTATGTTCTGTCTACTATTGTACTGATTATTATAATTATTTTTGTTATTATTGTTATAGTTATTATTATAGTTATTATAATTATTAGAATTACTAAAATTACGATTTCGGTCGTTATAGTGAATAACTTTTTGTGAATTATGGAAATTACTGTTCTTAGTCTTAAAATTTAAGTTATTATTACTAGAATGTTTATGATTAAAGATTTGTTTACTAACTCTATTGATCTTATATTCATTTTTTATGATTTCCTCGGATAGATAAATTTCTGATTGACAAAGTAAATTGTCTAATTCAAAAAGTGTTCTATTTTCTGAAATTTGTAATTGTGCTAAAGGCACTAATTTTGTTTTTAAAATTTGGGTTAATTCTTGATCAATAGAATTATACGTGAACATATCTTTATCGTCAAAATCACAAACTTCGCCGCATTCTGACTTTATTTTTGTTAATTTATTAAATAAATCTTTGAGATTGTATACCTTGATATCCTTTGCTTGGAACAGCAACTGGTGAATTGTATATTTGGGTCTAAACTTCGCTTTTAGTTGGTAGACGACGTTGGTCCAGGTTCGCAAATGGTCCGGTATTTCCATTATTACCCCTCTAGCACTGCCAATGATTTTATTATTTATCACTTTTCTTAAGCAATATTGCTTAAGTTCACTATTATTATCACAACATAGAGTTTCTACATCTCTACTGTTTTAAGGAACGACTTAAGTTTATAAGAATCCTCACCAGAAAATGGTGGGATGTCACTAAAATTACGTATTATTTGATCTGGCGTTAAGTTAAATTTTGTTACTTTTACACTTTGCACTTTTTGTTCTTGTTCTATAATTTTTTGGCTTAGACATTGAATTTGGTCAATTAGTTTTTTCTGAATTATTTGTTGTTGCATTAATTCGTCTTTTAATTCTTGGACTTCCATTTTTCTTTTCTTTATCAACAACTTTTTTTTTCACAAATTAACTTAAGATCAAATATATTTTTTCTTTTCACTTCTTCTCTTTTAATAAATTACTTTTCACTTTATTTGGTATTTTACTTGATACCACTTATTTACTAATTATTTTAATAAACTATTATAATCTTCTATTTATATAATGTTAAGTTTTGTGTCTTCGGAAAACAATGTTGAGTATTTCCTTTGTTACCACTTTCACTATGTAGGTTTTTTTTTTCACTGGATTCTTTTCTTTAGAAAAGCAATCCTATCAACTGCGCCACTTAAATTGTTTTATTTCTTTATAACGAAAAAAAAACTTTATTTATTTTATATAATATTACAATATGCTTTAACACTATTATTTAATTATATATATTTTTATGCAGTTAATCTTTAGATTAACTGTTTTTGATCTCTTTAGAGTCAATCGAATTAAATTTTTGTCTGGTCTCTTTAGAGTCAGAAATTCAACTATTTTTTATTTAGTTTTCTATTCTAAAGAAAATTATATTTTCTTTAATTTTAATACTCAGCATTTTCCTTATCTTCTAATTCTTAGTTTTAGTTTTAATATTGTAATTTGTATTATGTGTTTTAATTTGATATTTCCGTTTTAAAACGTTTTACATAATTTGCATTTTTATTAATTTGAAATATTTAAAAATATGATACTTTAGTATAAAATTGTATCATGTGCATTTTTAGGTTCATGGAACTCAATTTCGTTACATGTAACTCACGTGACACGATTATTTTATTTTATAAAAAATAAAACAAAAATTTTAATTGGTTTTTCGTTTTATTTTTTTAAACAATCAAAGAGTCGTACGAAAAAAAAAGAACGGAATGAAAATATGTGTTTTTATATGTAAATCTATTTTTTATTTGGTTAGGTTTTGATTGCATTGATTTGCATAGTATGTATTTGCTTGTGTAAATTTGAACCATACAAGATGTTCATCTGGTATAAATATCTGTGTTTTAAGTAAAAACATACAGTAGGACTAAAATATAGTATTTATGTCACAATCCAAACTATACTGTTTTAGTTGATTTGATTCAGCTTTCAAATGGATGCCAACGTGCTTCTCTGTTCCAAGATCATTGACACAATTCTACTTCTTATTGATGGCATCCCAACATGTAAAATCTTTTTGTTATTATATGTTGATCATCTGTATGTTAATAGTAAACTCATATCATACTTATTTTAAAGATTTATACGGCATTTATCAAAGAAAAATCCAAAATTTAATCCCAACGAGGGAGAGTTGCAAAAGGGATTTCTCATCACCGATTACGATCGGTGATGACGAAGAACACAACTATGACCCCCTGTTGGAGTGCGATGGGCCGAACCATCGTCTATGTCAGTACAAGCTGACTGGAGCAATGTAATGTGCAAATGGATTTAAAATCGAACCTGTTTTCGTGCGTGATCGATTTGGCTGGTGGCGGCGTATGTTTTCTTTAACTTTGTGTTGCCTAAAGTGTTTTTGACACACTATGAAGATGTTGGTGAAGTTTTGGAAGTCGGCAATTGCACTGGCGATAAATGCTAACTACAACAATGGACATAAATAATGAAAATTCGATCGTATAAAATGACGTAACGAGAATTGAGTAAAAATTGGGATGTGCCGGGAAAATGATTGTATAGTGTTAATAACCAGACCGAAACAAATGATTAAAACTATTTGAGATCAGGTCCCAAGATATTATAAACGGGAAGAATGGCATAATCTGGCGGCAAAAACCTATGCAGAGACAAACCTTGATATACAACAAATTGAGCAGTCAAGAAAGAGGCCCCCAATAATTAACCAATATGTTGTCTATAACAGACACTTTTAAGTGTTTATTTTCTACTAATGACGAATATAACAAAAATAATCCAAATAAACCAGCGCCTTGAGTTTCAGTGGAAAATGTTAACCAAAGAGGAATATAATGCCTATACCTAGCAATTTTGATAATACCCACCAGAAGGTATTCGGTCAACGGTCATATAGTGATAATTCAGGTTTTGGCTTAAACACATCGCGGTCTTGAGTTAGAGCCTCGCCGCTGACCATAACGCCGTGACCAATTGTGTTTAAAATCGTTTGTTTGGCTGAGCATCTAAAACGATCTCCAATTTTATAAATATGGTCTGAAAGATCTTGTAAAAGATGTCAGTAAAGGGTCAATTCTGGCCTGTAATGCTGTTAATTTTTTTGTATTCCTTCACCACGGTGCCCTTTGTTTATAGTAGGAGATGACTAAACGAAAGTTGGAGCTATGTCAACTATACTCACATCCTTCAAAAAAAAATATTAAAAATAACAAAAAAGAAATGGATTTTGCCAAAATTTAACAGAACTTACAATCACGTCTACGATTGCAGTTTAGGGTTGGCACTCGTTGTTCTCGCTAGATTTTGAAACACATGTTAGCCAACCCAAAGATAAAGCCTTATATTGCGACAATTTGAATTGTTTAATGGGGTCCATGCGATATCACAATAGTGATTGGTGGCTTAACTGTTAAAATTTGCAAAAATCATATTGACGACCGATGGATATATTTATTTACTTTGATTTATTTTAACATGGAAACATGGCACACGCTCGTCAGACGTCTCGAAGTCAAACTGATCATGTGTTCATTTTTCAAGATAGATTTTTGGGTACATCAAGATTGGGTACATCAAGACCAAATTCTTAGGCATTGCAGTGATCATTAATTGGTCACTGTAAAGCTACGATAGCAGGTGCCGTCCAATTCAGGAACCATAGGAAAACTTAAGTAGTCAGTGCCGTTCAAATGATTCAGGGGATGATGAAAATTAAACCTAATATGAAGTTTAATATGGCGTGTTGTCTTGCTTTCGAGCAACAGAATATAGCCTTTATCGAAGCGCTAACATGTTTTATAATCGCCCATAATCATTTTGAAATCTTAAGAGTACAACAATTTAGCAATGGGCACAGTTTACGTAATTTCTTTAATCAAGTCGTTGGACTGCACCATACCTTCAGACCAAGGTCTATTGTCATTCGGAACCATAATAGAAACCTCCGTGCTAACATCGATGTTGCTAAATACCGAAGTTGGTAAATACATACCGCGGACATTTGCATCGATGAATCATCCTACGAGTAATTCGCACTGGCCATCCAAAGCCAAAAAATAAATTGTCCTTCTGGATATGATTGCATTAATTCCGAGTTCTTTATATTCGGATGGGATCAACCACGAGCTCAAAATTTTTTGGAAAAAACTGAACAACCTCCTTTTAAAACCAAATCAGTTCTTAGTTTTGATGCCACAGTTCCGACTATGATTGATGACGGCGTTAATTTGATTAGCACAAATATTTCCTCAAGATTAGTTGGTAATAGTTGGTTCTTTGCAATTTTGTTATAAAATATTCTTTGTTTTTTCAGCGATGGCTGTTTATACACATTGTTTACAATTTGATCGTAAACAAGTAGAAACAATTAATACTTGGTAAACAAATGGAAAAAATGTAAACAATTGGAAACAATGTTAACAATTTAATTAAAACGCAGTTGGCTTTTTCATGTTCTTTAAGTCTTGTGCTAAATTCTCTTGATGTCTGGCCCATATAATTGTCCTGGCAATCTGAGCATTTAATTTGATAAATTCTAGAACGCGATGCCAATGATACTTGATCTTTGTAGTAATAAATCTGATAAATCTTTTTTTGATGGATGTTGAATTCATCATTGGGAGTTTATCTTTACAAGGAATTTTAGAATTTGACCAACCAACACACCAAATTATTTTAGTATGTTGTTTAATATAAAAAGAAAGATGTGATTGTCTTTTGGAATATGGAACTTACCACTATATTATTTAATTAATTAAATATTGTTTTAGGTTATTTACCGGTTTGACCGGTTAGCAGTCTTATAGTGATAGTTAAGATACTTGCTTACCACTTTGCAGTCCCAACGTCGATTCTTGCCATTGACCAATAATTAATAAATAGAAACTAAGTATTTACATCAAATGCACCGGTGACTGAACTGTGTGAAAATAAACGTTCGTTGGGTTGACCATCTATACATTGTTCGCCAATTCACAATATTTGGTTTAAAAGGTCTCTTTAGAGATTGGGTATGGGAAATTCCTTGTCTACATAAAATTATTTACATTGTAAACAATAGAGGAAACAATTGTTTGTAAACAATCGGCACAGCGCTGGTTTTTTTTACATAAAAGCACTGGACGAGATTCTTATAACTAAAAATAATGTATTTCTGAATTTTAAAGCTCATTTACTCAGTTAATATTTTTACTATAGAACTAACATTTTGCTAATCGTACTATTTATATATAGACAAATATAGACAAATTTCTTAATTAAATAGTTTTATAAAAAGTGCAGAAAAACAATAAATTTGTCTAACAATAAAACAAAAACTGTACAGACAAAATGTAATTAAAATATTTATGTAAAAGTGCAATTTAAAAAAAAAAATTAATTAAAAAATAGCAAAACTATAAATAAATAAAATAAAAAAACAATTGTGATAATAATTATAAAGTGTGCACTAGAATGGTTGCAACAACACCATGCTATCTAGAAACGATATCGCAACACATATCATTGGATGTGTTAAATAGTAAACGGCACAGTAGCTATGTTGATGTGGATTGTGAAAAATTTTTCGACATACCGTATAGCGTGCAACTACAATTTGTCGAAAATGATTCGTGTACAAATTGTTTGCAATTGGTTCCAGGTAAATTATTTAGAAACAGCTATAGCTAATATTAGCGATGATCTTGTTTTTCGGTGACAAATTCATTCGCCGTAATTTAATTCGAAAATCTATATTTTATTTTTGAATTTGTGTATTGAACAATTATCTGTTTCTAAAATAATAAAAAAAAAATATTTTCTTAGTTCTAAATATAAATCGTTAAAATCAACAACACAATGTCTGTCTTCTGTGTGTATTGTAGCTGTGTGCTGTGTGTATTATAATTAGGAGTTAATTTATATGTGAGACATTTCCGATAACTTATCGGAAAGAGGTGTAATAAGAGTTGTGTAGAAAATGTAGTCTGGCTAGGTATTATAAGATACATTATGGATGGAACACAGCTCATAATGTTCACGAACTTACATCTGCTGGTGTGCTTGTCTAGTTAATAATTTATGGTAAATAAAATGTCTGTTTTAATACAGGAGTTATCTTTTCTTCCTATCTCATGGAGTATATTAGATTGAAAGTTGCTGATAGAAGATCATTGATGAAAATTAGAAAAAAAATCACACCATCCACCATTGCGATTTTACGACCAAAAAGAAAATTTTCTATCCATAAAATTAAACATCCATGAAGCTCAACTGCTCTCAATTTCGAGATACCATGTCACCTACTGAACTCCTTGATTTGAAAACAATTGGCGTAATACCACCCGAACCGGTTGACTGGTTTGTGTTAATGTTTCCAAGGACTTTAGCGACAACTCTATAGGTCTAAATCTAATGTGGCACATCGACTAGCGCTGGCTAGAGTGACAATCGGTATATATGAATTCCCTAATAGCCAAGAAGTTTCAAGAAAGACTTTATGAGCAAAGGATTAAAAGATCCGGTTGCTATAGGACTTGTTTAAAACTTGCCGCAGCTCTTCTCTAACCTTCTTATCGTGATCCTTTGAGCTTGACTGGTTATTAACTGCATTGATGAATACGTCAACTGCGTCAATTTATATTGGGTTTATGCATTAAAAACCGGAATTTTTTTATGAAATTTGAGCCTTTATTGTGAAAAAATGTTACAAGATTTTTTATTCAAAGTATTGCCCATCGCTACTCACTACTTTTTCCCATCTTTCTGACAATTTATGGATTCCATCTCAGAAAAACTGCGCCGGCTTGGCGGCCAAAAACGAATCGGGCCAATTTTCGATACCGTGAACTGAAGTGAAGCGTATTCCTGATAGGGCATTCTGCATGGATCGAAATAGGTGCTAGTCGGAAGGAGCAAAGTCTGGGCTATAAGGCGGATGAAACAGAATTTCCCATCCGTTATTCTCCGGGTAATTTTTGACCGGCGCCGCAATATGTGGCCGAGCGTTATCGTGGTGGAAAATGATTGACTCGTGTCTGGTCGCATACGTTGGCCGCTCTGCCTGGATTTTCTGCTTCAATCGAATCAATTGTTGACGATAGAGTTGGGCATTGATGGTTTGGCCACTTGGCAACAGCTCATAGTGGATCACACCTAGCTGGTCTTACCAAATGCACAGCATGACCTTGGCCCGGTGAATATTCGGCTTTGGTGTCGATAGGTCGGCCTCGCCTTTCTTGACATACGCTTTTTTGCGCTTGGGATTATCGTAATGGATCAATTTTTCATCGCCAGTGACAATACGATACAAAAACGACTTCTTTTAGTGGCGCTCGAGCAACATTTCGGACAAGCAAAATCTTCTTTCCACGTCTCTTGGCTTCAACTCGTATGGCACCCAATTTTCCATCTTTTGGATGAATCCCAATGCTTTCAAACTTCAGGAAATTGTTGTTTGATCAACTCCCAATGATTCTGCAAGTTCTTCTTGCGTTTGACATTAATCTTGATCGAGTAATGTCTCCAATTCTTCATCCTCAAACTTTTTCGGCTGACCAGGACGCTCCTTGTTCTTGATGTCAAAATCATTACTTTTGAAGCGACTTAACCACTCAAAGCACTGTGTTTTTGCAAGAGCATGCTCACCATACAAATCCACGAGCAAACGATGACTTTCAGCTGCAGTTTTGTTTGCGAAAAAGTGACTCAACAAAACTTCCCGCAAATGCTGTTTTTTTCGCAAATTTGATAAATTTTCCATCGTTGAAATCGGTTGGATGTGTCAAAACAAAAAGTTTTAGCTGATTTTGACAGGTATTGAATAGGGCTTTCAAATGACATATGTCCACGATGTACTATAAGGCATAAACAAGTGATGACATCTAGTATCAAATTCCGGTTTTTAATGCATACCCCTTATACTAGAAATTTACTGGAGCTTTACAGTAAGCTGTCAAATTTCCAATTTTATTTTTTTAAAAAAACTGGTCTCAGAAACTTCTTCAAAAAGTTTAACGTGAGACATTTTGAAGTACATTTTGATCACTTCTATGATGCATATAAGCATATATGCATATATCGCCTCCCCACAGAAGTAAATACGGCTCAAACCATAACAGGTTTAATTTTTTTAGTTTTGGCTAAAAATTCGAACTTCTCCTTGGACAATTTAAAATTATCCAATTATATATGATGTATACATGGAATGTGAGGACCATGCTTAAAACTGGAAAACTAGAAAATATCAAACTGGAAATGAGACGCATGTAATCAGACATGCTGGGGTTCTGCGAAACGAGGTGGTCGAGCAAACGTGACTTTTGGTCTGATAGCATAAGAATAATACACTCAACAACGGATAAGCGAGTGTTGACATAATATTAAATAAGGCATGGGGCAAAAGAGTCATAAACCACATAACAGAAATAAAAATGGGAGCCGACTGGTAAAATTCTGCTGACAGCAAGATATGATAAATGTTCAAGTTTCACCCAAGAAGGCGTTATACCTGGAGTATGCCAGAAGACATTAGAAGATATCAGATTGATTTTTTTTGGTTAAAAATAAATTTAAAAAAAAACAAGCTAAGAGCTACATAGCCTATCAGCTTTCAAAGAGATAGGAGAGGCCATGATACGTTTAACTGAACATGAAAGAGATAAAACGGCGAATGAAAGATGGATCGAAATAAAGCAAATAATCCAACAAACGACTAATAATACCCTAAAACCAGAGAAGAAAGAATCAATAAAGGTATGGATCACAAAGGGAATAGTGAAAGACATTGAGAAGAGGATCAATATAAAAATAGTAACGACCCTCTAAGACAAGAAAAATATAAAGAGCTGCGGAATAAAATCATCAATAGAAATTGAAGAACTTATTGAACAAAACTGGTTGGAACAGGCATATCAGATGGTGAAAAAATTCTTTGGCGAAAAAAGTAACACAGGAACCCATATCCGAGATTGATGAGGACCCGATTAAAGATATCACAATCAATACAAATGTTGATGATCAATACTATATAGTGAATTTGAGACCGCACTTAAAGAATTAAAGAAGGGTAAATCTCCAGGAATTAATAATATAGCCATTGAACTCATACAATAAAGTGGCGAAGGTATCAAGAAAGAACTATATTGGTTGATTAAGCAAATTTACATCACAGGAGAGCTACCAGATGACTTTGTAAAAAGCATAGTAATAACTGTACCAAATAAAACCAATGCAGATCAATGCTCACAACACAGGACTTTATGCCTCTGAAAGTTACGTTGGAAAGAAAAGATATAGGGATAAAAATAGGAGGAAGGCTAATTTTTGTGATCAGATTCGCAGATGATATCGTGCTGTCAGCAACTAGTGAGAGAGTTCTGGATAGAGCCCTGGAAGATATGAACTGCATATTCTCACCCCTTCTCTCCCCTGGAAAATAGGAAGCATAATTACGAGTGAAGGAAGTAGCGTGAGGAATATAAAAAGCAGAATTGCACAAGCAAAGGCGGCATTTATGAGAAAAAAAAACTACTTTGCTCTAAAGGATTGAGCATAAAAAAAAGAAACTCATTAAACATTTGTTTGGAGTGTTGGCCTATAAGGGTGTAAGGCATGGACAGTAAACTTGATAGTTGTTGGAGGAAAATGGAAAGAATCAGCTGTATCGAAAGAAGGACAAACGAATATGTGTTATGGCTTGTAGAAGAAGGCCGCTCTATCCAAGATGGAGGATGGAGGACCATGCTCTGAGACACGGGGAGGAGCTACACACCCTAATCTTCGAGGCATGATTGAAGGAAAAAAAAGAGCAGGAAGACCTAGGCCGACATACATGAGCCAACTACCGTTGGACGCAGGAGTCTCGGGATATGAAGCACCGAAAGAATGACACGAGACAGGGCGGAGTGGAGAAAAAAAGGAACTATGATGTAAACCAACCCCAGGGTTGAATACTAAAAAAAATAAAAGTTATGATTACATATGAATCGTATCGTATGCGAACAATCATGGTACCATAAATCACACGAAACCCCTTATGACTAAATTTTGAGGCAAAAAAGGTTTTTGTCTTTAAGATGCTCTAGAACACAACAATAAAAAATTGCCATGAACGTGGAAGATAATTAACGAATGAGTTTCGTTTGCCAACAACTCCAACGCTGCTGCATCAAATATTACCGTTTTCGCATAGTCCATTTAAAAGAGTTTTCCATTTAAGAGAAGGTACAATGTCGTCATGAATTATTTAAATTTCGCCAACCAAAATGTTTCGCAATTTATATATCCATATTCGTCTATGCAGAAGCGATTGCAAATAATGTTTGGACTAGCTATTCCAAAAATGATATTTTAATTGAACAAGCATTTTCCATCGTTGTTTTAGAGACACCTTCTCCCTTATGTCAGTTTCCGGAATGCTCACAAGTGGGCGACCAGTAAAAAATGACCTAAAATAACCTTTATTTTGTACATAGAGGTTGTGAATTGAGCACCGACTCGACCTGCTTTCCAAGGTGTTCATTTCCTCATAAGTGAAACTACCTGTTGCCATCACTCTGCGTATGTGAAATTTAGGTAATTTGACTGTAGCTTGAGGCAGACCGTCAAAATAAGAAGCCCCTCGAAGATAAAAGAGTCAGTTGATTTGGTCATCTTTGCACATTGTTTTAATCTCCTGATCGCAATTTTGTTAGACTGCAGCATCTTGTAGATTGAGTTTAACTCAGAATTGGCTCGATTAGCACGTGTTCTTTTTTGTTGGTGTACCGTGAATCCAATTTAATGCAATTGTGGAATCAAACCAATTAAACATCCTTTCCGCATTTTTTGTTGTGCAAGAAGACCGAAAAATCTTCCATTCGAGATAGAGGTGCATAGGTAAAGCTTGATCCCAACCCCCATTAAGTAGCCACAATTTTTGAATGAATCCAAAAACAGTTTTCCAGTGGAGATCAAAAGCCGATTGGTTCGAAGATGCGTGCTACGTCCAAAAGCACAGTATGTTATGTTATAAGTTCGTCTGTAGAAATTTGGACGTTCAATTTGAAGGCATCCTTCTCAGATTTCCATAATAACCCCAAGGTTTTGACGAACGAATTATCATCGCCATTGAGTTTAAACCCCATTTCTAAAGAGTCACGGCTATGGCCTGTGCAATTGAGTTTACGTCAACAAATCGTCGACATAAAAGTTATTTTAAATGACAGAGCTGAATGCTGAAACACGAGTGGAATCGTCCAAAGCCAGTTGAAGCAGACAACACGTCACAAGGAAAGCTTTGGTTTCCGTTGGATTGTTGGTTTCTGGAACTTGCTTCATATGGGTTAGAGCTCGATATTCGTCCATAAATTGACGATAAATTTCACGTAAGTCTGGATGTCTCATTAGGCGTTTTTCGAGACTAGACATCCGTAATTTTGCCATGTTTGATGAGTTACCAACGAGAGTCGGAGTCTCTGTAAATGCCAAGCGAACAATAAATCTGTCATAAATGTCTCTTGAGTGAGTCGCCACGAAGTGTCGTCAACCGGATGGCCAAATATGCTTACAGCTTTGGTTGTTTTTGGTATTTCATCAACCTTCCAATTAGATCGTGGATCGGCGTAGTTGATAATGCCATCGGTACCTAATTGCCTGATGAGCTTGGAGCGTTATCAATTTTTCCTTAGACTACCCAGCCAAATTGCGTATTTTGTAGGAATGATTAGCCAATTTGGCTTGACCTACTGATTATATTGGGTGTGGGAATGAGTTCCCGCTGTTTTTTGGTGAAATAAATGACGTTTGTTTGAATTGAAAACGAATGACTGGTTTATTCAAAGTATGCTCCATCGGCAGCTGCAACCTTCGCCCATCTTTCGAGCAATAAACGAATTCCGCGACAGAAGAACTCCGGTCCCTTGGAAGCAATCCAGTCATCGACCCATTTTTTGACATCTTCGTATGATGTGAAGTGCTGCTCTGCATCGACCGGAACAAGTGGTAGTCTGAAGGAGCAATATATGGTGAATACGGCGGGTGGGATAGAATCTCCCAGTTCTGCCCCTCCTAGTAGTTCTTGACAACTAAAGCAACGTGTGGCCGAGCGTTGTCGTGCTGCAAAATCAACTTGTCATGTCGATTGTCCCATTCCGGCTGTTCTCGACCCAGAGCTTGCTTCAAACGGATCAGTTGTCATCGGTAACGATCCCCAGTGATGGTTTTGTCCTGTTTCAGCAGCTCGTAGTACACCACGCCGCTCTGATCCCACTATATGCCCAACATAACCTTACTTCCATGAATATTTGCTTTTGGCGTCGATGGTCCCGGTTCCTCTGGCTTGACCCATGCTGGTTTGCGCTTCGGATTGTCGTATCGAATCCACTTTTCATCTCCAGTGATGATCCGATGTAAAAACCCTTTCTTTGCTGGCGTTGAAGCAAAAGTTCACAGATGGTTTTTCGGCGCTCGATGTCCCGTTCTTTTAATTTGTGTGGGACCCAATTTCCGAACTGGCGAACGAATCCAAATGCATGTAAACGCTTGCCAATAGTAGAGCGGTCCACATTCAATTGTTCTGCCAATAATTTTTCGATCTGACATGAATGTTCGTCCAGCAATGCTTCCAATTCTGCATCTTCAAACTTTTTTGGTCCGCCTTCACGTTTCTTGTCTTCTACTTCGAAATCATCATCTTTGAACCGTCGGAACAAGTCTCTACAGGTTGTATTCGATGGAGCATGCTTACCATAAGCTTCTACGAGCAACCGATGTGCTTCCGCTGCAATTTTCTTTAACAAAAAATAATGAAGTAAAACTTCCCGCAAATGCTGTTTTTGGCACAAAATTCGACATTTTCAATAAGACGCAAAAAATTGTTGTTTATGTTCTGAACAAATGTCACTAGTGATTATTGAAGCTTGACATCTAACTTGCAAAGAAGGCAGAGCTACTAACGACATCTAAGTAAAAACAGCGGGAACTCATTTCCACACCCAATAACTCAAAGTACATTGAAGCGCCAATAAGCAGGTAAATCTGCTGTGGAGTATCGAAGTCCGGATCAGCCAACTTAAGATGTCCAGGAATATGGATATCAGATCTACTGATTGACACGCTTGGCTGACAATCAGTTATTTTAGGAAACACCAAACAATGACTAGTTCGAGATTTGACGAGAACTGTTGTGCTGTGATTCAGTGGAACTAATGTGGGTGGCACCAATACTTGAAATGATATTGGTCGTTTCTTTTAATTCGATTTTTTTTTTGTTTTAAATTCAACTGTGTCCCTGAATCCAAAAAAATAACTGAACAAATTTATAAGAAAAAAAAACGGATAACAAGTGATCGAATGAGGCTGTATATATGGCAGAAGGGCAAATAATAGATAATTTAAGGAAAGGCAGATAATTAGGCTGCACTGCCATCACGAGAATAAACGATGATGGGAAGCAAAAACGTTTCATATCTTAGCAAAGACATAAGGGTCAGCTATAAACTTTTTGTTTACTTACATTTTTGTTCACTGGTCATTGTCCATTTTTGGTTTTATTCCATTTGACTTGCGTTCGTTCACTTTCGCTCACTTTGATTATTGTTACTTGATACCAAATAATTATAAAGTCAAAATAAAATTTCATCGTCTTACGTATTTACTCCAGTAAATCAATTGACATTCGATTGTTGTTATAATGATGTCGACATTGGTAATTACAATGTTCCAATATACAATTATTTTATCTTATCGCTTGCAGTAACAATGTCCACTGACCTATTTTGTTATTTATTATTATTTTTTTTTTTTAAGAAAAACTTTTTTAACAAAAATTATTGTGAGTGTGAAAATTCAGTAGCAATTTCGCAATATAATGTGTTGGAATGTAATAAATTCATCCCTATTTTCATTTTGTGTAAAATCTAAGTGTAATCGAGTTTCTATACAAATATTAACACATCTAATCTTAAAAACCTAAATATTTTTAGGAAAACGAATTTCCTTTTTAACAAGCAATTTAAAAAAAAAAAAAGTTTTCTTCTTTTATTTTCGTAAAAGTTTTCTCATCACAATTTTCTCTATATTTCTATTTTTAGGTAAAAAACCAATACTAAAGACTTTTAACGATGTTCAACAACTGTTGAAACAAGGAAAAAAACGGGAGATAAAATTAATTCTAAGGGAAAATGATTGGCCGTTAAGTTCAACAATACGGTCCCAACTTTGGCCAGCACTATGTGATCAGCATAAAATTGGTAAAGCCATGATGGAGGGTTTCTATTGGGATATGGTTAATCAGGTTTGTTGGATAATTGAATTACGTATTTTGGGCATCGTCGATGACAATCATATTAAATAGAATTATTTGTAATCTAGGTATTTGGCACAGTTGACCTGCCCGATAAACCAATAATGTTGCCACCATTTGTTGATTCAACACATTGTTTGCCATACCATTTAACGCGAAAAGGACGTTCAGCTGCCGATCGAATTGTTAGTGTATTAGGATATGCGTGTCCCGATATTACGTATAGTCCGTCACTATATCCTGTCACAGCCTTATTACTACATTTTATGTCAGGTAAGATTTTATATTTATAATAAATTAAAGGCGTAAAAACGAATATATATAGAACATAGATATTCCAGACTTTATTGTGCAATCAATTACTATACATATAACTGTATTCGTCCATTTTCGTAATAAAATTGAATAGCGGACGATGAGTGTTATATGAAATGTACATAAAACATTATGAGCCAATTCTAACTAGTTCCAAGCAGAAATTGGGTGGGAGTAATCAATTAATTCTTGACAAACTTAATATTTTTGTTTATTTCTTAATTACTATATTATTATTATCATTACTATTTTTTAATGTCACCATAAGGTCAACTTGCTAAATATGTATATAAACAATTTGAAATGGTTGTCATAATTTAAGATGAGATTTATGATGATGATGGATTCTGAATTGTGTTTACCCATTTCAAACGATAGAATTAAGTATTTTTTACCAAGAAAATTGTATATCCTTCATGGTTTATGATCAAAAAAAAAAAATTCAATTGACTTTCCTAAATTATGATTTATGTTTCGTTTCATGAGCAGATTAGGTTAAGCAATACCCGGGAATATGTATAAAGTATTTTCATGGCAAAAAATGTTTTCAACGATAATGTATGGCAAATTTATACTGAAAGCCATCGTTTATATTTTTATTCTACATCAATCATCCATTTAAATGTTAAACATATAATGTAATGTATCACATTTTGATTGTCAAATTTACAAAGAGATCGTGGAAGTTAGTTAATCGAAAGATTTCAAGTATAAGATCCAAAACAGAGCCCGGCTACAATTTTGTCTTAGGAGCTAAGAAATACTATAGTATACTAGCAAGATCTTGGTTAATCCAAAATATGATGATCAAGAGTAGTTGTTTGATCGTATATCGTAATAGTTTATATTATGGCATATCGCTGATGGGGGCTCACAATAGTAAATACGAAGTTCTTAATTACGAATGATAATTTATTTAATGCCTTAATTTAATTTATACAAAATAATTGCTGACTATACCATAAATGATTAATAAGCAAATTGTCACCTTTCATTTATGATCATTGTGTGTCAACATGTTGTGTGTCAACATTCTTCCGGGTCGTTGTTTCTAGTCTACAGTCTTCTTTTTGTCTGAATTGTTAGACTCTAGAGGGAGAGCACTTAGTTTTGTAATGGGTCTTTTAAATGTGACAACATTACTTCCCTTTATTGTAACTACCCTAGTTAGGTTATCTTTACCATGCTCTGAAATCCTTCCAAAAGGCCAGTTGGTGGGTGGCAGGTTATACCTTTAATTCTGGTTGTTTTCAGGACCATTTATTTCTTTGTTGTAATCCAGTTAAATAATCGTTTGATCAATGTTTCCAGAAATCTTGAACCATTTTTTGGATTAGCCTACACTGGTTGGCAGAAATGTTTTCGTTCAGCAAATTTGATTCTGGAGTTGTAATTAGTGAATCCCCAATTAAGAAGTGTCCAGAGGTAAGTATTAACGCATTTGGATCAGATGAGATTGTTGTGAGAAGACGTGAATTAAGACAAGTTTCAATCTGAGTTGCAACTGTTGATAGTTCTTCCTAAGTAAGTGTTGTGGTTCCAATAATCCTTTTTAGGTGATATTTCAATGGTTTAACGTCTGCTTCCCAGAGTCCTCCGAAATGTGGAGAAGATGGTGGTATAAAATGCCATTCGACTCCGATGTCGGATAATATGCGTTGAAGTTCAGGGGTTGCTTGTTGCAAGGCCTCGTCTTTTTCTTTAGTCAGTTGTGTTTTGGCTCCAACAAAATTGGTTCCATTATCGCTGTAAATTTGACATAAGCCTCTTCGAGAGATAAACCTCTTAAAGGCTGCAGTAGTTAAATCGCTGACTATTTCTATGTGCACTGCTTTAGTAGCAAAGCATACAAATTCCACGTCCTTCCGAAACTCTTACTGATCTGGGCCCAGCGTAGTCTACTTCTGTGTTAGTAAACGGACGTAATGGCGTGACTCGTTCTTTGGGTAAGCTTGCCAGTAGCTGATGTTTCGTTGAAGCGTTGAATCGATGACACGTGATACATTTTGCTATTTCTGAGCGTATGTTACTTCAACTGTTTTTTATCCAATATTTGTTTCTAAGATGTGACAGAGTCAATTGACCCCCGTGCAAGGGGCATACAAAAATATGCGCATTTTTGATTGATATCTTTGTAAATCTTTCTTTTGTGGCAATATTTTTGGATGTCTGGTGTCATATTTCAGGAAACAATTAGTTATTCTTCCTCCCACTCGCAGCATTTTTTGCTCATCAATAAATGGGTTAAACGAAAGGAGGTTGCTTTTTGTTGATACTTTGTTGATTTGTCTGATTTCATTCTGGAACTCTGCAAATTAAATTATTTTATTAAGCTCGTTACAGGATTCATTTAGTTCTTTAGCAGATAATAAAATTGAAGATCCGGTATTCAGTTTTCTTAAGCATTTATTTATAAATCAGCGACAGAGGCCAACACGTGAATTATTTTGTTCACTTCATTGATTTGTTCGGATGAAAATTGTAGCCAAGTTGGACCCGCCCACCATAAATACTAGTCTTTAGTTTATTTGGATCGGTACCTCTTGAGGCACAATCTGCTGGATTATCGGTTGATCCAATGTGATGCCATTGTGCTGGATTAGAATAAGATTGAGTTTCTGATATTCAAATGGCCACGAAAGTTTTATATTTATGAGGATGCCCTCGAATCCAATATAATGTAATCATCGAATCAGTCCAAAAGAACGAATTTATTTCCGGAATTTGCATTGCTTCTATAACTTGATGCATAAGTTTAGCGAGAGGCAGTGCTCTACAAAGCTCAAGTCGGGGTAGCGAAAGTAAATTTTTAATCGGAGCAACTTTCATTTTTGATGTGAGAAGTCTTACATTAGTGATACCTTTTGAATTAGTGATACCTTCTGCAGCATAGGCCTTTTCTGAGTCGTCGCAGAATCCATGTAACTCTGTTTTATTGTTGTTCTCAAATTGGGTCCAACGGAGGATAGATATTTCATCTAGAAGTGGCAATACGTTTTTAAATTCCTGCCATTTTGTTTATAGGTGTGACAGAAGTTCATCGTCCCAAGACAGACCTGCTTACCAAAGTTCTTGCATCATAAGCTTAGCTATAATTATGATTGGTGCCAACCAGCCTAATGGATTAAAAAGCTTTGCGCTATCCGAAAGTAGGCTGCGTTTGGTAGATTTGCCGATATCAGATCTAGCCTTGATTACACCGAATGTATCTGTTGTAGGATTCCAGTGTAGTCCAAGAGTTTTAATGGTATCGTCAAATTTGAATTCCATACGATTTTAGTTTCTTAGATGTTCTGGTATGGCTTCCAAAAGAATCTCATTGTGTGTTGCCCATTTTCTTAAGGTAAATCCACCGCTGTTTAGAAAGTCAAAGGTTTGTTTTTGAATGAATAAGGCTTCTTCTAGTGTGATTTGCCCAGAAATCAGATCATCCACGTAAAAATCATTTAACACTAGGTTAGACGCCCTTGGAGTTTTTTTGTTCATCGATTCCAGTTGTAGTTTTCCCGTCAAAAACTATCCTTAATTTTGTAGTTGTACTCGGTTCCTTTAAATTTGCAGGATATGGCAGATAATAGTAACCAGAATCATTAGCTACATCAGCAGCCTTCATGTGTCCTAATGCAATATATTCATCCAAACACTTCTTATATTGAATATACAGGTTTCGATTTTTAGCAAGTCGTTTTTCTACTTGTAACAAACGCTCCATTGCGATCTTTTTTGAGCATCCTAATGGTTTGGCAAAGTACAAATCAATGTCAACGAATTTTGACTACATAACGGCCATTTTCGAGACGTTTGTGGCTGGTTGCGAACATTTTTTCACATTCTATTCTCCAGAAGCTTTTTAATTGAGTATCTAAGTCTGTTCTTGTTGCCATTGATTGCATCACTGTTAAAATGTGACAATCCACTGAGGCACGGCCTAGAAATATCCAGCCCAATTTGGTTTATTTAGCAACTGGTTCGTCAGATGAGGCTTTTATTATATTATTCATCAAAATTTATCCATAATAATCTGCACTCAATAATAAGTCGATTGGACCAGGAGTATAAAATTATGAACCAGCCCATAGCACATTTCTGGCATGTTTCAATTTCCAGGGGTCTAGAGACTGCTCTGGCATACCCCGCGTTAAGTTTTTGAATACTAATGCCTTTACGGTTAAGTTATATTTGGAGGGAAACCTCGGCTTCATGTTAAATTCAACGGTTGAGTTCGCTTCTCTAGCATCGGGTTTTCCCATGCCTGTTATTTCTGCATACACTGCGCTCTTTTTTAACTTAACTCTCTGACAGGCTTCTTCTTGTACGTTTGTTTTAGCGGGCTTTATACTTTCTGGTGCCCTAGACAAACAGCAGATAAAAATACCGTTCTAATGCAAAAAGAAGACGAGTTAGACATACGACCAGTTACAATGAAAGAACTCAAAAATGAAATCAAACATAACCTAAATGCAAAAAATCTCCTGGATACGATCTTATTACAGGAATTTAAATTATAAAAGTTGCCAGAAAAATGTCTTAAAAAGTTGCTACACATAATCAACGAAGCATTTAGAATGAAATATGTTCCTCAGCAGTGGAAAAAAGCAGAAGTTATTATGATACCCAAGCCTAATAAGCCACCTAATGAGGAAACGTCTTACAGACCTATTTCTGTATTACCATCATTGTCCAAGCTGTTTGAAAAATTACTCCTCAAAAGGAAGAAACCTCTGATTGAGGAAAGACACCTGTTTCCATCTCACCAATTTGGTTTCAGAGAGAAACACTCCTATGGTGGAGCAGGCACACAGAGTCACTAACGTGATTGAGAAGGCGCTTGAAAACAAAAAGGTATGTTCTGGAGTTTTCCTTGATGTTTCCCAGGCCTTTGATCGAGTCTGGCATCGAGGACTGAAATATAAATTACATCGCGACCTTCCAAAGCAGTTCTATGAGATATTAAAATCATACAATGAAGGGAGATATTTCAGAGAAAAATATGAAGAAGAGTACTCATCACTCAAGAGAATTGAAGCAGAAGTGCCACAAGGGACCATTATTGTATTTGCTTTATACGAATGACATACATTTTACAGCAACCTTTGGGGATGATACAGCAATTTTGGCGGTTGGAAGTACAATCGAAGAGACAACCAGCAAATTACAGCACACTGTAAATGAGATTTTCGTAGACAAAAAAAATAGAGAATAAAATTGAATGAGCTAAAATCAGTTTACACAACCTTCACCTATCTAAAAGTAGATCACTTACCTATTTACATAAATAAGCAGGAAATATCACATGCGACCATGGCAAAATACCTGGGTATGATGCTCGACGCCAAGTTAAAATGGAAAGAGCTTGTCAAGAAAAAACGGCAAGAACTGGATATAAAGTTCAGAAAAATGTATTGGCTCTTTGGAAGAAACGGTGAGCTTGCAATTCACAATAAGCTGCTTTTATACAGGCAAATACTTAAGCCTGTGTGGGATACACAAAGAAAACTAACGTTAAGATTATACAAACATTTCAGAACAAAGTTCTGCGATGCATTGTCAATGCACCGTGGTTTATTAGAAATGATAATATACATAGAGATCTAAAGATGGAAACCGTCAACGAAGAAACCACAAAAAATGCCAAAAAATATTCTAGCGTTTACAACTCCATGAAATTACGGATATTCAACGACGTCGACAGCGTAGATACAAGACGGCTAAAAAGAGCGAAACCGCTTGATTTAGTACCTCAGGACTGAAAGTTGCTGATGTAACCGGAAGAACTGAGCCCATTTGGGAGTAACTACTGTGTTATAGCCCAACTATAACAGAGAATTAAAATAAGAAAGAAAAATTGCAAATGAGTTGTAACAACTTAGTCGTAATAAAATTAAATAAAAAATAAAAAAAATGTAGAAGATAACTTAATAATAACATTATTTGCACCACCTCTTAGATTCCGTTTTAATAGATGAATAAATTATATTTTAAAGCACATTTAAGAACTGACTTCGGTTTCGTTTCCACAGACTATTATTATTTGTAGACCGATTAATCTGACTAAAAGGCATATCTACCTGTTTTGCAAATTATATTGGGTTAGTGATCTTTTTACTAGCGCGTAAACATTTAAATTCATTCAACGGTGGATTCAACACTATTTACGCAATCACGTGAATTATGCATACCAACAAACATCTAAATATAGCAAAAATAAACACAACAATCTAACAACAAACGACGACGCCAACAAATTTCAAATTCATCAAACGACCGATAGTACAGTAAAACCCCTACAAAAAAAACTTCTTCATTTCTAATCAACGCACTTTTAATTTTATAAACTAAATAATATTTTCGACTGTATTTTAGTTTTTCTTTTTTTATCAATGTTTACGATCGCATTTAATTAATTGGTTATTTTTTTTTTTGGCAAATTTATCTTAAATTCAAGATCACACATAAGACGACAACAAACTTAAAAAAAAAAATAACGTATAAAGTTCTATTTTTAAATATTGATGCAATAAAATTATTGATCGTGATGATATGTACGCGAGCGCCATAAATTTTGTGCACTATAAAAAAATTGTGATCGCGCGAGTTCTTAAATTTATTTGGTGGTCGTTCTTAGAACAAAATAAATGTCTTCAAATATAGTGATAGCGCACTATCAGCATAAAATACAACATAAACTAGTTAGAATGTCTGTGTGTGTTTCGGTATGATTATGTATTGAAAGGAAGTAAAACTTTTTTTTGTTTTTCCTGTTGTCTTAATTTAAAATTTCATTGAAAAAATTAAAAAGAATGAGACTTGAATCTTAAATTTAAATTTTAGTTTGTGGTGGTTGCGGTTTCATATGTCAGTATAGTAGCAAAAAACACGATTCGTATAATTAGCAAAAGTTGAAGCAAAAAATAAAAACATCTATAGACTATAATGTCTAAAATCTGTTATGTTTTGTTCTATTTTAAAAGGTTGATAGCGAAAATGTCCTCTTTTTATTTCCCATTCCTTGTGAGTTGTGTCACATAAAATCGATTTTCAGTAATAGTGAAAAGATCTCATGGCTAAAATTAATGCGTCAAAAGATGTTAGGATTATTACGGGTATTTTCTCTAAACTTTTCTTTTAAAATTTGCTTTTAAACAACAACGCAAGCACTTCCCATTTATTTGGCATATAATATCACTTTACCGTACTAATCGAAAAAGTTTGCAAAGACAAATTCTAAAATAATACCATCCGAATATCAAATGCTGAAACTGTTGCTTTAAAATTAGTACATGCCCAATTTGGCATTAGGGTTTTGCTGACTGTAAGATTTCCGAATCGTTTCCCACTGTCACACTTTAGGCTAATTTATATCCCATTTTTATCACGACTACCAATTTAAACCGTTTTTTTTTTATTTTTTATTAATATAATTCTTTATTTTTAGCTAAAAATATTTACAATAAGATGAATAAAAAATATTACAAAAAATTTCAAGAACAATTTCGGTTTAAAAATTGGTCCTTTAAGATTTTTAGACTATTTACATTATAATACATTTTGATGTTTGATTACAAGTTTTTTTGTTTTATGGAAAATTCTAACTTATTATGCAAGTGTAGAAAATTTTTGGTTATTTATTATTTTGACAGATGTGATGTGTTTTGTGTAAATTTCAGGATTGGAAGAAATTTTCTTGCTTCGAAACTTTTATCGTTTGGTGTCCTTTTAATATGGTATATGATTGGAATTTGTTGGAAATTTTGAATGAATCCAATGTTGTCTAAATATGTGAAGGCTTCGGGTCCTGGAATATTGTCGATTTTGATGTTTTGTTGAATAATTTTGGTATCGGTGTAGTGTGGGCCGAAAACTAACGAATTTTCGAAATGGTTCGTATTAATTTTATTATGTGGTTTCGTATTAATTTTATTATGTATAAATAGATCAATTCGGTCCGTTTCAAAATTTTCGTATTGGGTTTGATTAGAAATATACTGAAGATAACCAGCTTCGGCTTTACGGAACCGACCGTTACAATGTCGTATGCAACATCTTTCAAATTATGATTGGGCATCCATACGTGATGATTAGTCGAATAATGGTTTGGTAACAAATTCTTGTTTGGATCCAAAAATCTTGAGTAAAATATTTTTGAGTGTGCCATAAGACTTTTTTTTTGCCTTTTTAATTTGATTGTTGATGTGGTCGTTCATATAGCATAATTGATATAGGCCAGTGATGGCGGACCTATTTCCTATGTTGGGCCAATTCTGGACCAAAAAAATATTAGCATTGCACCGCGGGTCATTACAAATTGTTTACATATTAATATTAACTAATTCATATAAATTTATCGATTATATCCAATATTTTTGAATATGTAGGTTTAAATAAAACAAATTAAGTATTTTTGTCTAATTTTCAATGCGAAGGTTGTTAATGTTTCGCAGATGACAACTGATCGATTCGTACTATATTATAAGTAGACGTATTTAATCCAACACACGCCGTCCACACGTATATGTGGAACCATACATTGTCATAAGAGTTTTAGTTATAGAGTTTTCATATTAATAAAATGATTAGATAGGGAATTCCACTCCTTTTAAATTAAATTCTCTGTTTTCTTATCGTTATTTGAAAGTCGCGTGTTATAACTTAAGTTTTCTTGAATTTTAACATTTACATCTTTAAATTTCGAACTGCATAGCTTTGTTGAAATTCAACTAATTCCATTCCGAGGTTATCGATTTTTAGTCACTCTAACTCAGATAGTTGAAGCATTTCATATTTATTGGAATGCGGATAAATTAAAAATTTAAAAGTTTCGTGTAAATGTGAAATTGGAGCAAATTTTTTTGTAACAAAATTTTACAACAATCAAAATATATTTATGTAATGTCTCAACATTTAAGTGGACTGTCTTAAAAATTGGTAGTTTTTTTTAAGTGTATCGCTAAGCTACCTTAGCTTAGCTAAGAAAATATTTTAATATTTCTAAGTCTTGAGAAAAAATTTCTAATTTCATTTCAAAGGTTTTATAAGTTAAAACAGTGTCAAAATAATCTGTCCGGATCCGTGAAGTTTGAGGTTCAACTCACAAAAAAACATTAAGTCATTTAACCAGTTTAAATTGATCAGCTGCGGATAATCTTACTAATTTTTATTTAGGAATTGTCGGATTTCATCTAACAACTCGACGAATCGTTTGAGAACATTTTTCGCGGCTTATTCTAAGCATCTTATTCTTCCATCAAATCTTCGTCACAGTGACAATGAGCGGTTTCAGGTCCACCAATTTTGGCAACATGTAGAGTAAAATCAACATGTTGAGTACTGAATGCAACCGATATATTCGATATAACTATTGAGCTAAATGTCATTTTTTCCATTCGACATACTAATCGAATTACGTAGCGAACATTTATATAGTAATGAAAATCGTCTCATTTTATGTGAGCAACATGCTTAATCAAATATGATGCCGATAGATAGCGGTATCTATAATGGCGGTCCTGAAAGCGCCTAATGACATTTTCTAACGTGTTTAACCCGGTCTTTGCACAAAGAGTTTCATAGTGCCGAATAAAGTGAAATTCAATCAATGGGTGATTGTTTTCTTCTTTCAAAAACTTTATGAAATTTTTCTTTGAATAAGTTAAAAATATCTAGGCCTGTTGTTTGTCCAGAAATTGTAATTAATTTAACCAGCTCTTCCTCCATTATATTTCCAGTTTGGTAAATTCCCACATGTTGTAAATCAAATAATCATTGATTAGTAATATCGTTACTCATTTCCGTAATACGGACTTTGACGGTATTTATGCATAAAGATAATTCTCTAATCCGGTTCACGATTTTGTTGGAAAGATGATTGAGTTTTTTAAAATCATTCTTTTAAGTATTCACCATTTGAGGGGCTTTCCATGTTGTGCGAAAACTAGCTGCAGTGCTATGATTTTTTGGCTTAAACATAATATTAAATTAAGCAGCTTAGGCATCATGATCATTTACTTTTTTCGCGATACATTCATTTTTCTCACTATTCGACATTGAACATAAATTAGAATGGTTTGATTCAAAATGACGTTTATCATTATAAGCTCGGGAGACTACCGATTCAGCACACAAATTACAGAGCGCCTAAACATTTTTATTAATTATTCCATATTTTGTAATCCCAATGGACTAAATGGTCGCCCACCTTTATTACTCGGATTATTTAATTTAATTGTTTTATTCATTCTAAATGCACTTTTTTATGATTTAAAAAGTAATATTATTATTGCTCATTAATGGCATAAGACTTTTTGACAATGACATGATGGCAATTTGATTCAGTACAGCCAACATTGCGGAGATTGAAAGTAGTACTAAATAGCCCAAATAACCAAAAATTGTGATCACCACAGTTTACACCCGAGTAACCAAAATTTTTAATTTTATATGTGTCAAAATGGAAATTAGTTTCCAAATGGAAATTTTCGCGGGTCAGTTAATCATTAATTAATATATTAATCATTAATTAATATATCCAAAAATTTCCAGTTGCGTTTGGAATCATTTCTCGCAAGTTGATATGGTCTTCTGAACAATATTGTTTCCCATTTCACTTCGTTGATTTTGATTTGCCATTTTTTTAAGGAATTTACTGTAAAATTGACCCCACATTGTAATTTTTTTTCTATTTCTTTAATTTTTGAATCTGAACTGTAGATAACTAAGTCATCGGCATATGCGATGGTTTAAATTTTTTCTGAATTTAGAATTTTGTGCGTCGGCAAATCTCTGGTGTAAACGTTGAACAGAATTGGTGCGGTAATTGTGCCTTGTTGTAAACCATTGTGTGAAAATATTTTTGGAGGTTTCTATCCCTTATGTTGTGATGAAATTTCTGTCGAATAACAAGTCGATTAAAATTTGGATGATGTCCAAGTCGAGATTTAAATTTTATTAATTTGATTATCAAGCCAAACAGATTCGAACGCTTTATTTTTATTGAGATTTCCACAAATGTTTGAAGGTAATTTTGTTACTGCATGAATCGTAGAGTGGCCATGTCTGAAACCGAACTGATTGTCTGGCATGATGTTATGTTTCTTAATGTGATCTTCGATTTTGTTGTAGATTATTATTTCGAAAATTTTGCTTAAGTTTAATACCAGACTGATTGGTCTGTAATTTTGCGGTTTTTTCTGAACTTTATTTTTTTTTTTGGGATTGGAAAAATGCTGGTAGTTTTCCAACACGCCGGAAAAGATCTATTGTTTAAAAGGTTGTTAAAGATTGTGCATAAGTTATCAACAATTTTGTTTGGTTGATGTTTTAATTTAGTTCACCGATCATTAATACGTCTGGTTGGTGCATTTCCAAAAATTTTAATAAATTTAAACGTCTGACGGTACTTACTATGGAATTTACATTAGGTGCGATGACTTAAATTGTTTATAATTTGTTTATTATTTTTAGCAATTGTGCTATTTGCTCACTTTATTGCTGAATAGTTTAGGCCATGATTTCTACTTTTAGTGCTAATGTTTCCACAGTCGAATTTTCATTTGTTTTTATTTTTGCCTTTTAGTATATCAGAGAAGGTTCCATTTTCAGTACTCACTGGTGTCGATTTAAATTGTCGTGGAGTATTTCTGGGCTGCCTCTTCTCGTTGATTTTTTGTTTTAGTTTTTCTAATGTTTCTTGGTATACTGGGCAACCTCTCTATAGGATACAGGATGTCCGACTTTTTTGCAATTAGTTCAGTATATTGCTGCGTTTGTTCTTGCTAAATTAATGGAACATTCACCTGGTTTGTTGTTATTTTCACATTTAACGCATTTATATAATTCAATTTGCAGTTTTTCGCTGTGTGGTTAAATCTTTGGCAATTTTTGTACTGGATCATTTCGCGAGTTTTTACTAGCTGTTCCCAAGAATTTCTTTGATAATTTATTACTTTTATGTTATAAATTTTATTTAATTCCGTGTCTGTGTTAAATTGGATAATATAGATGGGAAGTTTCTAATTTATATAGTTTGCACGTTTTGATTTGATTTCGAAGATGCTTGTTATTTTGATATCGCTGATGTTTTCTAATTCGGTTTTGAGTTCAGGGATATTTTTCGCTGTCCGATAATCCTTTTAGTACCATTGTTTTTGGTTTCTCTTCTTTGGGTGTGTACGAGAAGTATTTGGTACTTCGTTAAAAATGTTTTTTGGTTTGTGGTAGTAGTCCATATTTTTGAGGTATACCAAATTTGATCATTGTTAATTCTTTTGATTTCGAAATTTGTGATTTGTGATCCCTTGACGAGCGCTATGGTGTTTTTTGTTGATTGGTTGTGAATATGTATTGGAGGTGGCTTAAATTTTGTCGATTTTGGTCTTGCTGAATTGCATCGTTGACATTTTGGTGTTTTCTTGTGTGTTGGTGATCTTCGTTGATGATAAAATTACGTTTTGATGTAAGTATATTTATTTTTTTTTTATTTTTCATTTTTGACCGATTCAAAATCGGTGTTTAATACCGTCGGCATTTCATCGTCATTAACTATGTTGTTTTCGACGTCACGTTCATCGTCTAGTTGAAGAAGATGTTCAAAACTGTTTGTATTGATAAAATTTGGAATTTGGAATGAATTGCGATTTGACTTTCGATGAACTCTAGCCTTTTTTTAATTCATCATTTTGCGATTTTAATCGTTTAATTGTATTTTTGTCACGAATTTTGTTTGTGATTAAATTTGGTTTGGTTAAACGACGTTTTTTTAGAGTTTCGTTTTTATCTATGTTTTTGTCTTGGTGATCCCCCATTGTTATAGTTTATAATAACGTACAGCGATGCCTGTTTTTCACAAAATTGCGTTGATCACTAGTCTCGATCAATAAAAAAACACTAATACACTATCGTATTTTATTCATTTTATGAAAGAGATGAAAACAAATTTAAATTTAAAACTATTTTAAAAGGAGAAAGAAAAAAATATTAAAATTTTCACAAAAATTGTTGACTTTTTTCGATATATACTAGTTCGCATTCAAAGTTAAAATGAACAATTTAGACCGTATTATCACCCATACTGCTAGCATGGCCGTTGTAGTTAAACTAGTTCATCAGATTAAAAACCAAAATCAATACTTCTATCGTGTTTTTCGATCTAACTAAAAACTATGGTATAGAGGCCGTCAACGTCCCATAACACGTATGTTAAGAGACTTTTTGAAGGACTTGTTACGAATTGGCGATCGTTGTACGTGATCAGCTCAACAAACGGCCATCGGTACAAGATGTAACTATATTTAATTGTTATTTAAACAAGATTCGTTGTATTTTAAGATTAGGCAGAGCGGAGCTCAAAACAATCGATACAATTTATCAGAAAGCATTTAGCCTACATGTCCAAAAAGTTAACTTCGGCATAGCCGAACAGGGCTAGCAATCGAGGCTATACGAAAGTTCCGGCATGCAGAGGGTTTGCCCTTTACCGTTATACGGACCATGCAAAGTGGCTCATGTTTTTGAAAAATGTATCTGAAAGATTGACCCGTGGAGCCTAAAATTCCAGGTTTTAATGTTGAGATTGACTATCGCAAGGGTTGAATTAGCCCAGTTCTTGCGACAATCCAATAAAACGATAAAACGTTTTCGCTTGCAAAACCTCATTTATAATAATGCCCATCCTAATAAAATTAGCTTAGCGAATATTCCTTCGTACGAACTCCTTAATTCCCGAATCCCTCAGACTCTTAAATATTTTCTTAGCTCATCGTGCTCCAACTGCCGTTCATCTGGGAATAAGCAAAACAGTGGAGCTCATCCAGCTTATTATTATTGGCCTTCGGTTAACGCTGATGTAGTTCAGTTGTTAAATTCCTGCGAGAATTGTTAATGCAATAAAGCCTCTAATCAAATTTGTAGACCCCCTTGGATCTCTTTCGATGACTTTTGGCCCTTTCAGAGAGTATCTTAACTTCGTTGGACCTTACCCGTGCACAAAGAAAAGGTCATACTGGAATTTGAATGCATTGAATCATTTTTCTAACCAAATTCGTAATCACGAAACCAGTGCGAAAAGCAACGGCTGTTGAAGTGTGTCAGTTCTTGGAAGCCAAGATATGTTTGATGTTTTGAGTTCCGGAAGTTATCCGTTTCGATAATGTTAAACAATTTTAATCTCTTTTGCAAAAGCTATGTAAAAGATTTTAAAACTTATCAGCGTGTTTGGGACTTAATCTTCCTGAAATAACTCATGCACTCCGAAATACCCTCCATTAATCCTCAAAATATTACCCGCATTTGCTTGTGTTTGGCCAACATGCGGTCTGGCATGGTTCGTTGTACTCGTTATTGCGGCAGGTTTCCCAATTCGGTAGGAACTAAATGATGAGAACTAAGTGATGAGAATACGTGCACAAAATATATAAAGGTGTGCAAAATAATTTAAATGCTTCTGCTGATAAGGCAAAGAGTTTATATTATGTCAGGACTTATATATATATATATATATATATATATATATATATATATATATATATATATATATATATATATATATAATATATATATATAATATATATATATATATAATATATATATATATATATATATATATATATATATATATATATATATATATATATATATATATATATAAAAGAATATGGGACATCCACCAGATGAAGCAATCGTGGGGACAACTCACTTCAGTTGATAGGTCTCATACAAGCCGAGCCAATAATAAATGTAAAAAACATATATTCGTAAGTTGTACCATTTAGGAAAGGTCTAGATTCATGCTAAATTGGTGTGCTATTTTTTGTGATATTGTACAGTTATTTTAGATGATACAATGAGATATATTTGGGTTTTGAATTTACCCTCTAGAAAGGATAGCTACCGAAATCATAAAAATTCTAATATGGTATTTAAAAGGAAATAATCCAACCTTTCAAACAAGCCTAAAACACGTTTGAAGTGGACCTATTTTGGGCGCAAGATGTCATCAAAGTTGAAAAAAAGTATTTTTTTCAGTTCTCTCGAACTAAAAGTGGCTTAATGTCAACAAAACTTTGAATAAATGTTTTTTACAGCACTTATTTCTAAACACAATAACCCAATGCTACAAATAAGCATAAAAATAAAACTGAACATGCCATAGATCGGCCAGTAGATGTCGTTTTAACAAATTTTTTTCAAGTTTTTCCAATTTTATGTTGCTTTTATCTTTACACCATTTAAACAATCCTTCTGCAGTATTAAAAAGGCTCTGTCAATACTTCTCAAGGAAGCCGTTCTAGCATTTCTCTTATTGGTACCTCCAACACCATCTGATGGTCCCTTTCCGTGGCTTGTGGCGAAAAAGTTCCATTCGCAGTCGATGGTGAAATCATGGTGCCGGAAGTTGATATTGGCAAAGTTGTTGTTGTTCTTACACAGCGATTCTACTCCGACTCATTTTCTTTGAGAAAAATTATAAATTTAGTTTGAAATCCGTATACAGCTACTGCATCATGTGTTTCCTCTTCTAATACTCCTGCATAGGAAAGTATGCTAATTTCATCTGCTGATGATTTGTAGTACGCT
The DNA here is from genome assembly GCA_963556175.1 of Tipula confusa. Classification (NCBI taxonomy): domain Eukaryota; kingdom Metazoa; phylum Arthropoda; class Insecta; order Diptera; family Tipulidae; genus Tipula; species Tipula confusa. Next base: position 52,745,110 of record OY744475.1, on the reverse strand, counting down.
ACGATTGGAATAAAGTTGCTTGCCGTTCATAATAATGCGCTGCTTGTATTTCATTTTAACCGAGTTCAGAGCTTTCACTATTTTCAATTGTTGGTTTATTACCTATAAAAATCAATTGTAAATATCGACTCATTTTTCACAATCAATAGAGCATTTTTTTATGAAAAACACAATTTTTCAACTTTGAAGCCTTCTGATTGCTAAACTAGGGCGACTACACAATTTTACCTTTTTATGGAAGGATGAAGTGTTATCTATCAAATCATGTATCGGGTATATTTAAATTTTGGTAGCTCTGACATCTAGCGGCAAAAATATAACCTAAGACATATCTAATTAGAACACCTAAGATAACGGTACTTTATAAAATTTATTTACGTATTCATTTAGACTGAAATTACCTCTTTCTAAAATAGTATGACTTTTGAAAAAATTATAGTTAGAACTGAAAATGCTATACTTTATGTGTGAGCCAAAAATAAGAATTCGTATACTGTCAAAACTTAGATATCAAATAACGGGACAACCGAAGACTAGTAATTGGTGACTTTAATACTTGAGTTGGCAAAAATCTGATCAATTTAAGTAAACATATAGATTCGTACTCCAAACACAAACTATAGCGACCGATAACCTGCATTAGAGAATAACCAAGTGTCATCTTTTTCCGATGATACTACGACCCTAGCTTTGGAAGAAAGCAATGAAGAATCAAAATAAAAGTTACAGTCAGCTATCACTAAACATCACATTCCGGTATCAATAAATCGAGATATAATATCGTTTGCCACACACAAGCTAAGTATCTTGGCATGACCCTGGATGCTAAACTTGTATATGGAAAGTACACGGGAAAAATAAAAATTAAGAACATATATGCTAATAGACAGACATTCTTCTCTATCATCATGCAATAAGCTACTACTTTATAGGCAAATACTGAAACCCGTATGGACTTGTGGTATTCAACTTTGGGGCTGTATTAAGCCGAGCAAAGTTAAAATCATACAAAAGGTTTCAGAACAGGTTCCTAAAGAACATCGTCGAAATTGACAAAATTAATGTGGATCTCGTGTCAATTGAAATCCAAAAAAATGCAAGTAGACTCGAAGGAAGACTACAGCAACATGTGAATATCGATGCAAGTTAGCTCTCGAACAACACGAATATTGTACAGAGACTGAAAAAACAAACCTTTTGAGCTGATTTAATTGTTAGGACAAATTGTTAGGCTTGCTGATTTAAAATCCACAATAACGATGAGGTATAAACATCAAGTTATACAAGAAACTGTGCATCGCCAAAGAGACGAAGTCATAGATACATTTAAATTAGTGAATAAAATAAAAATCTACAACTTATATTGATCACCTTTATCAAAGGTTTTCAGGTTTTGCATTGGTTACTGTTGTTAAGGACCTATGTATTACAGATCACAGCGCTAAAAAATATTTAGTACCTCTAAAGTTTCGAGCTTTTACCTATGACCAATATGCCATCTACTATAACTAACAATTTCGAAATTACAATAACTGTGATAACTGGCTTCGCATTGACCCGTGCTTTGTGAATCAATAGCTTAACGATTTATCATGATCCTTTGCGATAATAAATGAATGTTGCTCAGGCTAGTCCTAAGTGGTGGTGTTTTCAATTAGGCCACCGATCCGCAAAACGAGCCATTATTTATCACTCCTTTCTGGTTTAACGTGAATTTTGAATTTTAAAATGTTAAGTGCGTTACATCGTGATCAAAAGTTGCGTAGTCTTTTTGATTTATTATATGCAGTATAATTTATCAAAAGTATTGTCCGCTGTTATGATATTGTTTCACGTCCATTTATAATCTGGAGTTTTTCTACTATCATTGGCATTAGCTGTATTACCTTCTCAGACAATTTGAGAAATCTTTCATCATAAAATTATGTGTCATTTATTGAATAGATTGCCCTGACAGCACAATTTGCGGAGTTGATATGATGGCAGATATGCTAAATATCATACTATTGGTGGCTAAACAGCAGTTATAATTTGGAATACACTCCCAAAAAATATCTACATATCTATATAGTTACAGATAGACATTGTTCTAATTGGTTGAATCTAACAATAGTCCGCTGTGTTAATGTCCCTATAGCAATATTCCATTAACAATTTAATTTTTAAAGAAAAGTTAAAAATCATGTTGCAACGTATTGGCTAATTTTGTAGCAGTATAGTGATCTCCATATCAATCTTCTTCGATCGTTGTTTGATTTTCTTTGATTGACATAAATTTGTGAACCGGGATCGATTAAAATTCTAGACAATTGTGACCATTAAAGTATCTCTTGGTTACTCGTATTGATTTACTAAACGGATTGTTATCGTGTATGTTTCGACTAAGTTATTTTTTGGATTGCTTTCTATAATGATCGTGACAAGCACAATGTGTAGTTTGATAATTAGCATGCAGTAAAGTGTTAAAGTGGTACCCCTTGCAACCAAAATAATGATTTTTCTGTGGTTAGCTCATTCAAACAGTGAAATTTATACTAGCAATTGAAAATTTAAAAAAAATCCGAAAATTATATTAATTTAGCCTAAATTATGAAATATAATATGTTATAAAAAAATCAGAGTAGAGAAGGACTGGCTTAAATTGGTTGTCTTTAATAATACGAAGAACAAGCTCTTATAATACGGGGAAGTCCTTAGATTTAAATTTTTTGTAAGGGCTCAGTGTTGATGTTTTTTCTACCGATTTTGCTAAAGCATTCGATAAACTTAATCATCGGGTAATGCTAAAAATTTCGTCTAATTCGGTGACTTTTCTAAACTGTTGATTACATCGTAGCAGTCATTCCCAAGCTCCTCCCATACGGTGGTTAAATCAACGTCGAATCTTCTTGAACTATTTCTACAGTTTTTAAACCTTAATGCCGATGATCCAGGGTCTAACTCATTTTTATTACTAACAATTCCCCTACATTCTCTTCTTTGAAATGGAATGCTGCTTATGGCCAAACAGGTTCTTTGTTCTTTAAGTATTATGGGCCTACAAACCACAGCGAAACACCTTGTATAGGCTCATCATGCCATTTGGTCCTTAATCTGCCACATTTAAATCAAAGAGGACCTATTTCTCCAATATCTTGTATCTGTGTTTCCTGAATTTTTCCTATACGACAAATACTAGCGATAATTCTTCGAACCTGAAATTAAGCAAACTAAATAGTGTCGCCGAAACGGTCCAGTAATACACCCTTTCGACAGCCTGTAAACCAGCCAAGGATGCCTGTAATTCCAAATGCGGTATGCTCACTAACTTTATCAATTGATCACATCATCAGAGAACATATGGAGTTGAACTCTTTTTACAACAATATTGGTGAGAAATTTCTCTGGACTGGAATAATTTTTAACTCCTTGAACAAACCTATATATACAGTTTGCCCACCTAGTAAACTGTTGTTATTTGTTCAAGTCAACAGTCTGAGTCACATCTGGATGTATTTACTTGGTATACAAAAGCATCTATACTAGGATATCTCCGCAAACCCAAGACTTTGTAAATGCTCCTCAAAAGCATATGCTCCTCATTCGGGGATCGTTGGCGTTTTTCGAATTGAATACAAAGACAGCAGTTGTGAACAATTAATTCGACCCATTATAATGGGTGCATTAGGGCATTAGGGTCTTTCATCATAGATACCGTTACCTATCTGTATCATATTTGATTATGCATGTTCCCAACATAATTTACTACGTAAAGTATCACAATACAAACACCGATGGAAAAAAATGACAGCTCCACAGATCAAATATATCGGTTGCATTCAGTACTCAACATGATGATTTTACTCAATATGTTGCCAACAGTTTGCGGACCTGAAAGGGCCCAATGTCACAGAATATGATTCAATATTTAAAAACAAACAAAGGCCTAAATAGTCGCCTTAAGGCAAATAACAAAAATCGCTTATAAATTGATAAGGCTAGAGGATTTGTTATAGATCTCCAGACAGTTCAGGCATATGCCAGATCCGAACGAACAAATGAAACGAAGTTTTAGAGTATATGGATCAAGAAAATCTTTAGAGAACTGGAATAAAAACCCCAACAATGAATAAACCTTTATATGATAAATTTTGAAAAAATAACACAGCTAAATCGATTAAATCGATTAAAATGCCACAGTGCAAAAATGCCAAGATTTTAAGCATACGCAAAAATAGTGTAGACGAGAGACAAGCTGTATCAAATGTGCTGGGAAGGAATAAACCCAGTTGATCCAGGCAAGTAAGGATAACACAAAAAAATTAAGCTTCCCAACATATGTAAAAGGCAGGAAACACATTTACATAAGTCCGGCCAAGTTCAAACTAAGGAAATTAAAAGGATATCACAGAAAACATGAGAATTAATATTCAAGCTATTCTAAAAAGAATTGAAGAGCAAAATAAATTAAACAAGCTAATGTTTCATTAATTCAAACGACTAGGCCAACCAATACCCAAATCTACATAGTGAAAGAAAACATTCACAAAGAAATAATCGATAATGAAAAAATAAACCTAAGTTTCATACCAGATTTCAACTTTACTAGAACCTCATATGCAAGAATTCGCGGACTTATCTAAGTAGATGTCTCTTCGCGCTTTGGCCATGAGCTGAATTGGTATACAACCAGCTATTAATAAGATGGCTGCCTCATATACTGTGCGAAATGCCGATGCTACTCGCAGAGCTCCGTGTCTCTGTACTTGCAATAGCCGTTTCCGGTACATTTCTTTATTCAAGCACTCCGCCCATATCTCTGCTCTATAAAGGAGAACAGATTGAACCGCAGACATCAAAAAGCGCAATTTACTTGATTTTGGACCGCCGGTATTTGCCATAAGCCTACTAGTGACGTGATATCTTTCGCAGCCTTCTTCGTTGTCTGTTGGATTTGTTTGAAAAAACTCATATTTGCATCGATGGTAATACCCAGATATTTGAATGCAGGTTTTGTTTCGATCACCTCCTGGCCGATACACATTAGTATTGCGGACTGTATTCTGTTTTGAATAAGGATTGCGATCTCTATCTTTTTTAGCGCTAGGGATAATCCCCACCAGTCTTCTGCTATTTTAACTGCCTTCATAACTTCCTGTATGGCATCTATGGTCGATAACCCCATTCTAAATCCATACTGTTTTAGTGAAAAACCACCAGCGGCTTCAATCGCAACAGTAAGTCTCATTTTAATTAGTTTTTCTAGCACTTTGCCGGCTGTGTCAAGCATGCAGAGAGGTTGATAAGAAGAAAGGAGCTGTGGGTCACCTTTATGTTTGCGAATTAGTACTAATTTTAACATCTTCCATCGAGAACTGAACGCTCCCTCTGACAGGCATTTGAGCTCCAAGCTTCTGCGTTTCTATCTTGTACACAAGACCCCATGGGCCTTTGTCGATGTCTTCGACTAGTTTCCTCCAGCAATGAGCTTTGTTTAGGTTAATGGCTCGTCGAAGTTGCTTTTTTGCAATCTTATGCTTTGCTGACATAATACTGGCCTCTACTCTGTTTATTGCACGTTGTGCTTTCCGTCGTAGTGTGAGACATCTCATACGTAGGTCTGCAATTTCAGTTGACCACCAGTACACGGATGGCTCGCCATGTCTGGGTTTTTTATGTGACATGGATACATCGCAAACCGACGCTATTAGTTTCATGATACCAGTGCCTCAGCCGCTGACCTGTCTCGTAATTACATTGAATCGCTGTTAGTCTATTCTTTCCAAGTTCTACCTGCCCGGTTTTTGCTAGGCATCAGTCTGCCGTCTGTTACCAAAATATACTAAAGGTAATATACTAATGATCGCTACCGCTGTAGTCTTCTATTACTGTCCAGTCCTGGATGTACGGTACCAATGCCTCCGATTCAAGGCTGATGTCTGGGATGGTTTCTGTGCAGCCTAGGCGGCGAAAAATAGTTGTCTGACCAACATGTAAAACCAATAGTCCCGTTCTAGCGGCTATCTCCAAAATTAGTCTTCCTCTAGTATCTGGCTGAGACATTCCCCACTCGATAGCCCTAGCATTGAAGTCTCCAGCAACCACTATATATTCGGTCGTATTTAAAATTTCATTTTTCAAGACCTAGATTTTTGATCGAAAAAGGACAATTGCTCCGTTTAGGGAAAAATAGCAGCTAAAACAGGTTGCTTCCTTACATTTGGCCCCTACGTAACCTCGACCTGCTCAGGAAGTAGCACAGTTTAATTCTGTCTGAACCATTGCAATTTCGAGCTACATGGCCATATCCAAACCATCTGAAACAGCACGCGGCAATTTTTTCTTTCTCGCACCCAGCAGTATATCCATCCAAGTTTTATTTTCCCTTTATTAAGCAGATTAATTGCGGATCTTTCCTGCATCACTATTACTGCTATTTATTGTTCCCTTGAGCTAGGAAAGTCAAATTAAATAACCGTTGAACTGATAAAATAAGTTCAGCGATCTGAAGATAAAGACGATTGATAAAAAAATTAAGAAACATGCGATGATTCATGACGAGCATATTGCTCAAAACATAAACGCGATTTTGGGTTTCAAAATCGATTTCTTACAAGTCTCTAAGAATTACAAAATTTAGAGACATTTACAAGGGCATACCTTAGTTCCGTTTCGAATCAACATAGCTCTAGAAACATTATATGGATTATAAAAAAAACCAATTAAAATTTGCTTTTGTTTTCATTCGTACGGTTTGTTTATTGACGATAACCTAATCAAATAAACTATTACTATTATTTTCAAATGCTAGAAAAATTTTCTATTTTCTATTTTCGAAATCTTGTGTGCGAAACGAAACGAAAATGTCATAGACATTAAATTAATTTTTTTACTATACCAATAATAATTATGACTTTTATAATTAAATTTTATAATAATTACAATTATTAATTTATTTTTTTGTTGTTGTTTTTTTTACAGAAGAGGAATGCTATCATTGTATGGCAAATTTAGTTGCTGCCAAAGAAAAAGTTTTTATAACTCAAACAAAATTATTATATGAAGTAACATGGAAAACGGTTATGCAAATTGCTAAAAAACATGCGGTAAATTATATTATAATATATATTATTATATTATACTGTAACATATAACTATAAATAGTTTGTTTTTTTTTATTCTAGAAATCAGCCGTAATGTATTTACAACGTTTGTGCCCGGGACAAAAATTAGAACGTGTATTTATCGATTGGTGTTGGTGGATACTGGGTGGTTTACCTTTTCCACATTTAGTACGTGTTATGGATTGTTATTTTCATGAAGGAATTAAAGTATTTTATCGTGTTTCTTTAGCAATATTAATTTTATTTCATAAAAATATATCAAATTCATCATCGATTACTACGACAACTACAACAACCACAACAACAACAACATTAGCAACAATAAATAATGCAACCGGCGATAGTTTAAATACAGACGCGATAAAAAATGATATTGAAAATGCATTGCCAAAATTTTGTCGTAACATCCCCGTATCACCAAATAAATTACTTCGTACAGCATTCAGCATTAGAGCATTAAGTTCAACATATATTCAACGTGTATTCCTTAAGACTGAAATGGTATTAAAAAGTAGATCGGTATTAAGCGGTTCAAAACAATTAGTACGATCACGATCTAGTGATAATATACCGACAAGCCAATCACAGGCAAATATACAAATGATGTCACATACATTAACCATACGAGAGGTGAGCATTACCAAATAAAATACAAAGTTAATTACATAAATTTTTTTATTGACAACAAACAAATCATAAAAAATTTTAAATTAAAATTCTGTGAAAGTGGTGATGGTGGTGATGGTTTTTGTATCCTTTTTAATTTTTTTTTTTTATTTTTTATACGTTAATTAGTCATACCACCAATATATATTTTTTGCTAAAACCATTTATGTCCTGAAGCCTTCACCAAATTAAAAATTATTTTAGTTCTAGAACACAAACACATACACACACAACATAAAAATTTTATAACATATTTAAAAATAAATTTTATTATGTCGATTTATAATCCTTTAATAAAACAGAAAATTTTTGGGATTTTCAGAGGCCAACTGAAACCTGTCGAAATATGGTATGGGGTTGTTATTATAAAAAAAAAAGAAAATCGAATGTTATAATTTATCTTGTATGTTAATTATTAACATGTTTTTTTATTTTTTTTATTTAATGTTTGATTTTAATTTTTTATTTTTTGGTTTAATTTGATGTTTGATATATTTACATCGTAACATAAAAACGAACGCTCATGAAAAAATAAAATTAAATTACATTTTTTTTTTCGTATACAGTCTTAATTACTAGGAAATGGGGTGGTTTAATTTTTGGTTTGTAACATGTTTGTGGGGTTGAATAAATTTAAATGTTAATCGCGACAAACAAATTGATTTATAAAATAGGGTGCCATTTTGGTTTTTTGAGCCTTTTTTTGGAGGAGTTGATTTTTTATAAAGTTTAGACGAATTAAAAATGATTTTATTTAAAGTTTAGACGAGGAGTTGATTTTTTATAAAGTTTAGACAACTTTTAATCGATAAGAAATTCTTAAACTGTTTTATAATGGTAGTCACTATAGAGCTGTGCGTGAGGCGTGTCTTTTTGGCACATAAAGTAGACATTTTAACTAGGATTGAAGATATGCATTATGTGCCATCGGACGATTACAAGCTTATCTGGTGTGTGGATCTCAAACCAACTAAAACCCCCATCTACTATTTAGGCCTTGAAACTTTCCGGTATACCACTTATTGCATTACATCGGAAGTAAGCCTCTTTATTCGTCATATAAGGGCCATATTTAAGCGCCATATTTGTATCTCAACTCCTTACTTATTTGTTTGGCTATAGCTGCCAGCATATAAATCAAATTTTCAGACATCATCCTTGTCGGCATCTCCGTAGATACACTGCTGGCTTGTTTTTCTCCCATTCTGCAACAGAAGTCTGCAAAGTAACCACGTTTAGTCAGAAGCTGCGTCAGGCAATAGTTTACTTCTCTAGACTGACTGAACTCGCGATTCTGAGAGCTCTTTTTTGAATAGCTGCCATTCGACTTCTCAGCCATAGAGCATCAGCTGCATGTGGTATTTAGCACCGAGATACTTAACATTGCTCATCGCCTCGGTTACCGATGATACCTTCCGCGTCATCGCAAAGTGACGCCATCTGGCATTTGCTTTTTAAGAACTCCGTCGTAAATGACATTTCAAATATAACGGCCCATCCTTGAGCAGCGCCAGTCGTTGTTTTCTTTTTACGGGACCCCTCAGTGGTAAAGAATAAAATCCTATCACTCAGGTAGCTCTCTAAAAAGCATAGTAAATATTTTTGAACCCGAAAAATGGACCCCAATGCATGCTTTATGGCCAAGGGCTACCAACGAGACGTTTTTTCTTGAAAAATGGTCTACGATTTGATCTCCACGAACTATTTTTTCAACGTATTGAATAACATCAATAGGAGAACTGACACTTCTCAAACCATATTGTCTACACGAAAGATGTGCTGTTTCATGGATTGCCATAGTTAGTGTAGGTTTTTTTGCAGTCTCTCCATTAGAGCTGTGCTTTCCAGTTGTGTTAAACATACAAAGAGGTATTTATGCTAAGGGAAATCTCAGGTCTTCCTTGCCGTTTATAACCAGCACCAGCCATTATTTCTTCCATTTTGGGTGGAAAGACTTATATTTTCTCTTGCAAGACTTATTTTCATAAACGAAATGGCATTCAGAAATTCCTCTTTAAACAGTGGTATGTCGTTACTTTCCACTCATGACACTTCTACCACTTCGAGTTCAACTTCTTCCAGCTCGATTACTTGCTTTTAAGATTCACTTTCCGTAATTCTTTTTGCTCGATAGCATAGCACTGTTGGCGCAGCTGACTCTATTTCCCGTCTCCGTCTCATCCTCGTGGCCCAACGTCCATATCTTAGCCACCGTCTTCTATGCTGAGCGATTTCGATTTTTTTTTTCCCACTAATATGCGGGCTTTTTCTGTTCATGTAATATCTTCTTCCAGAGCATTTATGCCTCCCATGTCTCGGATCAATCGCATTTCAACAGTGGAGACTGTTAAGTCAGAGGTCGCATTTCTTGTTACATGTGCATCTAATCCTCTATCAAATATCGCTTTGAAAACTTCTTGTCCAGTTTAGCGACTTTCCATTTGAATGGCTGCTTTACCGCATGGTAGTGCATCGGCTATTCGGAATATCCTAGACAATGCATTGGTGGTCACTGCCCGTGAAGTCTTCAATAACTCGCCAGTTCACCAGTTTTGGTGTCGTTCTCACAGACACCAGAGTAATCAGGTCTCCTAAATGTTGTATTCCTCTCGTCTCGTTCATTACGTTTATCCCTAATCTCGCTGCCAGCTCTAGGCATACCCCACTCAACTGCCCTAGCATTGCAATCACCTGCATCTATGGTGGCGCCATCTGTTGTTTGGCCCGCGTCCTCCAGTGCATCTTACTTCTGCTGGAATAGGCCAATGTCCCTATTTGGAGTAAAATAGCAGCTGAAAAAAGAAAATTGACTGCACCTTAGCTATACAAATCCAGCATCTGATCACTCGTTCTTTACTGAGACACTACTGGTATTTAGGATGCATAATTTCACAATGCGTTACATATCCGAGTACCAATCCGTGGTCTCTTTGACATCTTAAGTTTTTTTTAGTCGGCTCGAGTGCTTTGGCGAGACGCGAGATTTCCTTCAAAGCAGAGGAAACATTTTAGTTGTATCGATTTACAAGTCTTTCATGTGGCCTGACAATGCAGATACATGTCTTGTGCTCTTCTGTCTGTTGCTCTGCAATTTGTTTGAGTATGTGACCATCACAGTCACTCGTTTTTTACTCTGCAGTTTACCCAACCAATTTCGAACTCTTAATAAAATTACCTCTTGTCCAGGCAGCTCAACAAGTGCAATCTCTCTGCTGTCACATTCAAGAGTGTCACTTTAGGGTTTAATTTTGGTTTCGAAATGCTTTCTCGTATAGTCTCCTCTATCACTTTTGGCATGGTATAGCAGTACAACTCCCTAATTTCAACTGTGCTTTTCTAACTTCACTATTATAGCCCAGTTCCTGAAGTATATTTCCCGTTTTGGTTGGTCGTATCTCATTTATTTAGACATTACTCTGTTCTGGGTTTGCGTTTCTTTTTATTTCTTTTAGTATTTCTAGATAGGTTTGTTCTTCCAATTTTATTACCAGCATATCTAAACGATTTTTTTTCTAAATCGTCTTCGCCTCGGCTTCCGCTTCCTATTGGGTCCCTCTCCATTTGTATACCCATTTAAGTTGTTAACCTTTTTTCGTCGAAATTCAATCAAGCCTTTTAAGTTTTCTTTTTTTAGAAATGTACAAACAAATTTTTTGCTTTAGAAAGTCGGAAAACCAGCAATGACCTGGAAAAGAACTGTTAGAAGTGCGGAAAGAACTGGGAAAATAATGGAGAAAAATAAAAGCGGTAGCCTCAATAGAGTAAGATTATAAGCCTAATAGATGTCAAATGCTCCTAAATTGGAGATAAAGAGAAACATAAAACATATAACGGTTTGATTGACCGCTCGAGATAATCAACTAATCCTGATTGATGTTTCCAAGCGATAAAAAACAGTGATAAAATGAGAATCCTCCTCTGAATACAAACCTGATATACAATCAAATTTCGACCTTTGGCTATCGTATAAGGACACGAATCGGCAATTGGAACATCAGAACTCATCTTGGCTATCACAAGTAAAGAAGTAAATGAAATGTAGGCAAAGTAACAACTGCTAAAGCGAACAAAGCATTGATAGAATGGAAACCAGACTAATAGTAGCAAGTGCTATGCTCCAATCAAACATACAGATGTATAAATAAAAAACAAGTTAAATCCATCTTCCATGTCATCGTGCTACAGGGTGATATGGAGCTATGCAATGCGCAGATGGTAAAATGTACGTCAAAAAAATTGGTGATATGAGCAGTAATGCTCCGGCCAAATAAAATAACTTAAATAATAAAAAATAAAAATAAAAAAAGCCAGCTGCAGTAAAACACACCGAGCCAAATAGGAAGAAATTTAATTCAAACAGAAAATCCAATAGAAATTTAATCCAACTCAATCTCTATAAAAACTAAGGGAAGAATGCTTCTGGCAAAGTTTTACAACTGATTAAAGATGTGAATTCTGGCAGAACACTACAAAAATAGAAAGAAAACCTAACTATTACGGTGAGCTAAAAATATGCTAGACTTGGAGAAGTATCTCCGGCCTCAACACTCAATCAACATTCTTAACAGAATCTCATATGCAATCAATACAAAATTAAGAAACGGAAATGCCCACTAGAACTAAAGGAGACCTAAAATTAAAAGGAACGCAAGAGAGACACTTTGTGAAATGGACATTTCAAAAAAAGTAATTGAACTCTTACAAAAAAGTAGCGAGGGACCCATAGGGAAACATACTGTTTCACTATTTCATATAGTGAAACATACTGCAACACATACGCAGTAAAGCAATGATGTGAATTCTCGTCAATCAACCAACTACAAGTTGAAAATATAAAAGAATTCGTATTCCTTGGTTGCACAATAGCAAAAACAGGTGCGACGGAAGAGGACATAAATAAATGTATAAACAAAGCCTAATTTACATTTAACATGTTACATAAAATAAGGAATACATATGTCCTGTCCCGCAAGACCAAGATACAAATGTTCCATCCGTGTGTAAAATCAATACTAATCTAAGGGTGTGAGGCAAAGAAACATTCGAAAAATATCATATAAAAACTGCAGGTGTTCGTCAATGCCTTCGGCGAATATTGAAATTCGCCTGGCGGGAACTCCATAACAAATAGCGCACTGAAGGAAATGAAAATAGTGATGGATTGGCCATACACTAACGAAACCACCAAGTGATAAAACAAGGAGGTTATTGGACTAGACACCGTAAGGTAAAAGGAAAGACAAAGTTCCTATTTTGTAAGCTAGCAAAAGCTTCAAATTAAGTTTAGTACATATATTATTAAAGTAGTAAGGATATGGTTTAAATTCTCGACTAATTTTTACTTTAATCGAGTCCCCCAATCAAAAATTTCGAATTAAGATTTACCGTTGGTTTTCATCGATCAGTTTTTAAAATTCGAAAAATTCAACCACCCTTTTAGTTTGATTTAAATAGTAATTTGACTGTATACCACCAATATTTCCATTAAAAAAACATAAAACATTCTGGTAACAAACTTTTTATTTTTATTTTTTTATGCTTCAAACTTATGTTTTACGTAACAATTGCATGAGAGTTAACATTTTAATATTGCGGGTGTTAACGATTATGTATTGTATTGTAGAAACCACATAATGCACCCCTACACGTGTGTTTGTAAATGGAATTTTAATTTTTTTAGTTTTGTATTTAATCCTGGATGTTAAATTTTTTTTTTATTTATTTATTTTATACAATATTAATTACATTTATAGTTTATTTATGTTAATACAAAAAAAATTTATGGGAGTGTAGAATGAATATATGATGTGAGTGGAAAAATTGAAATGTGGTTGGTGTCGATATTGATTTAAAAAAATGATTAATTTATCGTCGTATTTAACATATAATTATTTAAACTATTTTATAAACTATTTCTTTTCTTTTCTTCCTAATTGCTGCGCTCTATTGTCACATAATGATATAATTTTATATATTATCTGTGCTGGTAAAACTAATTAAATTTGTTTTATTAATTATGTTTCGAACTAAATTACTTATACTAAATAAATGAAGGGAGCTCATTCTCCCGATGCTCGAGGTGTATCGATGGGTGTATTCCCAATACAATGTCTAAAAAGTCAAATTTTAGACCAAAAAGATGTAAGTCTTGTGTAATTTTTTTTTTGACATTTTTTTTTATATTTTAATTTATAATTTTGCAAACCGAATTATAAAATAAAGCTCCGCCGTAAAATAAAAGACATACCTAAAAAGTCCTTACGAAATCATTAAGATTCTGGTCAAAATGTGTTAAATGTTCTTGATGTTCGTGTTAAGGTCATCGTGATATGTAAGCAAAATCTTTCAAATTTCGATAAATAAGTTACAAGTTATGGATTAGTTAAGGTTTTTGTTTTTAGTCTGCACTTTGCATAAATGTCATTGCAAACCACATTTGAGGAATATTTTTGACCTCTTTCGTTAAAGGCAGGTTTCAAGAAAAATAACATATTCTAATGATGAAGTTTCATCGGGTTAACTGGATCAGTGAACCTTGATAATTTATATTGGACTGAATAGTTCAATACACACGCTTACACTTAGCTTTAAAAATATTTAAGCTTGGTCTTCGTAGGGCAAAATAGACGATCTCGACTAAGCTACAACAAAAAGTATAAAAATTATCGCATTTGGCATCGATCGATAAGATCCATACTGAAAAAATGACTTAGTGACTTCAACCAGAATATCGTTAAAGTGGAATTCACAGAGAAAAATCAAAACTGGAAAGACCCGCAATTACCTGAAAAAAAAATTTTGTTAAACGAACCGATACAAATTTGGAAACATAGAAAAATGAATTTATGCAACAGTCTACCTAACCTTAGGTATCAAAAGGCCCTCATACATATAACACTTCCATCCTATATATTAAAGACTCTGGAAAGGCTGGTAGATGTGCATATTCGAATGAATATATAACCTAGTAATATGGCAGTATCTTAACATGCGTACTGTAAAGGGAAATCTGTAGTCACACCTCGGCATACTTTGGTATGTACAATCAAGAAGCATCTTTAATAGTGATTAAGTTAAATTACGATATAATTAAGTTGATAAGTCATATGCTGGTAAGCAGGATTATAAACTCTGAGCTGAGCAAATCCACTATAAGGAGGCGGGTGGTTAGGGTTACTCAGCAAGAAGGTCTCCTGTCTTCCCTTCTAAAGAACATGCTGATCAATAACTTACTTCTAAAACTGGAGGAGGAAGGTCCAGGAGTGATCGCGTGCTGATTGGTCTCTGTTAAAGTTCTAGTCACAATTACGAAGGTAATGCAGAATGCGCTTCTAATTATTACTAAGTGAAGCAGCAAGTGTGTACTGGGAATTAATACAACTAAAACCGAGCTAAACCACTATCGATGTACTCATGCAGGAAAGCCATTGCTAATAGATGGCTGTATACTGCCGGGGCTCAGTGAAAATATCTTCGGGCAGGTTACTTGACCATCGATTCTACTACACCAGTGTTATTATTCAAAATAGGGTTTTAAACCTTATTCTTTTCAAGAGAGTCTTGGGAGACTAGGTAAATATTATAAACCGAAACTCTGTAGTTCTTAAAAAATGGCTACAAGCTAGAACGTAAAGTCGGACCGAGAGCGTTTTGTGATACATAGAATATGAATATTTTAGTCCGTCTACTTGACTACTGCAGCGTGTACCAAGCTAAAACGATGGCGATTGAGAAATGCTTGACTTGGTTGAGGCATAATGTGATATCTTCAAATGATATTATAATATATATGAACAGTCAAGTAGCAATCAGGTCGCTGGGAGCAGTTTCTCTGGTGTCAAAGGTGGTGTTGTGTTGCCGATCTTCTCTTAACGACATGAGTGAGCATTTCAACATCCAGATCATTTTGGTCCCTGGTCACTCGAAGCCAAAGGAAACTGCAGAGCAGACGAACTTAAAAGGTACAAGAACAGAAGCGCCTGGCATTAGAGAGGTAGGCCAACGTCCTCACATTCACATGTAAGAGAGGAAGACAAGTGTGGCCAAGGTTGAATTGTTACGTGTTTTATGCATAATTTATACATATTCGTAATTTTGTGAGCTAATCCCTTGCCTAATTTTTTGCTTCCAAAATAATTTATCAAAATATATGCGCTCTAGGACAATACTGCAAGGTTTGGAAAGTAATGACTTTTATAGAAGTTGTATGGCCGAAGAACAAGAGCAAACACCGGTTCACTTCGTAGGTTCATATCCGGCTATATATATTTGGCATAAAGAAGACATAAACACTTGAGTAAATATGTAATAGTGAACCTTTCAGATCTTGCGGACATCAACCTACATCAGTAACTCACGATGGTGTCAATAAGAGTTTTTAGGAAGTAAGATTACTGATCATATATTTAAAACTGTAACGTGTCCTCGATTTGGCTGGCAACCTCGTAGAGAATAGGACGTAAACAATTAATCGCGAAAAGATTTGGAGAGCTTCGGCAATAGTTCCGAACTATTTAAGAATAAAAGGAAAAAATACTCCTCGAATTTAGTAATTCCAGACTTTCTAGGAAATTGCAGACTTTATTTTGAAATAAACGAAAGTTTAAACAGTGTTAACAAACACATAATTTTCGATATTGCCATTCAACGAGCGTCCGAAATTGTCAACATTAACTGTTATACTTAAAAAGTGTTCCAACAACAATGTGGCGAAATCTTCACAACATGTTTGTCAAGGCAAGTCAGCTTTATCGTCGCAAATTGAATAGCAAAAAATGATGAGTTCGAAAAGAAATCGGAGTTTGGCACGGAGCATTGTTCTGAATTTTGCACTCAGAACATAATTGGCTTTTAATGACGTATTCTATCAAAAAAAGAGCTCTAACTGTTTTTTTTTGCACCACCAGTCTCATTCGATATCGACATTCAGTTACCGTACAGATGGAATGGGCGGTTACTTATGAACAGTGGTTTTTCCTCATATAAACCTCGTAAGACAGCTAATTTTTTAAGTAAAATGATTTGGATGACCTTGACAAGGACTTTTAAGATCGTTACACACTTTTTAAACCAGAAACTTAATCCCTTCAAAATATTATGATGTTTTCATAATTTCGCATAACCCTATATAATGCCATCAAAGCTGAGCTTTTAGTATTATAAAAAAAATCAAGTATATAAATAAATTTGAAAAAAAGCGACGACAACCCATTAAAAATTATGCTTTGATAGCATATGCGTGCAAATAATGAAAGCCTAGCCTATCGCAATGCAAACAATTTTGCTTCGTGAATATTTTATGATAATCAAATGTATGTCAACACTTGTAAACAACAATATAATTAGCAACAATTTGTACATTGATTGTTTTTGTTGTTTAACAAAAAAATAAATTAGACATTCAAATACAGATGTTTTTTCACTCGATTTATATCCTCTACATACATCGTCCTTAATCTAAATACTCGACAATCAAAACCTTTAAAAATGTATGCGTCTAAAGCAGAAATGAAATTATAAAAATGGGTTTTTCATTTTCCTCGAAGCTTTTGTAATTTTTTCATTTTTTTCTTCGTTTTCGTCTGTAAATACTACATTGGTTAATGGAATTTAAATGATTTGATGATGTAGATAAGTTTTGTACATTATCACAAAAATCTTTTCGTTAGCTCCTAAATACTGGCTTTATTTGGTGAAAATTATAAAGCTAACATACATTTTATTGATGTGGAAAAATTTTACAATGTTAACAATGAAATTTGGGATTACATTTTTAATATTTAGATCTGGTTTAATCTTATTTAATCGACTACATGAAATGACCCATTAGTGCCTTTATTTAGTGCCTTTAGTTTTACGAAATTATTCGTCCAGTTAATTGTTTATGTAATAAAAGCGATTGTTCAATTCTTCACAAGTTAATTGATAAGCTTCTATTAAAAGTCGAAGAAGCACCGCTATTGGAAAATCATTTAAAGCAACATTATTGAAACCATTCAATAATTTGTCATAATATTCGTCAATAATCGCTTTCTACTTTTCTTTTTTTTTTTTTTTTGCCTAAAAATATTTAATTGGTTAATATTTACATAAATTTTCTTAGTTCGAATTTCATCATAATCGGTTAAGAACTCGCTGAGTTCCTTCCTAACTGGCCATATTCCTGAACTTTCTCAAAAAATCATTTTAAAATCCCATTTTCATCTTACACATCGAATTTCATCAAAATCGGTTAAGAACTCGCCGAGTTCCTCCCTAGTTGGCCATATTCCAGAACTTTCCTAAAAAATCATTTTCAGTTTAAATCACATGTCGAAATATCCAGTTTTGAAATATCCAGTTTTGTATCATATCTCATTTTGTACCTTATCTCATTTTGAATTATTCAATTTTGATATATCCAGTTTTGTACCATATCTCGTTTTGTACCTTATCTCGTATTGAAATATCCAATTTTGAAATATCCAGTTTTGAACTTTATCTCATATTGTCAAATCCTATTTTGAAATAGCCAGTTTTAAAATGTCCAGTTCTGAGCGGTTCCCATTTGTGATATATTCATACGCGAGTGCCAGGTCCCATGAATGAGGAATTGCACGAAGATGAGGAATGAGTAATTTTTTCTCCTATCAAAAAACTTCGATTGAAGTCGACAGGCGAAGTTTTTGAGGTTTTCTATATTAGCGCGTTCCTCGACATCAAATACGAATCTAAGGCTGGTTGATTGCAAGGTTGATAGACTAACCCATTGTGTCTCAGTCAATTCTCCCATCCATGCAGGGATAGCGTAGGTTACGATGGGCCTCATATATGCCGTATATCATCTTAATTTGTTTTTGGCATAGAAGTGACTATTGCGGTTAAAAATCTATAAAGTAAGTTGCGAACTGCAATGGCTTTTCTTCGCACATTTTTGATGTGAGAGAGAGGTGATAGTTTACTATCCATAATCACCCCTAGGTATTTGATTTGGTTTTTATATTCTAAAGTGCTACCTTCGAATGAAATAGGGCTGGATTTTGGCATTTTACTATATTGGTTGCAGTGGAAATGGATAATTTCGGTTTTAGAAGTTTTTACCTTGATTTTCCATTTCTTCGCATATTCGGAATACTGCTTTAGATATTTAGACAATCTTTCACTAGATTTCCGAGCGCTGCAGATGTGAATATAGCCGTGTCATCGGCATAAATTTGGATGTTGGTTTCTTTGTTGTCGGGTTTCGGGATATTATGGTAGAGGAAGGAAAAAAGTTGTAGGCCTAGATTTGAACCTTGTGCAACTCATGCTGCGATTGATTTGGTACTAGAATAGTAAACTAGTAAGGTATGTCACATTGAATTAATTTATAGACTAAGCCTTTATGCCAGACCGTGTCGAAAGCTTTTTCTATGTCCAGAAAGGCTGCAGTTGTTGAACGATCAAATCGTTTGGCGTTTTTAATAGAGTTTTTCAGCCTCAGCACTGCTTGAGTAGCAGAATCCGGCACGAAATCCGAATTGTTCTTCTGGAATATAGGGTTATATTAGGGGCTGGAGACTGTTAACAATAACTATTTCCATCACCTTACTTATTCCGTTTACGAGTGATGTTGGGCGAGTATGCTCTATACTATTAGAGGGCTTTCCTGCTTTAGGAATAGGGATGACTTTGCCGAGTTTCCAACAATCCGGAATGTATAGCTTGTCTTTAAGATTCCGTTTTAATGATATCGGTAAGTTGTGATATTGCTTTACCTAGAAGGTTTCTAAGTACCGAGTTGGCTATGTTATCGTCTCACGGAGCTTTTCTTTTATTAAGATGCCGAAAAATGTTGGCAACTTCTGCTTTATCGACCACCTCGATTAAGGTTGGATTAAGAGGAGGAGAATTGAGAAAATTGTTGACAATGTTTTTGACTGAGGTTTTCGAGCTCAGCAGGAATTTTTAAGGTGCCTTCGCTCTGAATGAGAGGTATAGTTTCCTCGATGACTAATTTGATTACGTCAGTTAACTTGACCGTTTTTTCCTCAATTTGAGTAGTTGTAATGATTTCTTAGACTTCTGGGAGGTTTCTATGAACATGAATTTTAAATTTCATCCAGTCGGCTTGAAAGTAGTTGTGAAATAATTTTGTTTGTTGTGGTTGGGTCTTGAAAAGGATTGTGAATACAATGGGTAAATGATCTGAACAAAATTCATGCAAGACTCGTAGTGGAGTGAAGTGACTAGAGAGATATTTTTAGATAAAAATAAATCAAGAACCAAGTTTCCTCTTGGGAATGTTGGTTCGTTAGGAGCATTTAATTGGATATTAGTATTATTGCAAAAATTAAGAAGTGAACGACCATTTTGGTGATTATTTAGGCAACTACATGTAGTGTGGCGTGAATTAAAATCACCTGCCAAGATATATTTGTTACAGGAGTTAAAAAGATGTTCTAAATCATGACTCTTGACTTGTCTCACGTAAATAGAGCAAAACGTGAGATATTTGTTCTGGGTACCAACATTTAAAAGTATTGCCTCATTTTCGGCTGTTACAAAAGTTTGGGCTACGAAGTGAGAAATACCATTTTGGATTAAGATAGCAGTGCCTCCAGATTTGGTACTTATTGCAACTAGCTTGAAAGTAGTATATACCCAGTGACTTGAAATTTATATCGTTGAGTTAGGTGGGTTTCAGATAAGAGAACTATGTGAGGTTTGTGTCGGAAGAGCCGATCGTATTCAACGTAGAAGTGGTCGCATCTTTCTTTGAGGTCAGCGAGATTAATATCGAAGTATGCGAGGAAAGTTGTTTTCATTCGAAGAAGTGGCTGGTCTAAAGCCGTGAAGGTTGCTAGCCGTTGCATTAGCGTATGAAACCTCTAACTTTCGAGTGCCAAGACCAGAAGGAAATTGGGTAGGACCTGGTTTAGGCCGAAAAATATTGGATAAAAATCTTTTTCTCACCTGACACTGGCTATAATTTGCTGGATGTTGTTCACCGCAGTTACCACATTCTGTGGGTTGCCGGTTCTCTGTGGTGTTCCTGCAGTATCTTCTTTCGTAGGTTTCCTTGTATTTTATGCAACGGAAACCTCTACCGCAATTTAACGCTGTGTGGCCAAATCTCTGGCAATTTCGGCATTGAGTCACATGGGCTCGACCACGCTTCTTCTCCCAGGTGACTTTGTAATTGCCGATGTGCTGAATAGCTAGCAATTTTTCGACAGTCGTTGCCTTGTCGATAACTACTTGGAACAGCGGCATCAGGAAGTATGTGATTCCTTCCCCTTGTTTCTACTTGAAGGTCATCAGCGAGACCTTGGCATCGATGTGGTGGATCTCTCGAAGATTTAATCCTATCTCTTCTGTATCCTGAGAAGAATGTGCTCCTCGCATGACATAGACCAATTTCCTATCATCAACGTGCGTGTACGTGTGATATTCAATTTAGTCTTCTGTTATTTTATTTTTTAAGTGGGTCCAGTCACGCTTCTCGAGTTGATACGTAAAAGCATCAGCCTTTTAGGATTCCGTCTTCATTGACGGTCTTATTTTAAATTTTTGTTTCTTTTTTTACTAAAAAAAATACTGATTTTAGGATTTTACAATTTTTTTAATGTTATCGATCTCGAGAATTCTTTTCAGAGAATCCCAGGGAAATCCTAAATATCGAGGGAAATTCCAAATATCGAGGTTGAAATTTTCTCGGGACATACCCAACTCTATGTACAACTAAAGTGCACTAAGGCATTACTTACCGTAAAAATGTTCTGATTCCCTTAAAATGTAACTTGGTAAATATCTTTAGAGAACATTTTTGCTTTTAGTGAATCTAGATGTATGATCATCGATACTTACATTTTGCTTTGCTTATTCCTGCATTCTCAATAATCTTTCAAAGTTTGCAAAATTATTTTCAATTCTAGAAGATCTAATACTTTATTTTAATTTTTGTAAGAAGAACCTCGCTTGGACAATAAAAATATTCAAACCCAAAACTCTTTGAATTTCAAGTACTAAAACTATAACTGTAAGCTTAAAGCAACTCAATTAAATAGCCTGGAGCTAAGCACTAATACGAATCATAATTATTAATTTTAAGATCTAACTAATAACCTTGAATTTAGTAAAATTTGTGTAAAGTAACTTAAGTTAAATTTTAGTACAAATAACAATTAAAATTGATCTAAATTTACATAAGTTTTATAGTTCTAAAGCTTGTCTTAAGTAAATGTTTACTTGACGTTTACTATATTTTTAATAATATTAATGTTATAAATTAAAATGCTGTTGGTTATTTTATCTACTTGCTTTAAATGAAACAAATGTGGAACCTAAGTTAAATTAATACGTATGCTTGGACTAAAACACAAAGTTCTAAAATTATTAAAGTTGGTATGTTTATGATAAAGCTAACTTCTAAAAAATATAATTATAGATTTGTATGATAAAATATAATAAACTTGTGGAACCTATTTCGCTTAAGAAATTAACATAGATATCAATTTTCTTAAGTATTGTAGTTTTAAAGCTGCGCCTAGGTGTTTTGTAAAGTTTTACTTGACCTTTATTGTTTTCCGCTAATTATTTAATTATTTATGTACTTATCACATAGGCAGATCGACATTTTATCTTTAAGTAGATGTCGCTAGGATAATTCACTTCTAAATGATATAACTTTGATTATTGATTTATTCTTGTGGAAACTAATTTTCTAATTTGATTGTGCAAAATTATGATGCATAATTATTAATATTATAATTCTACGTATTTTGAATGGTACAAATGTGGAACCTAAGTTGAATAAATACGTATGGCTGTACTAAACCACAAAGTTCTCGAATTATTAAATTTGGTATATTTATGATAAAGTTAACTTCTAAAGAATTTATAATTATAGATTATTTCAATAATAGTTTATATAATAAACTTGTGGAACCTATTTCGCTTAAGTGATAAATATTTATAACAATTTACATAACTTTTATAGTTCACAAATTAACATTATCACATAAGCAGATAGACATCTTTTCTTTTAGTTAGAGGTTGTTAGACTGATTTACTTCTAAATTATATAATTTTTAATGTTGATTTAGTTATTTGGAACCTAATTCACTAATTTACAGGCGCAAAATATTCATCCTTAATTATTAATATTATAAATTAAAATTTTGTAATTTATTTTATATATTCTACTTGTTTTGACCGATAAAAATGTGGAACCCTATGTTGAATAAAAACGTATGCTTGTACTAAATCACATTATATAATACAATAAATTACATTATTTGATGATGGAATTTTTTATATAATACCAATACCAATAAAGAAGCATTGAATTGTTTAAAAATTATAAACATGGTATGAAACTGCTTTATAAGGATTAAATGTTTACTAAAAGTCCTTAAAATGTCTTATTTATAAATTATAATTTAATTAAACTACTTAAAAATTATATGAAAAAGTATTTTGTAAAGTTTTACGATGTTCGCTTTGAAATATAATGTTTTTGTTGAATTTTTGTTGTGGAACCTAGTTCCATTTGGTATTTATAAATATTAAACCTTAACTGTTAGTTAATGTCCTCAACCAAAGCTCCAAAGAATGTTTTATATCGTCCTTGTATTGAATGATAAAAATGTGGAACCTAAATTGATTAAATATTTATGCTTATAGTAAAATAAAGAGTTTCAAATACATATTATTACTTTACATTCTAAAGTGACACTAAAGCGTGAAAGATATTTTCAAAATCAAACTTTTTCATTTTAGTGTAAATATAACTGTGGGACCTATTTGAAGCTGCTTCAAATTGCATATTTTAGAAAGAGTATTATTAAAACTTCCGCATTTCGGCGATATAAAGTAGATTTTTTAAATTTGAATAATTGAAGAATAATGTTGTGGAACTTAATCCTATTTGTGAAGATTGTGTAAAATATTAATCC
The DNA here is from genome assembly GCA_963556175.1 of Tipula confusa. Classification (NCBI taxonomy): domain Eukaryota; kingdom Metazoa; phylum Arthropoda; class Insecta; order Diptera; family Tipulidae; genus Tipula; species Tipula confusa. The sequence continues at coordinate 52,721,424 of OY744475.1, read as the reverse complement.
GTTACCTATTGTAAAAAAAAATGTGGAATCTACGTTCAATAAATACGTATGCTTGTGCTAAAGTACAGTTCTGAATTTATTTAACTTAAATTATCAATGTTGATTGTTTCAATTAAACATGTTATAATTTTAGGACCTATTTAGAACCTCATATTCGTTCATTCAAAATAGGTCCCACAATTATATTGTTTTTAATCATACACTAATTTGTGAGTTCACTTCTAAGTTTCGAATGAAACAAGCATACATTATTTCATTAATTATGGAACGTACTTCAAATCTTCACTATGGCTAGAAACACACATCATCTAGTAGTTTAAACTTGCCTAAGGTTTAAAGATGAAATTATTATAACACAAATTATATTCACTTTCGAATTTTATTTTTTTGCGTTTAAACATGTGTATATCCTACAACTACTTAATCGTTTAACCTCCATCACAATAATATAAATACATCAACTACAATAGAAACTACATAATATACTACTAATTATTATTATGACGACAATAACAAAAATAATTGAAAATTCTATGCAACTACATCGTCATATGTGTACAGAATATTAACTTACTGCTATAATTTTTTAATTAGTCTCTTGTGTGTGCCTTTCCACCTACGATCGTCGATCGATCGTTCGGTGTAAATAATTAATTTGTGTGTATCGTATAGAAGAGATCTGGAATTAATTTTTTTTTTAATATTTAAGTAAAAAATAATAATCATAATTTAGCATAATAAAATAACATAATGGCTACCAATGTAAGGAAATAAGCATGCCTAATATTACTGTCTATCCACTAACACTTATGAAATGGTTAACAAAATAGATATATAAATTGGTTGGTGAGGCCAATATCTATTTTTTGTGATGTACCGAGCTTCTATATAAATATTATTGTAATGCTTTTAGTTTTTATGTTCAAGCGCTTTATAAATATTTTTTTTTATATATTTTAAATTGTTATAGTCCAATTTATTATTTTAAATCGAATTAATAAAATATTTTTATAAATCAAATTTATCTAGCTATTTACACTATGGTCATGGTTACCGGTCAGAATAACAATGTATCAACCTGTTTTATTATATACAACGGAAGAGCATGGTTGCTCATTGACCACGTTTTATGTACGAGTCGAACAACATGAACCAACACTATTAATGATCAAAACATGTAATAATGAGGTAAGTTGTATTTGTGTAGTTTGAGCCCCGTTTGAAATACGATATTTAATTCATTACAATTTTTTAGGTGTTTGGAGCATATTGTTCATCCCGATGGTTTGAACGCAATCTAAAAGATGATCGAGGACAACGACAAGCATATTTTGGTACTGGTGAAACTTTCTTATTTTCGTTATATCCAGAACGGGCGAAATACCCATGGGTGGGTATTGATGGTGACAAAGGGCAAGGACATGCTTCTGAACTATTCATGGCGGCCGATTCGAAAATGATAACGATAGGAGGAGGGTATGTACACATTTTTTTGTTTTTGTATTTTAATGTTTGGTACCTATAGTGACGTTTGGGATTTAAAATTGAATGAACGGTATTAATGACATGTCTGCTGTTTTAAGGTAATTATTCTTACAAAATAACTAGCAATGATGCAACTTTCAATATCCCCCATAATCCTCAAAGCCTTCAAAATCCTTCATGGTGTTCACGGTAATTTACATTAGAGTGATTCTTCTAAATACTACGGTAATTAGCTTCGATAATAAAAAATTAAAGAAACTAGCAGCATCCATTCAGCAACTGATCAGAAAGAAAATTATTTATAAAGAAGTTAAAGAACAAAAAGCTGCCGGAATGTAACTGTTGAAATATTCAAAGGCAGTACATCCACAGTGCTAGACCACTAACACCAATAATACAAGATCTGGCAGATTCCCAAGAAAGGTGACCTTAACAGTGATGAAGAGCTTGCGAGCTTTTTCCTTCCCCATAACAACATTAAAAATACTCGCACTGATCTTCCCCTACATTCAATGCAAAATTAAGTAACGTACAAGCTGGTTTCAAGGCACGAAGACGTTCTACTGATCAAATCAACTCAATCCAAACCAAACAATTGGGGCAATGGTTAAATTGCGTATTTGGAACGTAAGGTACGGGGTTCAAATCCAACGGGTGAGGAATATAAAGGGATTTTCAATAGGCCACACCACCCCCCATGCCAACACAGGGTGGCTGGAGCAATGCAATGAGCAGATGGGTTTTTAAAGCGAACATGTATTCGTACGTCTTCGACGTGGCTATCATGCGTCCTCGATTTGGCTAGTGAGGGCGTAAGATAGAACGACAAATTAACCGCTAAACATTTAGGAGAGCTTTGGTGTCAGAATAGGATGCGTGCATGAAATAAATAAAATAGAACAAATGTCATTGGATTCAGACGGTTCAGTCTAGTAAACTATGCCCCTAAATTATAGATAAGACTCGTTATTTATAAATCACTCGTTGTTTATAGACAGACTCGTTATTTATAGATCATGTGCTTCGACCTTTATTCTTCTTATCAGAAACGGTTAATCTTGTATCTCTGGCTTCTATGTTCGGTTTCGATCCAGTAGGTTTCGATTTATTGCCTGCTGTGCACCTATCTCTTCAAAACACTCTGGTGGTTTCTCTCAATCGGCTCACCATCTCAGGTTTTGACTGAAATGGTCTGTTACTACCTCAACCTTAAGCTTATTGACTCATATTCGACATCATTAAGGCCTTGATTTCCGCAATATTATTTTAAGCTTTTTCAACTTATTGATATCAGTGAATGATGGATGTTGTCACGTCGCATTCTAATGTTGTTGCCAAGACTTTACCCATTAAGCTGTTCCTTGACCATTATGACGTACCGCAGCCTAGAACTAACTGCACTTTGAAATTTTTAAACCACAGATTAACCAACAAATGATGGTTTAAAATTTCTTTTCTTCACCTAGATTCCGGTTTTATGAGAAATTTAAAAAAATATTTTTCCGACTAGTCAGTTACCATCTCACTAAATTTCGGAACAGCTAATTTATTAGGGAACAGCTTGTTTTGCTAATCTAATTTTTTGACAATAATTGTTGAGGCTTCCGGCTTTCATAACTCGCGGTCAACTCTCCGAAGGGTTTTGTATTTAAATCTCAAAGGATCTAAGGTCGAGGTTACCAAACATGTCGGGAATTTATGTACAAGTTTAGTTTTATTCATGATCATTATCATGAAATTTACGAAACATAAGTGACTATTTCAGAGCCAATACAAATGTAGAACTCCAGCGTCTGTTTTGGGAATAAATCCATTTGCAGGGTTCTTATGGGTTTGATTCAATACCATATGAACCCGCATGGAAAAATCAGGATACATCAGAAAAATTAATTTTGAGGTAACCAGCTATTTGGTAATTTCTCAAATGAATTTTATTCGTATAAAAATTTTAATTGGTGTAAAAACTCAGTAAACGCAATTAAAGTTTGATGAGTGGGGAAATAAAAGTCTATGAGAAGTGCAATGATAGTTCGAGTATCTTGTGATAAAAACTAAGCTAATTGGTTTCTTCTGTTTCAAATGATTCGACATTTGAGCTTGAATCGATTTAGCAGCAGATGAATAATTTAATATTTGCTCTCTCATATTTGTTGTTAATTTAAATGTGTGGACACTGCGCCATAAATAGGATGATTTATAACGGAATAACTGGCAATAATTGTCTAAAATCGCCTGACAACAAAATCAATACACCGCCGAAAAGACTCTCGTTTCCTTTAAGATGTTTAAGTGTACGGTTTAGATCCTCTAATGACTATTTGTGAACCATTGTCCCAAACATATATGTGACATTGTTTAAGGACTTTCGTTATGCTGCATTGTGGTTTAATATTGCGGACTGCGTTCTTATTTGATTGAATGTATCATTGTAATTTTAAAGCAGAATTTGCTGTTCTTCCTCCATTGCTTGATTTTTCATTCTTATAAAAAAGGAATGTCCACCATCATCTGGATAGCGTCTACTGTATAACGGGTATCCATCAATTCCAGTTACTGTATCTGATATTAAATTCCTTGGATAACGCTTTGTGCATTTACTATTTTCCATGCAGGGCGAATTGATGGTGCAGGCACTACATTGCTCATGAATCATGTTGAATTAGGTCGACTGTAATGCTGGAAGTATGATTGTAAATGCTTAACAGTTTCTTTCGTACTAACAGTTCTAGTTGCATACAAGATTACAAATCTAGTGAAACCGTCAATTATTAGCAATATATCCAAATTCTTAAGACTAGTACAATTGAGTGGACCATACTGGTCGACGTGAATAGTGGAAAACAGTTCTTTGCCCTTGTCAACTAGCTCCAAATAATCTAAACGAATCCTGTTTGATGGAGAATATGCAATACACTTCAAGCAATTCTTTATGTATTGACCTACATTACGTATCAAATTAGGAAACCAATACATCCTACGAATCAAATCAACAGTTTCTCCACAGTGGCCCACACCATCATGATCCGTTCTAATAATGTTCGAAATTGAAAGTGAAGGAACCCAAAACAATATCTTATCTCCATCCTTCCGATATACAATTCCATTTCCTAATTCATAAAAATTGTGTTCTTCCTTTTCAAGCAAATCCATCATTCGCGACTGGCTAATTGCCAAAATAAACTCCAAACTATTTTCCTCAACAATCATTACTGAATTTAACGGCTTAATCAACGTGCTGCATGCGGCCTGAATCCCGATGCACTAATTACTAATCATAATTTTTAAGAGTGAGAGCCCAACGACTAATTTTAGGATGAATATCTTTCTTTTTCAATGTAAGTTCCAAACTGTAGCCCAAACTGGATGCATTACAATGCAATTCTGTAGCGTTAGTTGTTGAATAAATTCACAACACTGGGGCGACTCAATCAACTTTGACTTTAGGAATTCGAAAACATGGTCATGAAATTCAAACTTTGTCCCTTTACGAACTAAATAGTACAAAGGCTTTGCAATAATAGCAAAATTTCTAATAAACTTTCTAAAATAATTCAGCAATCCCACGAATCTGTGCAACTCATGTTCGTTCCTTGGAATAGGCAAATTCTGAATTGTACTTATGTAATCTGGACTGGGTGATATTACATTTCCGCTAATCAAATATCCCAAATATTTTATACGTTTCTGCAAAAAGTTACATTTTGTCAATTGTAACTTGTGAATCACTCGGTCGAATTATTTTTCTCGAAAGCAAATCCTCAATTATTTCCGAAACTTTCTCCTTCTCGTAAAACGTCGAGGTCCAAAAACTAAACGGCTCATCTGAATTCAATGTTATTTTCATTTCATAATCAAAATTACTCTTTCCAGTCTTCACTATTCAAATAAAGCCTGTCAACGATTGATAACATCTTCGTACACGTTGCGGCATTAACTTCACCAACATTTAACAATGAACCTTCTTGCAAGTCACCAATCTCGATATTTAAAATCTGACTAGCAAACTTATCAAAATCATCCAACCTTAATTAATCATTCACACTACTATTATACCGTAGTCCTATTCTGTTATTTGGATAAAATTCCAATTTAAGACTGTCAATATTCATAAATTTCAGTCCCAAAATATAAGCATGGGTCGTCGCATCATCCGGGATAACCCTAAATTTAATTCTAAACTCAAAATTCAATACTTTCACATAACAATCTACCACTCCAAGAACCACCAACTGCGAGTTGTTTAGTCCACATAAACTATTCTCTTCAGCCTCCAGCTTCAACACCTTGTTCACTTTTGACAATTTTATCAAATTTATAGGACTACCTGAATCTACTAAACATTTAATTAGATTGTAATCATTTAAATCAAAAGAAACAATTTCTAAGAAATAATAAGAATTACAATTATTTAATAAATCTGCTTCCCGTTTCGGTTCCCGCTTATTCACTGATGTCGATGTTCTCACTGGTGTAATCGCTGATCCATATTTCACAGGACAACTAGCCAACATATGTCCCTTACTACCACATCTATAGCACGATCCTCTTTCTCTTACTGGTCGAGTACATTCAGATTTTTGATGTCCAAACACACATCTTGTTTTGGATCGATCGACGTTATTGTCCGTGCGCTTCGAGATGCGAATCATCCAATCCATCGATCAAATAATCATTTAGTTCGTCGTCATTAACATCCAGCTGATTAGCTAAAATTATCCTGTCATGATAATATGCCATGAAAGTTTCTCCGGACTTCTATGTTCACTTGTCAAACGTTTCCTGAGTTGTACTTTATCTGGCCTGTGCTAAAAAGTTTTACCAAACTCATTTAACAACTGTGGCAAGTCGTATTGAATAAAATTAGGTTTCGAATGAAACCATTCGCTCACTTTTCCTTTTAGCTTTTCAATGACGATTAGTTTCATTTCCGCATCATCTACGCCATATGTTTCGCGAACCGCATCAATTTGTCGTTCTCATCGCAAATAATTGTCACCTCCAAAATCCTCTACTAACTCTTTAATGGCTTTTATCTGATGCGCCGACATATTTGCTTCTCGTAAGTCCGGTGTCCTGGCACGTTTCTTGTGTCCCTGATCTCTGTGGCGTTGGAATATTTTGTGTATCCACTTTCAACAATTCGATGATCAAATCATTTTTGGTTAAGCCGTCGACTGTCATATTTCTTTTGGTGCAGTCAGCAACCAAATCGTCCTTAGTCATTTTTAAATATATGTCCATTGTGGTTGGGTTTTATAACATTAACCTCACTTTTCACTTGCACGCACGTGATTTTTTTTTTTTAGTTTATCCCACTTGTGATCTAAAGTAATGGACAAATATTACTGTATTTTTAAAGATTGGAATACAGTACCTCAAATAATTTTAGCAAAGCTAGTTTTATTTCTTTTTATTATAAACATAAACCTTTATAAACATAAACCTTTTTTTATTCTTTACACACACTCTGACTCTATATAAAACAATATATTCATATCTCTATATAAGAGAAAGAGAACAGATTGAAGCCTGAAGTTAGCTGTCATATTAATTCAGCACTCTTCTCAGCGCTCAACTAACTCATTTTTATTTTGGCTACTACAATCTGGTCTAATTTTTTCTATCTAACCAAATTAAAATGTGTGTGTGAGAAGTTCCCGTTTTTGCTACTCTATTGAATACATGTGGCATTGTGTTCTTCCAAATGCGTGAAGTTTCACAATAAATTGTAGAATGTAATTTGTTTGGTTTTGGCTAACAATTTCGAATGCGTCGTTTACGATGAACCGTGTGATTATTTTTGTTGTGATGCGCTATGTATGCTCCAAAAATATCCATATATTTTTAATGGTAACTCGATAACACGGCTATCTATCGAGTCTAAAATTTGCAAGAACCTGTATTCGAGCCAAAGTGACATATAACCAAAATTTGATGTCATTTTGTTTATTGGTTCTAGAAAATAACGATTATTTCATATCTCGACTACAGCGCCAATTACCGGGTCCAAAATTTACAAAAAGTCCGCTTACAGCCAGGACAAACATTTATCTAAAATCTAAAGTCGATTGGGCATGTAGTTCCCTCGATTAGCGGTATCAAACATATGCACCTTAAGATATTCGGTTAGCCTTTAAAATCGCTAATCAAATTATTTGTGGCTACATTTTTATATGTACAATTTTTTAGCGACCGCAAAAAAAACTAAAATTGTACTTCAATTCCCGACATGCTTCCTGATCTTGGCTTCTAAAATTTAAATTTAAAGCCTCTGGGAGGGGTGGGCGTAGTTACTTCCCGCGTGCCCATGAGAGTTATTGAGTCGTTAGCCTCAACAATTACTGTCAAAAAATGTATACTAAAGACATAATATGTACCCGCTTTAAATAAAATGGACACGAGAAATGTTAAAAACATTTTCTTTTTTTTTTTTTTATTTCTTTTTAGAGTGTCACTACATAGTAATTTTACAAAGTTTTTATAAAGCTACTGACCAAAGGAGGTCAGTTAGTGGTTCCATTTTGAACCAATTTTAAACCAGCCCTTAGTTAATTTTAAACTTTAACTGAGTGAGGTGGAGGACCCTTAAATTTATTAAAACAAAAAAAAAATAGAATTTAAATTATTATGACATTATGTTAAAAATTAAATTAATAATTAAATCAGCATAAGAATTAAGCACGACTTTTAGTGATTAAAAAAAATCACTAACGAAAAATAATTATTAAAACTGCTACAATAAGGTTACATGATACCAACTCAAAACACGGAGGATTTACATGCTACCAAAAAAAAATCACTACACAAAATTTATTTTATGAGTACATCCATACCAGTCGATAAAAAAAAATCATTATAGAATTGATAACAAATATGCAATATTTAAAATAAATAAAAGATATTATGAATTACAAATACAGATCATACAATGTTTTATTTTATTTTCATTTATTTATTGTATATAATATATGAACTTTGCCGACTAAAAATGAATTTGATCAATAAATTTGTATATAACCGCCGAACAATATTTAAACAACGGAAAACTAAATTTCTATTTGTAATAGACTATGTGATAAACGTAAATCATCTATCACATAGTCTGTTACAAAAAAATGTATGGTTTTATAAAACTATTAAAAAATAAATAAATTATAATAATAAAAAATAAGTATTATATAAATACAACATAGAGAATAAAATAACAAAATTTAAATATTTAGATGTTATTATATTATATTTATTTTTGTATATTTTTAATATTTAAAGGCAAATAAATATATCAAATTTAAATTTTTAGCAAAGCAAAAAATAATTATTTTTATATTGACAACAACATATGTAAATGTCAAAAAGAAGCATACAAACAATAAACAAAAGTGTTTTTAGACATACGTTTTTAGCAAAGTACAAGAAATTATTTCGTAGTGTTTTTAGACATACGTGTTTCTAGAAAATTACAAGAAATTATATGGATTTTTTTTAATCACTAAAAGTCGTTAATATGTTAATTCCTATGCAGTTTTATCTTAATATCAGTCAATTCTGATATACGTGGTGGCAGTTTTTCGCGTAAGTGTGGTGTAGTCGACAAAAATTATTTTTGAAAAACTTCTTTCTTATAGCCCACCTCTATACATATATTTTTCCTTACATATTCCTTTAATGAAGAGTGCAACGACATAATGGTTAGAGTTTAAAGCCTCGTATATTGGATTTAAAAATGCGATAAGAGCATCGAGCTCTTGTGCTTTATTTTCTTAAAATCTAAATTGAGCCTGTGAAAAGAATTAAATTTTTTTGAGAAAAATAAAAAGAGTAACTTTCATACATTTTTCAATAATTTTTGAAAACACAGAAAGAAGGGTGATTGGTCGATAGTTACTAAGTAATGATTATCGCCTTTTTTATAACTTGGTATAATTATTGATTTTATCAATTCCAAGGGGAAAAGCCAGTAATTAAACGTTTGTTAACTATATCTGCTAAGGGCTTTGATATATATTTATTTTAGTAAAATTATATTTATTCCATCAGAACCGCACGAAAGTTTATTTTTCATGCCCTTAACAATTATCACGATCTCTTCAGAATTCACCGGCATTAAGAATATGCATTTAGAACTTTTTTTATCTTGTAAAACATTATTAGAGATATTTACGGCGGCACAGCGCTTTCGCAAATTTTCAGCAATCCTCCCGAAAAATATTTTAAATCCGCTGGCGATTTCATTCGGATCAGTTAAGTTAATGTTTTCCTTTACAATAGATTTTATATTTTTATTAGATAATTTTCCAGGATCTAAAAACTCATTAGCGAGTTTCTACTGAGCTTTTGAGTCATCTCTACTAAAATGCTGGTTTGATGTAATGACTTCTACTCAACCGAAAGTATGCTCTTGGTTCCTTTAACTTCTATCTTTACTTGGTGCATAGTTTTTATAACATTAAGAATACCTACACTGGGCATTATTGGTTAAAACAAACTGTTTTGCTACCTTCTTTCTATTTGTTGTGGTTTTCGTATGTCCCATTGTGTTTCTTGTGTGATTTGTACTTGTTTTGGTTTGCCCCTATTTTCTGGAATATTACAATTTAATACCAATGTACTCAGTTTTGTCGCTATTGATGGGACTTTATTTCTGTTTGTAGTATCTTTTACTCTAATGTTCTAATGTTTTTTTTTTTGTTTTTTTTTTTTTACAGTGACGGACAAGCAATATGGATGGACGAAAATATTCGTTATGGAAAAACGGATCGATGTAGGACATTTAATAATCCGCCATTATGCCCATCTGGTGATTTTGAAATTCGTGTTTTAGAAGTATATGGATTTAGTGGCGTTTAAAAATAAAACCAGCATAAAAATGTCTACATAAATTAAATACATAAAACAAAAAAAAAATGAGATTAATTAATAACAAAACAAAAAATAATTAATTAAAATTAAAAAATATAAATAAATAAATAAAAAAAATGTTCTAACTAACGAAAAATAAATTAAATATATTATTATATTATATAATTATTGATAGCATTACAAACAAAATAACCTGAACAATTAAATTAAAAACTTAAATTTAAATTTAAAAAAAAAAAAATTAAAAATCAACCAAAAATTTATTAATTTTGTGAACAAATATTTTTTAAACAAAAAAAAACTATTTAAATTATTATGTTTTAAGTTTAATTATTATTATTATTATTATATTAGTTATCAGAATATAACAACGAATAAGAAATTTTTATTATTTAAAAACAAATATGTCCTCGACTTACCTGGCAAATTGACCATCTGCAAAAAATAATTATTTAAACATTTCTTATATATATATATATTATATATAAATTTATATATATATATATATATATATATATATATATATATATATATATATATATATATATATATATATATATTTCTTTAAAATAGAGTACATGACATAATAAAGTAAATGTAACCTAATTAAAATGATTTATATACATAATTCGTGAATTAGAATCCAGTTTTAATTCATCTTTTGGCTTAATCAGTTTAATCAGATTGCACTGACCTTTTATGATAATATAAACCAAATTGCATCTACCAAATTAACTCGAACGTTGGTTTAGAGGCTATTAACGTGTATGTTTGTGAGTAAGGTCCAGTAAGTAAATTTAATAATGTCAATGCAATTAAGTATGGGTACGACCATTTGGTTATAATTCAAAGCATTTGGGTAAGTTTTTGTTATTTTCCTCTTGTTTGCCAATATACCACAATCCCTTTGTAGCTTAATATAAGAGTCGAGGTTTTATCGTTATGCTTTTATCGTTTGGTCGTATATCTCAACGTATCTCATTTACACATTCCAAGCCGCTCAAGAAATTGATAACAAGTAGGTTGATAAGTGAGTTCCAAGGTAGTGGTAAATTTAGCGACAAGCAGTTCGGAAAATCAGTCCACAGCTAAAGGTCTAATCGCTTTAGATAATCTGTGGTGGCCTAGTATTATAAATGAGGTAAAGAAGATAAGCAGTCCAGCGAACCTTTACTCAATCATAAATAACTATTTCTCCGGCCTAGAATCATTCACGGAGGATAAGGTAATACTCGAGGTGACTCTGACATAGCGTTCAGGAAGTAGCGTTGATTGCTATCAACAAAATGACTGATTGGTGTTGCAGCTTAAAGGTACGCTCGATATCAGAAGACCACCTTTGGAGTCTGTGAAAGGAGTAAGAATTAAGTTGGTCAAAACCGTAAAATGGCTTAGGGTTGAATCAGTTGTCTTTATTAGCCAAGTTGCACTCATTAAGACATTTGCTCGTATATTTCGTAATCGGTAATATTTATTTCAAATGGAATCTACGGGCGAAATTTTATCATCTTTAATAGACGATCCAATTCGTTATCGACGTTTCCTTTAAATGCATAAGGTACTTAACCAAATAGAAGAGGAATGAGGGCATTTTTAGAGTCAGTTACAATGTAAAATTAAAAAATTCGACAATAGATATTCAATTGCCCGATAGATGCGGAGCAGTTAATTTTCTATACCTAAATTTAAATGTAACGCGGTATTTATTCATAATCTCAATTTATAGGAAAACTTGATAACAAATCAGGAGCTTTTTGTAATGTTAATTTAAGCCCCTATTCCCTTAGTCGTGTCACCTGTAACTTGATACAACATTCAAATTTTAATATTATTTTAGTCGATTAAAACGACAAACGTCACTTGATGTGACTGAAATGGAAGTCTTTTAGTCATATGAAAAGTTGATCGTCGCATGGAATGACAATTTTCGTCGTTTGATAATTCGAAGTGACAGCACAAAAATACATATAAAATGTATTTTATAGTAAAAGATATTGGTCCTGTCACATCACTTTGAACGACAGTTGTCATTTAAAAAGTTGTTTAGGAAACTTTAGAATATATGGACAGCTCCATATTACTACCATGGGACATGTACATTTATTGAAGTGAAAATTATATTTTTGGCGGTTGTCCAAATAAATATGACTAGATTTGTCTTCTCCTCTTGGCTAAACTGGGGTAATATGCTCATTAATTTGCTCTTTTCGTGTGAGTATTTTTTATAAGTGGCTAGAGAAGGCGATAGTCAGTCCTTTCTGGCTTTCTTATCGAGGAATTCAATAGCGCTGGCTGTTTTAGTTTTCCCTTCACTTTCTATAGTGAGTGCCCCGTTTTTTTACTGAGGGCATGCTTAGGTAATTTTGAATCTAATTTTGAAGTTTTTTCTTTCCTCAAAGTTTCTCTAACTACTAGTCCCTATAAGCCCATTTCGTTACTTATTCAATAAAATCAGGAATTTATTTTCTATGTATAGGCCAATATGTGGGATGTCAAAATGATAAATAATTTAGGTTTATGTCATTCAATGCTTCGTGTAATTGCTTTCATTTCGGTGACGTCAATCTCGAGGTTCATTTTACAAATTTAGTATAGTAATCGGTTCCTGCTAACAATTTAAGTCCCAGCTGAGTAAAAACGGTTGATATTACTAATTTGCCATAGCATTCTTCCAAGCAGATATATGTATCTTCGTTTTATTTAAATTTACCAACATCTTCCACATTTCAAATGTTGTGGTTCCTTTCCATCTTTGATCCACAAATTCTTCTTTGTCAACTCCAGATATGAACTTCTATGTCTTAAAGTTATGATTATGTGTTTAAATTTGCAAAGTGGATTTTATCTCTGCCATACCAAATCAGGACCAACGGCTTCTAATCTATAAAATGCAAACATCTAAACCGGCTGTATACTCATTCGCCTTAGTTTCGTACTCAATACCACTTAACACTTGCAAAATTTCGCAGATAATCAATTTCCCATGTAAGGCGACGTCTAAAGAAAAATTATTACGTTTATTAATTTTTTGAAATAATATATTATTATTTTATAATTTTATTTAATTATTGATTACACACACACATATATATATATAAATACAAATTTATTATATTGTTATTATTATTTAAAAAAGAAAAAGTAATAAAAAAAAATTATATTACAAAATAATATTATTATATCAAATCAATTTATCCTTTTTATTGCTAAAACTATTTATAATAATTTAATTTTCACGAAAGCTGCAAATTAAAAATTTCTCAAGTACACTTAATTATTTTGCGCCTAAATGTTGATGTCACATTACTTGTTTATTATGTAGCTAACACAACATTTAATGCCATTTCCATGACTTAAATCTAATATATGTCATGTAATTTTTGTAAAGCAGCGAATTAAATTATGTATTTAGATTTATGTAAATGTTAAAACACATAAAAAATGCATCTAAACTACAAATTGATTAATTTATTCAACGAAATAATACACATAATAATATATAAAATTAAATCGTAATGTTATGTTGCGTGTCATATGCTGATCAGTTCAAAATACATATAAAAAAAACGATTCCTTCAAACTATTTATTATAAATCAACGAAAATTATTTACAATCAGTGTTCTCCTTTATTTATTTATATCTGAATATAATGTATTTATGTGTGTCTCATAATTTGCTTCAATTTACCTATAAATGCAGCTATAAATGGAATTTAAATAAATCTTATTGAAGACAATATAAGCAATTTTAGATATATATATATATATATATATATATATATATATATATATATATATATATATATATATATTTCGTGGGACCTCTAAGATTCATATCTTATGCCATGTTTGCAATTCAATTTTGTAATTGAATTTTGGCATACAGCAATATATTTTCATTTTGATAGTTAAGTCCCGTTATTCGATAAGTCAGTTTTGACAATTTTCTTGTAATTAAATTGATATAGTAACGTTATTTCAGGTATTACAGCGATATACATGTGTGCATTATCGTTTTTAACCGCTAGATGGTGCAGCTACCAATATCTAAAAAGTGCTATATAATTTAAAGGTTAAAGTTAAACCTTTGAAACTACTCGTAACTAAATTTTTTGAAATGCCAATTTTGAAAACATAAATAATCGGTAGAAGGCATCTTATGCAAATCAGATTTTTTGACTGTCTCGGTTAGCAAAAGGTTCGAACAGAAGAAGAGTATCCTGTTCAAATTTAAGGTTTTAATGTTGTGAAGGTAAGATTATTTTATTATCGAAGTAAAAATATAGATTTTAATGAAGTGACATACAATAATTGGATCTCTAAATACATACAAGCTAGAAAAATAACATACAAGCTAGAAAAAATCACGTCCATCTGACAAAATTATAGAGAAAATGGCAGAACTACATTGCAAAGAAACAGCCAAGCTGTCGAAATCTAATGAAGCTGAATATCCAACACCAAAAAAGAATTATTTAAGGAACCCAATTTAAAAGCAAAACGAATCCTGCCAATTGCAAGTTTCATTTACTGCGAATGAAACTTTTTTATAATGGAAACGGAACATCAGATGGTGTCAGATGCGTCCTGCCGATTATATGCTTCCAAAAATTTTCCAAAGCATATTTTTTTATTTTCTATTTTTGTTTCCTGCTAAAATTTATCATTTTTAAACTTTAGCAGCTTTACAACTACAGTAGACCTATATCAGCTAAACTAGGCCTAGTTTAAACATGTAAAAATGGTTTAGTTTGTTTGATTTGTTGAATTGTTAGACGCCATATTAAAATATCAAAAAACGCCAAAACTGACATATCGAATAACGCGACTTTCAACTGTCAAAATGAAAACATGAATTTTGGAAATTGGTAAAAAACTAGTGAAATGTGAAGGAATGACCCAGAAGTAATCACAATGCTGGCAAATCAGAACATAAAACAAATATTGTAGACCCCTTTCTCCCATCCTTGCCTACTCCTCGAGTATTTTAGTATGTAGTAAGTGTTGCACGTGGTTTCCGACATATTCCTTGTATGAGTTCAATTAATTACTTTTAGAATCCTATTTCATAAATTATCTGAAACCAACGAAGAGCAGATAAAAGTGAAAATGCCATTCATTACATTGTTCAGTGATGATTCGTATTGAGTTGATGTGATCACTACAAATGCTTCCTGGTCTAAAACCAGCTTGTACGTTTCTTAATTTGACACTACAGCCAAATACCGGTTTAGCTACCTATACTGCGATATTGCCAGGTTTCCATTGTGAATATACTGGATATGCATACAATTGATTTATCGCGCCTAGTACGAAATTATTGAGTTGCGGGAAAGTTTTTTTATTGACATTTTCATTTGTTGAAGGTGATTAACCAAACTTTGCTCTCATATTGGCACCAAAGAGTTTTGTTTAAGTTTTAAGGGTAACTTCACATTTCTAGGTAGTATCTAGTGCATAACGGCCAATTCGAAAGTAACACGATTATATATATATATATATATATATATATATATATATATATATATATATATATATATATATATATATATATATAACTATACATTTACATATTATTAAAAAATTAAACATAAAAAACAAAATCGAATAAAATTATAATAGTTTTAAATGTCAAAATAATTAAGCTTGTCACAAACAAAATATAATATAAATGAAACAAACAGAATAAATGTGATAATATTAAAAATAAATCATTTGTTTTTTTTTAATTTTAAACAATTAAATAGCCAAACGTCTCTGGTCCATCATGTTAAATGAAACAACAAAATTACCAAAAAGGTTAGCCTTTGCAAATTTACGATTTTGAATATAAAAAGACACAATGGGTCTGTTTTTTTTTTGATATCGGAGAAATCGGAGAGATAAATTTACTGTCAAATTTTCAGATATGCGTTTTTTTTTAATATCCGAGAAAAAAATTATCTCTCTGTGTCGTTCTTTTTTACGCTCCGATAATTATCGGATATGATCTTTTTACTCTGAAAAAATGTACAGATTATTTTATATTTTTTAGTAAATTCTAAAATGGCGACTCCGATTAATGTTGAGCTATCAGGTGACAAATAAAACTTTAATTTAGGGAGTTTAATGCTGAAATTCATAAAATAATTTATTATTTTTGGTACTAAAAAATAACACAAAAAATATTTTTTTCGATCTGATAGATAAAAATCGGAGAAAAAAATTATCAGATATATCCGATAATTAATCTCTCTGATCTCTCCGATTTCTCCGATATCAAAAAAAAACACGGCCAATGTAAATTCAGCGTAACTTAGGATAAATACACGAGGTAAACGGTGCAGAAGAATGAAGACAAACTTCAGAACAATAGGGGTTGAGCTGACGACAAGTACAGAACCATAGACGTATAAGAGATATAGACCGGTTTCAAATATTTTTTCCATAGTAAATCTTCTATTTCACGTGTGATCGGTTGGAGAGGGACGGATATCTAAAAAATTGTATGTCTTATTCAACAATTTGAAAAATAAACAAAAAAAAATTTTTTTTTTCGCCAATTCAAAACAAAGCTTGGCTTGGATTTGTTCTTTTTTTTAGAAAAAACAGTGATAAAATTAATTAAAACTTATTAAAATTAATAAATTTGTGTTAAAAAATCATAAACTCTATACTATCGTGTATCAAAATTAAAAAAAAACTTGAAAAAATGAAGTGTTTGGTGAAAAATTGTCGGAATTCTAAAACTCAATAAAGTAGAAGGAATTTCGTTTCATAAGTAAGTTAATTACTAAATTAGATTAAATATAATGTATGTTGTGATTGTAATCTAGTGATTAGTGAAAGACAAAATTAAGTTTTAATTCAAAAATATTAAAAATTTTAAAAAATAATAATGTAATTTTTGCGGTCCCTAAAATCGTAATATACTGTACACTTTCATTTTTTGTTTACAGTCCCTTCTTTTGAATGTAGTGTACTATTCCAGGACCGAATTGTATAATTAGTTCGGAAAAACGCCGTTAAATTACCCACTAATTTTATGATTTTCAAAATATAATACATACGGAGTTTTGTCATATAAAATCATATAAAATTAATATAAAATGCATGATGTGTTTATGTCCTGAATGGACAGGGTCATGAAGCTCATTAGCACTTCGTTTATATGTTGAGTTTTTGTCTAAGGAAATGACTACTGTTCATTTTTTTGTAAATTTGTAAAATGTAAATAATATTTCTTTCTTTTTAGGTTACCAAAATGTAATAAAACGAAAGAACTGTGGTTAAACATGTTAAGTCTTGACCAACCAGGACCTTTAAGTAGCTATAGTATAGTTTGCTCGGAACTAGAGTTATAGTTTGCTCGGAACTAGAAAGCTTAAAATTCTTTAAAAAGATATGTTATAATGTTCATCATAATCTTCTTGATGAAAATATTTTTACTGACAATTTAGAATTTCAATATAGCCATTCTCAAGAACATTTACATTTATTATCTCAGTCCATTATAGAAAAATATTACGATATTCGGTTAAATTTCTTTTGCAACGAAAAATCTGCAAAGCTATCAAAAAGGAACAAATTTGTCTCATTACTCCATTTCCATGGCATGTAGGCTAAAATCTCAAATTCCCCTATTTTTCTAGTTTCAATCTAAGTGGATTAGACCTACTGGGGATACCACACTAAAAAAATGCGCTAAGTACTCTTCCTCTTGGGAAGTGTGGAAATGAGTACACTCAAGTAAACTATAGTTCTAAAAAGAAACCTTAAAACTTTTTTTAATATTAAAATACATATATCTACTAAAATATCTAATTGCCATACCATCACAAAAAAAAAGTATTAAATTTATTTTTTATTTAGCAACCAACTTCATTATAATCAAATAGTAAATTTCTAATTGCGGCCCTGGTATTATTATAGTCTTTCTCTTTTACCCTTGAAAATTTCCTCACTTGACGTTTGCTTGATTCTTGTCTAAATCTATTATACGTCTATGTACAGAACGAATAAAGTGTTTTAATTAAATATATATAAGATAATCACACATGCCGCAGTTGATGAAACCTACATTAGAATAATAATCGTGAATTAATAAAAAACTAAAAATAATACAGATGTACATATATATCACTGTGGTAACAAACATAACCACACATTTCACTGGAAACCACGTTTTATTTTAACGAGAAGTTGATAATTATATAGTTGTAAAAATAGAGGGTTTAAACAAACCAATGGCATTGATGATGAAAGAAAATTTATCAAATAACTGGAACATATTTAAGATGGAATTTGAAATATTTTTAATAGCTTCTAATCATGATGAGTCGAAAAAATCAAAGTCGCAATTTTTAAAAAGTTGATTGGACGCGAAGCTATGGATATCATGGAAACAATGGAAATAAAAAACAAAGATACGATAACTATAAAAGACTGCACGGATGAATTTGATAAGTATTGTACACCGAAAGTAAACGTGCGGTATGAACGACATTTATTCTATGGTCGTCATCAGCAGCAAAAGATTCAATGGTGAGAGACCGAATAGTGTTCGGTTTAAGAGCAATTACGAGAAAAATTCACTTATTCGCTTCGTCATCACAGGAGCTTGTAGAACCAACTGACTGGGTTAGTAATATGATAGTAGTATAGAAACCAAATGGGTCATTAAGAATAAGTTTACACCCAAAATTTCTTAATAATGCTATTAAGCAGGATTTTTATGAAATCCCAAAAGTAGAGGATGTTACAACTAGGTTAAATGGCGTCACATATTTTACAGTGCTAGATATCAAAGATGGGTTTTACCAAATTGAATTAGATGGTGAATCGAGAAAAATGTGTGCATTTAGTACTCCATTTGGAACGTATATTTTTAAAAGGTTGCCGTTTGGGATTATACTGGTATGATGTACTGGTAACTGAACGAAGTGAGAACGAACATGATTTCAATTTAGAACAAGTCATAAAAAGGGCTTAACAATTAAACATAACCTTTAATCCAGATAAGGTTCAATATAAAGTGAATGAGGTTAAATAGAACATGTGTTTGGGATCTATGGGATAATATGTGACCCAAACAGAGTAAAGCCTATTACGAAAATGAGTAGTCCTACATCTAAACAAGAACTGCAGAGGTTTTTGGGTATGGTCAATTATATGCAAAGTTACATACCTAATATGGCCGAGATAACAGAACCGTTCCGGCAATTATTAAGAAAAAATGTGGTATTTTGTTGGCTTCAATTGCATAAATGAGTTTCAAGAATTTGAGGAGACCATTCATACAATTAATATTTCGGATGAAAAAAAAACAGAACATGATTAGAGAAACGGCAAAAGATGAATCATTATCAAATTTATTAAAAGTATACAAAGATGGCCGACCTAACACAAAAGATAAACTTAAAGACGTAATAAAACCATTTCGGAAATTCAAGGAATTCATTTTTTGCGAAGAAGGTCTCGTTTTTTTGGGTGAGAGGTGATGGTGCTATGCAGTTTAAGATCGAAAATGCTGAAGGCTCTACATGAATCGCATATAAGGATAACAAAAACTAAGCAAAGAGCTAGACATATAATATATTGGCCGCAATAGATACAGACATAGAAAATTTTATTGGAAAATGTCGAATATGTAAAAAATTTCAAAATATGAATGTGAATCACTGATTTCTCATGGAATTCCAGAGTTGCCGTTTAACAAGATAGGGTGCGATATTATGCAAGTTGGAGGAGATGACTATTTAGTTGTAAACTAAAAGTACTTTTAGTTTACAACTAAATTGAAGGATATCCAATATGCGCTGTTGGAGTACAGGAATCATACAGTCGCCAATTTAGGTGCGTCACCAAGTCAGTTAATGTTCAGTCGTCGGACTAGAACAAAAATTCCGATAAGAAGGAGTCTATTTAAACCCAGAGTTGAATTAAATGTAATAGCAACATTAAAAGCGAATCAGGAGAAGTCTATTACGATAGACATACAGAGAAAAGACCGGATTTTGTCGATGGACAAACTGTCGTACATAGGAAAAATAAGGTATGGGAACCAGCGCTTTTTTTTGAAAAAGCACAATAATCCTTGATCACTTATTATAAAAAAATGAGCCCTATTAAGGCGCAACTCCTTCCATTCAAAAGAGAATTTAATGATACAAGCAAAGAAATGAGTCGACATTGGCAACTTTGCCTAATACCAATACGAGTGATGCAACCAGGTCAGGACGGATAGTACGGATGCCTGTTAGATTTAAGGATTTTGTAAGATATTGAAAATAATAAGTTAAATTAGATTGTTAAGTATTGTTAATATAAATTAAGAAAACAATTGAATTTCTAAAAAACAAAAAAGAAAGGTAGTAAAAAGGAGATGTGTATATAAGATGGATTATTATAAAAAGACACAATGTAAGCTCAGCATAACTTAGGATAAATACACAAGGTAAACGGCGCAGAAGAATGAAGACAAACTTCATAACAATAGTGGTTGAGCTGATGACAAATATATATTTAAGATAACACAATAGTGGCCCGGCTGTAATGAATGATACCTTAATCAAAAGCTCTCGACATAATTTTGTAATATTTTGTGTAATTTTCGTAATAGTATATAGTTTTAATGATTTATTTTTTTTAAATTAAAGATTGCAGCAACATTACAGATAATTTACCACAATAAAGTGCCATATTCATTATAAGACAAGTCTCTTGCATAATTTAATAATCGATTAACAATATTATATTTTATCTAGCATATCAGAATAGAATTGCAACAGGAATTGAAAATAAACAAAAATATAAAAAGCAAATCAAATAGTTTCAATTAGTTCCAACTGGACCATCAATCCATAATTCAAAGTTGTTCCGAATTGGGTAATCAAAATATACCCTCGCCATTGATCCATCGGAATTGATGCTGGCAAGTTGATGTTAACACTAATTATTTGATCCTCTATCACCCATTTATCCTGCAAAAGGCAATTTAGATTTTTAGTTAAAAAAACATAATAAAAAATGTCTGCCAAAATAGACCCACCCCTTTTTGTGGTGGACAAGGGAACCACAATTTTGTGATGTTGTACCAAAAACGTGATGGATTTGTGTGTTCTTCACACATACTCGGAACTGCCAGTCGTAATGTTCCTTCCCTCCATATCGATCGCTCAAGGTATTTCGATCGCAAATTTAGTTGTAACGGTAAATTAGGATTCATAGATTTTACACACGTGAGATACCCACCTATCTTAACTTTATCGTCGTCAAGTTGCTCTAAGATTATGTGTTCGCTAGAGAGGTAATCCGTAAATGGATTAACACTCGGATCGAGGTCATACGGATATATTTCATCATTCATATGTATGTGAAACATTTTCATCTATAAGAATGTTTAAATAAATTGTTGGGCCAGCACAATAGAATACAAATTAATCACTAAAACTTACTTCGGTAATCCGAATCAAACAGCAGTAGACTATCACTATCACAATTGTTATTAATTTCATGCTAAAGCCCAAAAGTAGCGAAGTTCAGCTCAGGTGCAACACTATGGTTATGATGGCAAATAGTATACAACCTACATTTAAATATATTCATGATTATGGATAAGCGAATGATGTAGATTTTTAACTCCAAAACAAAACAAGTGTTTTTACTGCACGGAACAATAATTTTGCAATATTGTGTAAAAATTAATTTTTCTTTGGCTATCTGACACCATCATTTTCGAAATTTTAGTCATGTTTAGTCATTGGTCGTATGATGGTTAAGTTGTTGGCTTAAATCATACACCGCGGTCGTGAGTTTGATCCCCGTCGCTGACCTCAACACCGGGACCCATTGTGTGTAAAATCGTTCGTTGGACTGACCACCTTAAACGATCAACAATTGTAAAAAATATGATCTGAAATATCTTGTAAATGTATGCATATTTTATAACAGTAAATATGCTGATGACCAGAGCTTTTGATTAAGGTATCATTCATCACAATCGGGCTACTATTACGTGTTGCATCGCTTATACAATCAAAATCGTAAATTTGCAAAGGCTAACCTCTTTGCTAATTTTTTTGCATAAAAATCATTTGTTAAAATGTATGTATATTTTATAGCAGTATTTATGCTGATGACCAGAGCTTTTCATTAATGTATCATTCATCACAATCGGGCCACTATTACGTGTTGCATCGCTTATACATTCAAAATCGTAAATTTGCAAAGACTAACCTCTTTGCTAATTTTTTTGCATAAAAATCATTTGTTTAAATTTTTGTATATTTTATAGCAGTATTTATGCTGATGACCAGAGCTTTTAATTAATGTATCATTCATCAGAAACGAGCCACTATTACGTGTTGCATCGCTTATACAATCAAAATCGTAAAATTGCAAAGGCTAACCCCTTTGGTAATTTTTTTGCATAAAAATCATTTGTTAAAATGTATGTATATTTTATAGCCGATTTATGCTGATGACCAGAGCTTTTGATAAAGGTATCATTTATCACAATCGGGCCACTATTACGTGTTGCATCGCTTATACAACCAAAATTGTAAATTTGCAAAGGCTAACCCCTTTGCCATTTTTTTTGCATAAAAATCATTTGTTGAAATGTATGTATATTTTATAGCAGTATTTATGCTGATGATCAGTGCTTTTCATTGAGGTATCATTCATCACAATCGGGCCAATATTACGTGCTGCATCGCTTATACAGTCAACATCGTAAATTTGCAAAGGCTAACCTCTATGCTAATTTTTTTGCATAAAAATCATTTGTTGAAATGTATGTCCTTTTTATAGCATTAGTTATACAGATGCTAAGAGCTTGTGGTGTGGCATAGTTTAAATATTATCACCTCTCCTAAAGAAACATGAGGAATGTATTGTAAAGTAATGAAACAATAATAAATACTGAGATAGAGGTAGAGATTAAGCAACAATTAGATGAACGACTAATGAGATAAATATTTAAAAATCCTCAACGACAGATACGAATTCGTTATATATATGCGCACTTGGCTGTGCATTAGACGATTAGTGCGATTCACGGAACGAGTTTTATTTACACGAGCAGGTTACATATCTAACCAGTTTTGTAAAAGCAACATTGTACACGAGAAGTGGAAACAATTTAAGATTCCGATTCCGATTTAATAATAAATTAAAAAAATATTTATCAATGTACTGGGTGTGTAAGTTGTAATACAATGTACTAGGTTGCTGTCATAACATATCCATATTAAGTAGATGTAAATTTTTTTTTTCCCTCAACTAAGATTTTAATCTTGACGATCAGCGACTTAACTGTATTCCGTTTTATTATTTTGCATTTTTATTAAGTGTTATGTAAATAGACAGAAAATCGGCGTGTTCGTTACGTACTTCTGTGTTGACTTACAATATTAAGGCATTGTATCTGAACATATTGATGTATGTACGCCTTCTTATTTGTATATTTGTACAAGTTTTACGTTTAAGTAGGTGCGACTTAAATCTTTATCATGGAAATTGAATGATAATTTTCTTATTATTATAATTATTGAAGGTTAACTAGAATGATCAAACTGGATTTTCCTGATACCAAACTACGTTTTTTTGTTGTAATTTTTCATGTTTATTTATTGATAGAAGTAAATGATTTTTGCGGGTTGATTAATTGCAAGTTTATTTATCTCAGACATGGTTCATACATTTTTGAAATTATTTTCCTCCATTTCCTCTTATTTGAAGACGTTGGAAAGTTTTAAATGTTCCATACCCTCTACTTTTTAGACGAAGCTTTTCCAACACTTTTAACATATAACTTTCAACGTCATATTATAACTCATGGTTCAATATGTCCCGAGACTAAATAGACAACAACATTTTATGCCCTGAAGCATTTTTGTGGTCTGCAAATAGCCTGCAATTACTGGAGCCAGACCTGCATATTACGGTGTTGTGCTGTTCGTTTATTGCTAGCTTTAGTGTTACTCTGTTATCGTGTTATAACAGTATCTTTATGTAATCTTGACGTGATTTTATTCTTAGGCCCCAGATGAAAAAGGCTGTTTTGGAGTACGGGCTACGTTTATGCATGCGACTAGCCAAACTGTCATTCATTTGTGTTTTCGCGCCCACTTCTGTAAGCCAACCCAAAGATAAAAACTCAAGTTACAACAATTTTGATAATCTACGTTGGGATTTGTACCGGAGCACGACGTCAGAATAATGATTGGTGACTTTAATGCTAGAGCTGGCCAAAATCAGACTGACTTATGTGAAAATATAGAGCCGTACTCCCAACACAATCTAGCGACCAATAATGAGGAATGAATGATGTACTTTGCGATCGCGCGCACGACATTATGGCTAGCACATTCTTTACTCAAATTGACCATGTGTTATCCAAGATGTGAAATTTTATCGGTCGGCTACCAAATTTATAGGCAGTGATCATCAATTGGTTGTAACTTCAACTGTAAAGGTATTTTAAACGAAGATGAGAAAGCACAATATCAGAATCTTGTAAGCAGTAGCATTATGGAAACCAATTACCGTTCTGATGTTGTGAACGCTTTATGGGAGGTATTGAAAACTTCGGTTTTCAGTGCTGTCGAGCAACAGAATAAAGCCTATAAAGAAGCGTGAATGCGTTTTACAATCGCATACAAGAACAAAGCGGTCTAGCTAGAAGAATCGCCATGCAAATTTGTAGACGGAAAAAGCGTGAATGGTGAAAGGCTGAAGTCTTATTAGTTCAACAACTCAGCAATGAGCATATAGTTATCGTAACTTCTTGTTATGTTCTTAACATCAATAAAAAAACTTTTTTTATTTTTCACGTTTCATTTATTCATCTCTCTTTTTACATTCCATTTTTCTTACTCCTTTTTCATCTCGTTCTATCGGAAGAACGTTCTTTTCTTACACTGTCGTGTTGCCCGATCTAACATTATATACTTTTTCCCAATAAACACAAGCGTGTACATCACATCCGTCACCCCTTAAAATTACTACATTTTTTTTTTATTTTTTTTTATTTTTTTTTTATTATTACTTAATTTTAATTCTTATATCTAATAGGTTTTTCTATCTTATCTCTCGGGCGTAACAACCGCTGTTCACTATCATTCAAGTCTTCCACTATGATATCTACATTAACATCGTGTAATTTATTTACTACATCATTAAATATATTTGTATTACTCGGTGTCTCATTATTCTCAGAAGTATGATTCTCAATGTTCAATTCCTTACTCTGAGTAACTAACTCTGGTAGTTTATTTGCCTTATGTCTCAATATTACATTATAATTGTAACTCCTATCATTTTCTAATACAATTTTATTCTTATCACTAATTTTACTTTCAGTCGCGCTATCGTTGATATCTTCAATGTGAACTGGATGCTTGACTAAAATGCGTAAATGCATTTCATTTACGTGACGTTTAATCGATCTTCCGTTTTTCTCTAAAGAGCATAAATAGGTTCGTGGCCCTAAAACTTTGGTTACTATCGCATTATCCCAACTCGGATGATTCGGATTTGCGAAGTTACGTACGATAACTGAGTCATTAAATTTAAAACTTCGTTCTACTAATCTTCGTTTATCTTTTCGTGCCGATGTCAATTTCGAATGCTCACTAAACTTTTTAGTCCTTTCCTGTACCTGTAACTCGTTTCTTACAGGTTTAAGTAGGTCCAACTTAATCTTCGGAGTGTAGCCCAATAAAGCTTTGGCTGGAGGACTACCTGTCGTGCAATGAGGTGTATTACGATAATCCATGAGAAATCTATTTAAAATATCGTCTATGTTCGTCTCTCTGTTACTAAATGTCGCCTTTTTAATTGCGTTTTTAATCGTTTTAACTGCATTTTCGGCCGCTCCGTTTGTGGCTGGATAACCTGGAGGTGTCAACGAATGATCAATCCCGTTTTTCTTTATAAATTCTTTGAATGCATCGGACGTAAACTGCGTTCCATTGTCTGAAACGATCTTGTCGGGTAACCCATATCGTGCGAATAAGTAACCTAATACCCTAATCGTAAATGATGACGTCGGACTTTTCGTACTGAAAACTTCTATCCATTTCGTTTTTGCGTCTACAATAATTAAAAAGTATCTATCAAAAGTAGGTCCCGCATAGTCTATGTGTAATCTACCCCACGGTCTATCTGGGATTTCCCAAGGAATGTTTACTACTCTAATTGGATTTGTCCTCACGGACAAACAAGCGTCACAACTCTTAATTAACGTTTCAATGTCTTTGTCGATATAAGGCCACCATACGTAGGACCTTAGTAACGATTTCATTTTGACGATTCCCATGTGCGATCGATGTGCCTCTCGTAAAATCAATTCTCGCATGGATACTGGAGGAATAATTCTATGCCCCCTCATAACAATATTGTCTTCAATACACAACTCACTTTGTTTCGTAATGAACGGGCCAAATTTCATTTTATCTAAGTTATGATAATTTCCAGATAAAATGGATTTTTTCAATTTTAATAATAACTCGTCTTTTTCAGATTCCTTTTTAACCGTAACCTTATCTAATTGTAAATTGTCATTATTTGTGACTAAATGCAAATACGTTGCTGCACCGTCGTCCTCATCGTCAAATTTATCATTAGCTACAATTGGAAGTCGTGAAAGCATATCTGCACTATTATTTTCCGACTTGACGTGTTTAATCGTGTAATTGAAAGCTGATAGGTGGATTGCCCATCGCTGTAATCTACTTGCTGACATTTGTGGTATACCTTTGTTTTCACCAAAAATTCCTAACAAAGGTTTATGGTCAGTAACCAATGTAAAATGACGCCCTATCAAGTATTGAAAGAATTTTTTTGTACCATATATGATTGCTAACGCTTCTTTTTGAATTGTGGAATAATTCTTCTCCGAGTCTCTTAAGAGTCTAGATGAATATTCAATAGGTCGTTCTGTGCCGTCTGGTAATATATGTGATATGAGTGCCCCCAATCCTACTGATGAGGCATCACACGTAAGATTTAAAGGTAAATCTTTGTCATAGTGCACTAGAATATGTTCAGAAGCTAGCTCTTGCTTGAGAGAGTCAAACGACTTCTGACAACTTTCGGACCAGTGAAATTTATTATCTTTTTTAAGAAGCGCGTAAATAGGTTCTAACTTTGTAGCCAAATTACTGATAAATTTACCATAGTAATTTATTAAACCACAAAATGCTCTGACTTCAGAGACGTTCTGAGGAATCGGTGCCTTTAAAATTGATTCATTTTTATTTAAATTAGTTAACCCTTTTTCAGAAATCAAATGACCTAAATACTCTATCTGAGGCTTGGAAAATACACACTTTTTTTTATTTAACTTTAGTCCAGCTTCTCGTAACCTTTCAAAAACTAACGAAATTCGTTTATTATGTTCTATCTCGTTATTTGCTCCTACTAAAATATCGTCCAGAAACACTACTGTACCAGGAATTCCTTTTAAAACCTTTTCTGCCTCCCTTTGAAAAATGCCTGTTGCCGGTTTTACACCAAATGACAAACGGTTCATCTTATAATTACCTATATGCGTGCTCCACGTCACTAAATGCTTCGAATCATTATCCAGTTCTAGCTGATTATACGCTGAAATCATATCTATTTTTGAAAATAAATTACATCCTTTTAACTTTCCAAAAATATCTGTTATGCGCGGTATCGGGTAATTCGTATCTTTAATAAATTTATTTATCGTTACTTTGTAGTCAGCGCATATTCTGACTGTTCCGTCTTCTTTTAAAACAGGGACAAGAGGAGTACCCCATTGTGTAGCGTCCGTCTTCGTTATTATGCCTTTCTCTTCTAATTCGTGCAATTGTTTTTCAATCAAATCTCGAAAAGCAAACGGTATCGACCGTGCCTTTATAAAAATTGGTTTAACATTCTCGTCCATATCTAATTTAATTTTAACGTTTTTCAAACATCCAATTTCACCATTGAACAGATCATCGAAATGCTCGACAATTCTATCTATTTTATTTTCTCCTTCGTTAACATGATTTATCGAAATTTGCTTAATATTAAAATTTTTAAAAAAATCACGTCCTACAATCGGAATTTGAGCATTCTCAACAATTAAAAATTTAAATGGTCGTGTAACACCATTATGAGAAATTACAGGTGTAAAACCACCTACTACCTTTAATATATTACCACCGTATCCTTTTACAATTGTATCGTCTTGTGATAATAAATTCTTATTAAAGTATTTAAAAAATGACTTAGCGGGAATTGCAGAGACACCTGCACCCGAATCTGCTTGAAAGCACATGATTCTATTCAAAATATTTAATTTAATATCCGTTAACATATAAACTAAAACAATCTACACTATAAATACACTCGTTCTTTGAGTTTACATTAGTATCTAATGAATCTAAATTTTCGCTTGGAACATGACTCACCACATTACATTGTTGTTCAGATGATCTCCGGCATACCGATTCCATATGACCTTTTCGTTTACACTTGTTGCACGTTACATTCTTGTAACGACAATTAACGTCTTGATGATTCGTAAAACCGCAATGCTTACACGGTATACGATTTATATACTGCATACCTTCTTTATTCGTAGAGCGTTGATTATTATAAGCTTGACTTTTTCCCGTATAATGATTGCGTGACGATTTATGACTAATCGCGTTCAAATTAAACTCCATATTATTCGACGTGTTGCGTCCTTCATATTTTAATGCAATTGTTATTGCTTTATCAATAGTTAAATCATCTTCTTCACACAAACGATCAAAAATTTTGTCAGTCATGCAGGTAACAAACTTATCTACAATCATTTCTGATAATCGGCTTTTAAAATTGCACGTTGATGCTAAACTTTTAATACGAATGCTGAAATCTTTGATAGTTTCACCTTCTTTTCGTCGTATATCGTAAAATATCTTCCTTTCTTGAAATATTATTACAGGCGTAGAATAATATAATTCTAAAATTTGCAATAATTCGTCGTATGTTTTTTTTACCGGTTCGTCCGGGGCACATGAGTTAAACAGAATTTCAAATGCCTTAATCCCAATAAAATCCAATAAATGATTTTTCTTATCATCTACGTCAACCACTTTAATGCGTCGAAAGAAGCTTTCTATTCGACATTTATACATCTTCCATTGTTCCTTATTCGGGTCAAATGGTTGCATAGTAGCCATTACTGTAGCTGCATCGCCGTTTCCCATCTTTTTTATATGTTTATCGTTATCGATGATAAAACACTAGTTTCGTCGTATTTATTTATGATTTTTCTGTTTTTTTTTTTTTTTTTTTTTTTATTTGCGTTATCCTTATTATTTTTTATCTTCGTCGCCAATGTTATGTTCTTAACATCAATAAAAAAACTTTTTTTATTTTTCACGTTTCATTTATTCATCTCTCTTTTTACATTCCATTTTTCTTACTCCTTTTTCATCTCGTTCTATCGGAAGAACGTTATTTTCTTACACTGTCGTGTTGCCCGATCTAACATTATATACTTTTTCCCAATAAACACAAGCGTGTACATCACACTTCTTTAAAGGGGTTACCGGACTGCTGGACTCGCACAGAGAATAATTCATCTTTAAAAGGTGTTAGGTGCTTTAGGTTACGGGTATGTGTATATAAGGGGGGTACCGGTCGAAACAGGATATTTTATAACTGGATATTTTAAAACGAGATAAGGTACAAAACGAGATATGGTACAAAACTGGATATTTCAAAACAGGGTATTTCGACATGTGATTACTTAACTTAAAATGATTTTTAGGAAAGTTCTGGAATATTGCCAGGAAGGAACTCGGTGATTTCTTAACCGATTTTGATTAAATTTGATATGTAGGATGAAAAAGTTGATGAAAATTAAATAATTTTTCTCACATAGGTTCTCTAAAGTGAAGAAAAGTTATATTAAGTAGAAGAATAAAAAATAGATGAAGATACATTTTACTGACAGTAAACTCGATCAAGTCAATGATTATTTTAATAAGATAAGAAAAGCAGCAATTAAAAAAAAAACATTAAGTGAAGGAAAATTCTATTTCTCTCCTTAGAAATTTTCAAGTATGGAACCTTACTGGCCTTCTTCCAGAACATTCCCAACATATCATTTTAAAATCACATTTCCGTCCTACATATCGAATTTCATCATAATCGGTTAAGAACTCGCCGAGTTCCTTCCTAACTGGCCATATTCCAGAACTTTACCATAAAATCATTTTTAAACCCCATTTTCATCCTATATATCGAATTTCATCATAATCGGTTAAGAAATCATTTAGTTCCTTCCTATATGGCCATATTCCAGAACTTTCCTAAAAAATTATTTTAAGTTTAAATACAATTTTCTTCCTACGTATCGAATTTCATCAAAATCGGTTAAGAACTCGCCGAGTTCCTCCCTAATTGGCCATATTCCAGAACTTTTTTAAAAAATCACTTTAAGTTTAAATCACATGTCGAAATATCCAGTGTTGTACCATATCCCGTTTTGAATTATCCAGTTTTGTCAAATCATATTTTGAAATATCCAGTTTTAAAATGTCCATTTCTGAGCGGTTCTCATATAAAGAATACTACTAAAAACAATCGACCTCCTGGGGATGATTGCATTAAACTCGAGTTTTATATATTTTGAAGAGATACTTTATGGAACGTTTTTGGTCTTTATTCGATTTAGGGTTCGCAAACCCGTGTATCGAGTACCCGATTACCCGGGTAATTTAATAATTTTCAACTATTCTAAATTACCCGGTGCCCCTTTTATGTCATATACTAGCGCATTTTAGTCATGAACTCTATTAAAAATTAAAAAAATTAAAAATTTCTACTTTACGTAAACGAAAAATTATTCTTAATCAATTTTAAAATTTCTATTCTACAAACTATTGGAAACTAAGGCAGACTTGAGCCATGAATTATTACAAGCCTTACAAACAAAAATGGCAGAGTAACGAAATAAAAAATTAGTGACCTTATTATTGTTGGCAGAGTAAAAAGAAACGTGTTAACACATCAAAGTAATTCACTGAACTGTAACGTTCTTTATTTTTATATACATACATAAATACATTTACAGTGTTGAACAAGAACCTGAAGGGTTTGTTCCAAAACAAGTCAATATTGACGTTTTAAGTAATTCCTCCAACACTCCCACTATATTAAAATTTTACTTCATTATATAAATCAAATTTTAAAATATAATAAAGGAATTACTGTAAATTCATATACATATTTGTTTTTAATTAAATTCTAATTAAACCCGATTTGGTTTTGATTGCCTTTCTGCCTTCTGGTAAATCAGCCATTAACCAAGTTTCGTTTTCCATTAAAGAGTCCATTTCACTTTTCATCGCATCCTTCCAAAATTCTGCATCAGCTTTGGATAAGGCTTCCTTCACTGTTATTGGATCTGCATTTGATTCAGATGAAGCAAAATTTACATAGTCTTGTAACCATGTCGGCTTTGCCTTTACTCTTTCTGATCTCCTAGATTCACCAGATTCTTTCCTATCTGAAGGATCGAGGTGAGAGGTGAAATTTGGATTTGTATCACAATTGTTGAAATGCTGGGAATCAGATACATTCTGTTCATTTCTTCGAGTGTCATCATCTAGAGGCTCGTCTTTATTTACTACTCCCACCGCCTCTTGAACTTGGTTTATAACTCCCACTGCCCGTTGACTTGGTAAACTAATCGCGGGTCCTGTTACTGACACATCAATTGTTTCTAGTTTCTTTATGACTGGTGATTCAAGGAAAATTACATCTCGACCAGGATATACACGTTCTGTTTTTATATCCATGAGTCGATATCCTTTTGTCGTTTCGCAATATCCAACAAACAAAAGCTTTTTGGAATGTTCATCAAATCCTTTGCGTCGGACCTTTGGGATAAGTTTCATTGCTTCAGTTCCAAAAATTCGTAGATACTTTAAATCGATTGTTAATCCTGTCCACATTTCTTCTGGTAATTTACCGGTTTTTTTCGCTGGTGATCTATTGATTAAATGAACTGCAGTTGCTACAGCTTCTGCCCAAAACTTTTCTTTATCTAGACCAGCATCTATCATCATACATTTTGCCCTTTCTTTAATTGTGTGGTTCATTCTTTCAGCCAAACCGTTTTGTTGAGGTGTATAAGGGACCGTAGTTTGATGTTTGATACCGCACTTTTTTAAAAATTTATCAAAATGAATATTCACAAATTCACCACCGTTATCGCTTCGAAGGATTTTTATTTTTTGTTCTCTTTCGTTTTCCACCGCTGCCTTGAATATTTTGAAATTTGACAGGGCTTCATCTTTATTTTTTAGAAAATATACAAACACCTTTCTGGAAAAATCGTCAATAAATGTTTGAAAATATTTTGAACCTCCAATTGAAGTATTATATGGTCCAGACAGGTCAGTGTGAATTAATTCGAGGAAGTCTTTTGCCCTTGCTCCGATATTTGTAAACGGAAGCTGAGTTTGTTTATCTCTAATACATGTTTCACAAATTAACTGATGTTCCTCAATTTTGAATTCGATGTCATTATTTGACTTAATTTTTTTTACGTCGTCAAAATTTAGATGACCCAATTTTCGGTGCCATGTGATAATGTCGCTCTCACATTTTGCAGATAAAACCATGGGTATGTTAGCCACAATTTTGTAAACCCCGTCCACTAATGTTGCACGAACTAAAAGTTCATTTTTCAAATTGAATATCGAACATCCTTCTCGATCAAATTTTATATGGTTTCCTTTTTCGGTTATTTTTGATACCGACAAAAGGTTTGCTGCCAGCTCTGGAACACATAACACATTTTTAACTTCAATCGCCATGCCATTTATGTCAATTGTTAAATCACCAACACATGTCACATTTAATTTCTTGTTATTAGCAGCACAAATATGGTTAATGTTTGTTGGTCGGACATCATTTAACCATTCAGAATTAGCTACCATATGTTGTGAAGCTCCGCTATCTAAATAAAAAACCTTTCGGTTTGA
Organism: Tipula confusa; assembly: GCA_963556175.1. NCBI lineage: Eukaryota > Metazoa > Arthropoda > Insecta > Diptera > Tipulidae > Tipula > Tipula confusa. Next base: position 52,688,092 of record OY744475.1, on the reverse strand, counting down.
TGATGCACACGCCACGTTTCCATGAACAATATTATTTGAGATCAAAGCACTAAACACGTTTGGAGAATTATTTGAATTTCCTTTTTCATTGTTCACTGCTTTATTGTTTTTTAACCATTTAAAACATCTCGATGATTTATGATTTGTTTTACCACAGTGTTCACACTTTTCAAATTGTTTCTTAAATTGTTTTCCAACAAAAGCCTGATTGTGAGTAGATGATGCGGTTGCCATTTCAAAAAGACGGGTTTTAATTGAATCACCGGTGATTTTCGTTCCACTTGATTCTATTCCCATTATAAATGGTCTGAATTGATCTGACAATCCAGCCAATAAAAAGGATCCCACCCATTCTTCGGAAATTTCGAAACCTATTGCATTTAATTTATATGCTGTACCAACAATCTTTGATATATAGTCGTCCATGCTTTCGGACGATTCGAGATTTATCGAAATTAATTTACGTAATAGTCCGATACGGCGAGAAAGACCTTTGTCCTCGAACATTGACTGTAATTTATTCCATATTTCTAACGCAGTCGAACATGTTTGAATATGAACATACAATCCACTTTCTATCGACAAAATTATTTTAGCCTTCGCTTTTTTCAATTTTACCGGATCTGTTTCGTTGCTAGCCGCTGTACCATTTAAACATTTTTCAAGATCATTGAGCTCCAATAATGAGCGTATAGCAAACGACCATGTTTGATAATTTTCCGACCCACGTAGTTTTTCAATGGTTGTCTTATCATTTTCCATTATTATTTTTACGAAAAATTGCAGTCCTTTTTGAAATAATAACTATGTCAGTCAATGAATTATTCACAAACAAACGTTTTTAATAATAATTTAAGGCACGATGACTTTTTGATTTTTTAATAATTTTAGATTTACTTTTTTAGTACTGGGCCCATAACCTGTTGGCAGAGTAAAAAGAAACGTGTTAACACATCAAAGTAATTCACTGAACTGTAACGTTCTTTATTTTTATATACATACATAAATACATTTACAGTGTTGAACAAGAACCTGAAGGGTTTGTTCCAAAACAAGTCAATATTGACGTTTTAAGTAATTCCTCCAACAATTATTGTACCTAAACAATAATAGTATTATCCCTCAGATATTTGGGAATTTTGTTTATGAATCAAAAGCTGTGGTGCAGATATATGCAGAAGAACAAATGAAGTCCAAATGGCCAAATATATATTGCGCAAACATTGTAACATTGTAACTTCTTGAACATAAATTGTACATTTTTTTAGCGTTCACCAATGTTGCGTCTTTACAATTGAGATTTTCGGCAGCTAATTTTATGGGTTCTATTGCTTTGAAAAGTATTTTTAGAGAAGAAAAGTCTAATGGCTCTATTATATTCAACTGCTTGAATTGCTTAAATGTCTCACAAATTGCTGTTTCCATCTTAACTAGTTTCCCAATCGTGGATGAAGTAGAATACAACCGCGTTTTAACCTTAACATGTAGCTCTATGTCGTGTTCGAATTCGTCTTTTGCTTTAATCATTATTTAAAACTGTTGATTTTTTGTTAAATCTAACGAGTTTTCTTGACTTCTCTATCAGGTCATGATAATTCACTTCTCCTATAATTAAATCGTTGCTTAACACTTTCATTTCCTTCCATCATCCATCAAAATAAATAATTTTGTTATCTTCACAACCATCCAAGATTTAAACATTACGGTCTTCTGCAACACTTTTTGTATCGTGTCCTACACTCAAGCGCAGAGCAAATCCAAATAGAACTGGCCGATGACATCAGTGTGTTAAATCATTTTTTACTGATCCAATAATATATTTGGTCATAGTGATGTCACCGGTTGTATACCGATGTTTAAAATACTGGCTTACCATGCCGCTGTCCCAAGCAATTCTAGCCATTAATGTCCGCCCTTTTGTCAATTCGACCAAACATTTTTTAATTGAAATTAAAAAATTACATCTTGTACCGGTGACCGAATTGTGTGTAAACAAACGTTCGTTGGGCTGACTACCTACAACTTTCGAAAATTCGAAACAAATGGTTCAAAAGGTCTCTTTAGAGACTCGGTATGGGACGTTTCCAGCTTTTCTATACGTTTTTTTTTAGTTTAAGATGCCAAAATTAGCCAAATGTCGTTTCATTGAGCCTTATTCGGTTTTCATTGTTTTGTCATTACACAATGCAAGTTCACCCCAAAAAATCGTTTTCCTCTTACAGTTGTGTACACATGATACATTTTTCATAAGCCATTTTCAAAAACAGTTGTGAAAAACAGATTTGAAAAACCCTACATTGCAGCACTGATAAAACAATACCAATTATTGATGGTGACAAAATGACATTTACCTCACTCACTGCGAAAATACATAATACCAAAATACAAACTTTCCTTGATTGCAGATTTTCAAAGTACACCAAAACTTTCGGTTTTGGTGTAGGTTACACGAAAGTTTTGGTGTAGGTTACACCAAAACTTTCTCCAACGATTTTACACCTTTATCTTTTTTAATTCTTAATTTCCATTTAGACACATGGCCTTCCGACATTTAGCTTACCAGCCAGGCGCAACGTTAGTTTTGTGCAGATGAAAGCTCATCCTGCGCAAGTTCCTGAATATTTTGTCTGGAGTTGTCAGCAAAAAGCACTAGATTTTGGACATCAATTGATAACAAACCATAGTACTAATAAATACGATGTGCCAGGAACGTGGGCATACTATGGAACCTTGTTGGCAGCTTTTATTTCCACAATTTTGTAGTGTTCTATAGTTAATTACCACAGTTGCGAATCTGTCAAGAAGTAGCAATTGTCGTTTATAAAGAAGATTGCGTTCTTCTTGCTCCATCACATTCTGTATTAATTATCGATATTTTTTTTACCTTTAACATTATGTTATCAAATTTTATTCAAATCGATTGGGAAAATGAAAAAAAAAACGCAAAAAATTTGTCGGTCCTGTTTCTAAAGATGTAATGTAATTAAATTATTTTTATTAAAAAAAAAGTTATTTTGAAAATATGCAACATTTTTTTTTTTTTTTTTTTTTGGAATAAAACTATTATTTATAATTGTTTTTGTTGTTTTGTATCTAACGAGATTTTACATAATTTTAAAAATTGTATATATAATAATCATAATTTAATATAAAAAAAAATTAAATAAACAAAAAATTATATCATAAATCACAAATATAAATAATAAAAAATTCTTTTTTTGTACATTTAACTTTCATCTACTGCACAATTCTATATTATCAATTCGAATAAAAATTTTTTCCTCGTATTATTTCCTAAAAACTTCAATGTCATCTTGGTTTTAGGCCAAGTACAACATATCATACAAGAAATACATACCCGGAAAACAAATATATAACTTTGATTAAATTTATAAAATAATGTTTTGTTGCGCTAGATGATTTTAAATAACGTCTAAAGAAGATTCTCCATTTTGTATATCCTTTTGTTTCTGTTTTTTTATTTTATTTTAGAAGAAATCAAATCAATCTTATTTTTTTTTTGTTTGTTTTTTTAATGGTTTTCGGTATTGTTGTTGTTTGTCATAATTTTATAATGATATATTATTATAATTATAAATCTATAGGGTAATGAAATAAAAAACAAAAATCTAAAAAACTTTGCTAAATAATAAATTTTCTTATAAAATAATACATCTATTTAAAAATAGTTAAATGATTAAATCTTAACGAGAAATTAATTAATAAAAAATAATTATTAGTAAACACAAAAACTATTTCTTAAATTAGACACGAAACAATAACTAAAAATTAAATCTATATAATTTATCTTTAATTAATAAAATTTGTTGTGACGGAAAGTAGTAGCTAGTTCTAATTTAATTTAAGAGACCCTTTGCCTTGTATAATTCACGCATTAAATTTTTTAAATATTTTATTTCGCGCTTAATGTCATTATAGCTGGTTTGTAATTCGCGATTTTTATCGAGGAGAGCCCGCTCTTCACCTACAATTTCTTCAATCTCTTGTTTCTTTTTTTGACGATAACGTGTTGCAGCATTTTTATTTTGCTCCTTCTTGCGCACTTTACGATCTTCGGTCGAACGAGATTTTGTTTTACGTTTTGTTGTTTTATTACGTTGCTCTTGTTGATACCATTCATCATCTTGCGACGTTGATCCCGATGTTGTGCCACCCAATGAATTTTTCACTCGATACGAAATGTCGCTGCGTGGCGATAAACATGACGATGATACATTTGATGAATTATCACCAAAACTATCATCATCATCATTCCAATCGGGTATATCATTGGCGCGAGTTCGAACAATTTCTTCGAGTTCTTGGGCATCGAATTCATCAGTGATATCTTCTTGGTGTACGTATGATGCAAATAAATCTTCGTTAAGTAATTGCTTTTCAATTAGTTTGGCAGGAATAAAATTTGCATGAAATTGAATAGGAATTTCGTCAGTTGGAAAAATTGGAAGTAAAACTGAGGGCTGAAATTATAAAAATTATGTTTAAGTACCAAGTAGATAAATAAAAATATAACAAAAATTACCTGTTGGTCGAATGATGTTTCAAACTTTTGCTTATTACAGTCCGGCGGGGTTTGAGGTGGTGTTAAATGAGTGTATTCTACCGCATCGTAAACAGATTCAAATTCTCGTAATAGTTCATCTGTATTTGTCTGTTTTATTGGGTAGAAACCAATTGGCTCGGAACAATAGTCTTCGGTAAACGCGGGATCAATTTTATCATCAAGCCATTGATCTGTAAATTAATAAACAAAAACAAAATGATGTAAATTAAACATTGGTTGGTGCTGCAATAACATATTTTTAAAAGCATAAAAAATGAAAGTGAACGATCATAATAGATATAGCTATAAGCCCCTTCTCTCAACACCACTACAACATTATATAGTACAGACAGGTTTTTTTTAATAACTTTTGTTACCTTACTATTCAATATCTGTATCTAATGCAATTAGAAATTTAATTCATTACACATTACGAAATCTAACCTCATACTAATAAAAAATTTCAAAATCTGAAGCTCAAGTCTAGTTCCAGTTAATATGATCGTACGAATTTGTCTTGAAAATTCCGAAACGCGAGGTTTGTTGTGTATGCGCGAGTGAGATAAAGACACATTTTAAAAAATTTATTCAAAAATTCAAATAAAAAAATTTTCCATTGATTTTGAAATGCTAAAGTAAATTTTTTTTAAAATGTATACAGCTGTATCGCGATTACTATATTATCAGTATTTATTCAACTAAAACACATTTGAGAAATTGACCTTTATATATTTGTGAAAAAATGTAAATAATGCGACATATTGGAGAAATTGTGCTTGCACACAAAGTGAGCGCGCACATTGTCAACGAAAACATTTCAAAACCGATCAGTTCGCGCAACAAACTCACCTTATTATTGTATTATTATTATTATAACCGATCAACAAAACCAGTTTCAATCGATTTCTGATTTCAATCCAGGCAATTAAATTTCATTATGTATGCATACATATTTGTTGATGTGTCACACTTAACGTACCAAAAATTTATCAATCGTAAGAAATCATTTCTGTCTCCCGAATATCTTGCGCAGCGGTCCAATTAATTTAACTCAAATTTAACTTTACTAACATAAATTACATTTTTCGTTTTTCGATCGAGAACTAGTAAACATACAAAAACCTTCATAAAAAAAAAATGTATATTAAATAAATAAATGACATTGACAAGAAAAATATTGGAAATAAAAATATGAAAATAAAAAATACATTCAAGTCAAAAAACTTGTGTGTAAGTATTTAATGGTTCAAAAATTTAGACTTGCTCCCAAAGTGATTGTGGTCCAGTCCAGACTAGTTTATTGACATTTTCACTAGAATTTTTTTTTATTTTTTAAAGAAATAGGTTAAATCTAGGGCATCATAATTTAGTTATCATGTGTTTATATGCAGCACCCTCATTATTTAATCAAACTAAACTTTGACACACGATTCTCTGTACTAATATTTTCAAGTCAAAAAACTTATTGAGTGCTTCGAGAAAAATCCTACAAAAATAACCTTCATCTTAACTTAACGACATGATATCTTATCAACTTTTTTTTTTTTTTTTTTAATTATTTTTTATTGTTTTGTAATGGTGAATTCTCTTTTCGCGTCCACTTGTTTGTTCGGTTGCATATTAGGAAATCGTTGAACAACGTACATAGAATTTAATTATGGGGAAAGTTTTTGGTTTTTTTTTTTTCAATTTGTTGTCATTTTGAGATGAGTTAAAATGCTAATGAGTTAAAATGAATTGTTTAGTATAACAGTTGTACCCACCATAAATACCATTCATATTATAGTAGTTCTGCATTCCCATAAGCTAGTAAACGACGATGACGATAACGACGAATTAAAGATAATATATATAAACTAATCTTAAATAGTTGCTTATTTTTGGATAAATATGTTTTGGATATAATATATATATAAACAAATCGGGATAAAATATTGGGTTGAATATAGAGAGACTTATGAACCAATAAGATTGTTTTTTTATTCTTCTAAATAGATATATCTTAAAATATTATGAACTAAATCATAGATAACCATTTTATGTATAGGGTAAACAGGATAATAATAATAATAATAATAAATATATCGAGAACGTTTTATCTTTGTGTACAGGGACGAATAGAAACAATTCTTCGGATATATTAACTATCTACGCCGTTTCACTAGCTTTTGTGAATTGAAGATAATTTCACGATTCCAAGTGTATCGATATCCACAGGGAACGATCATGCTCACGGATACAATTCTATGTTATCGATAGATTTATATCAAATGTTGAAACATAATAGTTCAGTAGCAACTTTGTTTTTTTTTTTTTTTTTTTTTTTTTTTTTTTGTATAAAGTTCGGTTTATTATTTTTTTAAAAACCACAACACAGTTTTTTTTTCTTTTTATAATCAACACACAGTAAAAACTCTTGACACGTTTTTCTTAGAATTTAAATAAATTATAATTTTAAATAAATGTCTCTTATGTATTTTTATATATTGCGCAGTCAGTACAATTAAAGTACCAGTCCATATTATACAATAAATAAATAAAACTTTCAATTTCTTGATCTTATAATTGTTAATACAAAGTAATTTTTTATCACAATATCCTCACGTGAAATTTTCTTATATTATGTTAACAACAAAATAAATTTTAATTTAAAACAAAATTTAAATTCGAATGTGGTTTTAAGTCGCTTTTAAATGAATTGTCAGACGTTCAAACCTCGACTAAAATCGCGAAGTCGAATTTTTATATAAAAAAAAATGTAAGACATTATTTCCAGTTTTCTTAACGCTTAATAAAAAATGTATACAGTAAAGACACAAAAATGTCTTAATATATACTATCATTTTAAGTAAATATACAAAATGAGATCAAACTGTGAACGATCAAAAAGAGAATATATATATTTATATATATATATATATATATATATATATATATATATATATATATATATATATATATATATATATATATAAATTTATAAATATTATCAATATAAATGTATTTATTTTATGTAAACAACTTCTTTGTTGTTATTGTTAAGAAACTTTAATCGTACACATAATACGGGAAAATTTGTTTATACATATTTGAATAAAATACAATATTGATTAGCCGCCATTTTTATTATTATAGTCTGTTGCTTGTGTAAGTTATGCTAAGATTCCCTAAAATATCGTTTGGTTCAAAAACTTTGAACCTTAGATAATAATACACAAATTTTGATTAGCTGTCAAAATATTATAATTTGTATGAATGATCCAATTACATTTTTTTATTGTTGTTTTTATATTTAAGACCTGCCCCACCAACTTAACAGTATCTTTATATACTAGAGAGCTTGCCAAAAAGTAGTATCATTTCGGTTATTTTCCATTCAACCAAATTTTTTTAATTTATGCTTAAATGTGTTATAAAATTAAAAATATTTTTTTAAATATAAATTCGATGATCTCTTCAATGGAAAGTAATATATCATTAGTCATATTATGCCGTTGCATTTAATCGATTACTGTCACCAAGACTCGTTTTAAAGTTATAAATGAACTCTAGTGCAGATATATGCAATAAATTAAGAAGCATAGAACTTGTGAAAATAATTATGAACCTTGAGAAAGACTAAGGATTAGCTAAGTGCGATTAGCTAATCATGCATAGCTAATATACCACTAATTTTTACGCGTTTGTGTACTAGGATTTAACTAACACTGCAAATATTTTACCACTCTTGTCATATTTATATATATTTATATAAGATGGCAGCACTTGAAAGTGCACTATTATGTTAATTATTTCCATATGATACGGAATGATGGCACCACAAACAAATCTCATTCAACAAGTGTTAAATTTTAAATAATTGCGAGATTAGTCGCTAATCGCACTTAAAATTAGTAATTAAAGAACGTATCTATTTTTTTTAAATAAAGCTTGACTAGAGCTTTCCAGACAAATCATATAATGAAATACGGGCGGCTCTAAGCTTTCGTGTTCTAAAAAGCGACTGAAAGAGCCATATATGTAGCTCTAACAGATGTCTACCTATAATATCGTTTATGGTTAGAACTAGAGAGGTATTAAATCGCTTTCAAGCCCATAACTTTCTTTCTTGATTAATGAAAACATCTTTAGCAAATGCTTTCGCTTATGTTAGTTAACGATAATCCACGAATTTCCCCTTTCGCTCCGTAATACTAAAGCCTTTCTAAATCCTGCAACAGTTCTTTATTAAACTCATTCAAATTACAGAGCTTCGGATTGTTTACTGCATTCTTTTTAACTTCTTCCCTATACTGAGATTAACTGTTTTAACCAACTGCTGACCACCTTAGCTGAGCTACACCTCTCCGAAATCAAACCCTGTTTTCTCGCTGCCCGAATCACAGCACCGCTTACTACCAAAAATAGTAATAGGGGCGACATTTATGCAACTATGCGAACTGATAATAATTATTATAATAATAACGGGTTTTCCAGGTCATAGCTGATCTGCACCGAATCATCAATCTGGAACAATCGGTTTCGATCTCGAGCTTGCTCTTCATTTTGTTCCATAGGCAACCAGAAGAAGCGTAGTCGTCTTCTATCTTAAGAAGCCGCTGTAACTAAAATCTACCTCTGAGCTTGTTAAATGGAGTATCTTCTCTCATTCGTGAGGATGAGCTTTCAACACATATTTTTGGGGTGTTCCTAGTCACCTACAATTATCTCCACTAGAGGAGTATTCTCTCCAATAATATGTAAGACAGCAGTTTGTATGTGCAAAGGAGATATAATCCGCGATAGTTTTCGTATTTAAAGCGGTCTTCTTTTCATTCGCCGAGTATGATAATCAAATATTATTCGCTTTGCCATAATAAACAAATAAGGTTGAAGAGAGTTTCTCAAAGTATGCCCTCTGAATATAAAGTACTTAAAATAAAAGCAATCAACCTCAGGAGAGCGATTTTTTTGTATTCGATACAGTTTATCTTAATCGTGAATCGTGAATAAGTCGTGGTTATGTGCATGTAAGCTCTAGAGCTAGTACTGTTTGAAACGTCAATAAACTTCAAACTTAAGCTTAACAAGGTTGGAACTTTCTTCCATTCATACTTTTGAAACATCTATATGTCGGGTGGGTACTTCTTGGACCACCTCGTTATATTTGTTAAATTTTTAAATTTCTGACTCCAAGCTTCTTCAATTGATTTTAGAGTGAAGTGGAAAAATTAAACAAGAGTCGTTGAAGTTAACGACTTGAAATAAATCCATGCTGTAGTGGAATTATTTCTTTTATCATGCCGTCGTGCACCATGAATTCGAACACTTTCGATGTAGCTGTCAAGATCTGTTAAATTTAAACGATAATGGCAAAGACAGCGACTGTGCGCATTTACGGTATACAATAGCAGGGACTAAGTCATTACCTTGGTTGCAGTTAAGCTTTAATATAGAAATGTAATTAAAAATTACTTTTGAATAGAGTAATTGAACCCAAATCCCCGACGATCATTAGAATAAGGTTTGTTTGAAAGTTATGATTGTTTGATAAGAACGAGCCTTATAAGAGAAATCAATGCATTTTTATTTCATTGTAAAGAGGAAGATATGCCATTAACATTTGAAAACGATATCAGCCAAATGGCCGCCACGGCTACGATTGTAGCACCATATCCTTTTCATGAATTTTGTCTCATGTCTAAAGGTGTTAAATAACAAAATCTCGGTGGCCAATTGTGATCACCTCTTCGAGAAATAACACGGTCAGGAAACTTTTCTTGCAAAATTGCGATTGTTTCGTTGCTTGTGGCACGTAGCGCCGTTTTGCTAAAAATAAACGTCGTCCACATCAATATCTTCCAATTCCGGCCATAAAAAATCATTAATCATACATAGCTCGGTAGCGCAATCGATTCACCGTAACAGTTGCACCATCACTCAGAGGTGAAAATGGGCCTCATCACTGAATATGATTTTTCGATTAAAATCCGGATTATTTTGATGCATTTGAAGGAGCCAATCAGCGAAGATACGACGTTTATGGTGATCGACTGGCTTAAGTTCTTATGTTAACTGAATTTTAAAAGCTTTAAGACCTGTCTTTATGCAAACTACTGTGTAATGTCGTTTGTGAAATGTCTAATACTAAAGATCGACGAGGAATCGACAAACCTGGGGTTTCTTCAACACTACGGGTTACAGCAGCAATATTCTCAGTTGTTCTTGAGCGACGCACACTGTTTCGATTCTTCACATCACTAACTTCCTAACAGCTCAAATTTGTTCACCAGTTTCACTATTGTCAGCCGAGAAGGTGCTTCACGATGACCAAAAAGTGCTTTAGTTTTGCGAACTGTGAATGCAAAATGTTCACTATTTTTGTAGTGAAGTATTCAAAATGAAACTTCTTATTGGCTAACTCTGTAGAAAATAATAAGGGATCCGCAGCACTGAACTCTGAGATACGCCGGAATTAACAGGACGGAAATCAGACGAAACCGCCCTTTCATAAAAAAAAGTAAAATACTGATTAAGCACGATTAAAAAGGTAGTTGAAAATCAAATTAGCAACAGAAATTGAAAATCTGTACTGGGTGACTAGCTTATTAAACAGAATTTTGTGAGTGATAGAATCAAATGCCTTAGAAAAATCTAACAATAATAAAGATGATAGTTCCTTATTATTTATACACATAACCCCTAATGTTAGCGCAAACGTTTATTAACGCGGTGGTATAATATTTGGAAACTTTCTAAACGAACCAAACTGACTAAACTATTGCTATTTAAATAAGCCTGAATTTGATTTTTAACGATTATCGAGAAAAGTTAAATACTTATTAGCCGGTAATGGGACAATCCCAACCGAATACTATCCTTTGGGATTGAAATTATCCTACTAAGCTTTTACTGGTCTGGGAAGGAAGAGAGCGTGAGGATAAAATTATTAAAATATGTAACAATGATGGATTTCGAGGCGAAAGGGAAAACTGGTTCCACGAATTTTAAATTTACACTGTTCAAACCAGAGGATTCCAGATAGCAGAATATAAATCATCGAAAGAGATATTGATAAACGAAAACAAATCTGAGGCAGCTTCAGAATGCAAAGCGACAGTATCATTACCAGAGTTTAAATTAGAGCAAAAATAACTAGTAATATTAGTTTGATAGCTAAATTATTACTACTCGAGCATTTATCGAGGCCCAAATTTTTACGCTTATTATTACGACTATTACGCCAGAAAACTTTAGGCGGAAGCGAAGGGTTTAACCTTTTAAAACCTTTTATTGTAAAAATTGTGTTTTTACGATACTTACTAACCCTAACCTAAACCGCATTCGAACTATCCTGAGCCAACCAAGGCGGAGATTCCAAACTTACGATTCCAAAATAGAGGATCGTACACTTACTAATTTGGCCTTAACATGTTCGCCTAACAAATTAAGGCTCTCAATGCCCAAAGATAAATTAGGGTTAGAAATGAGAAATATTCCAGAGAAACAAAGAGTATCCACTGAAGCACCATTTAAACTGTGACGAATCTCGACAATATTTGTCATATCTTTTTAATTTTACTTGTACATATTTTACTTTTTCAATCAAACACTTTGACGTATTTTCTCAAATAGAATGCAGATACATTACAGGTTATATACATTACTACCTCAATTTTTGAATTAAATATTTAAAATGATTTTGTCGAGTTTGAACTTACAATTGAACAATTAATGGCCATCAATTAATGGCTGTCTTTGATTGAATTCGAATCTCTAGGAAACATTCGTAGCGTACAATAAAAAACGTTTTTTTACACTTTCTATACGATCTGCATTATTATCATAAAACGGATTCCAAATAACAGTACCATATTCCAATAACGACCGAAAAAATGAGATATGTGTCTTAATCACCACATTGATCATGGAATTATTTGAATTCTTTGAAAACCTTTTGACGAGATACCGATCAATGAATTTTGCTTTAGCAATGCATCCCAAAACGTGCTTATGAAACGATAAATTCGCGTATCCACCATTACAAAAATAGTGAGGCTATTTAGATGTGATTGGAAGCCTATTATGTCTATGGCGCTTTTAATAGTTTTTAAAATTTTAATGTCATCAGCATAAATTAGAATAATTTAGAATTAAATCGAAGTAACTTAAACAATTGACATCGTTTATAGAAAGAGTGAAGAGGTCCCAATTGGCTACCTTAAGGAACTCTTGAAATAATTTCAATCACCTTCAGAACTCTGTTACCATGTTTCACGAATTACAACGGATGTTAGTTTAAATATTATTCGAAGTTTGGTTCGTGGCATTCAATATTCCAAGATCTACACCAAACAATGTTTTTCCAGATGAGTATTCCAACAAATGTATAATTTTTAAACAATATACATATTATGTATGTCGCGCATTGTGCAATATTCCAACAAGACGAATTACAATGCAAAAGCCAAATTCAACAACGTTACAGGCCATAGCTGATCCTTAACTACGTTTTTTCAGAAACTATACTATTTTACCATCGGCGATCACATAGATGGAATGCTTACTCCTTAGTTTTTTGTGTCAACAACTGTAAAAAATCGGTAAAATAATTGTTTGATTCCTTTATCGATTTGATCGAATGGCAACCTTAAATTCTTTAATATCGATTTTCCTTCGCGGTATCAAACAAATTAAATAATTGTTATACATGAGAAAATTCAAATTTTTAAAAAGATTTTTTACACAATGAGACTGTCAAATATTGATACACATGTATTAAAATTACGCTGTAAAAAACAACAAAAAACTACATGAGCTATAAATATTTTAGTATTGCCAGTTGACGCATCGAAATGACATTTAAACGTTAAAAATATTTTTTTTGTAATGTTTGTGTCTTTTTAACACTATGCACTTTATCAATAGTGTCAAGATTAATGCAAACTGTTGTTTAATCAAAAATAATGACATATTAAGATTTTAGCTAACGCCTAAACTATTTATTAAAAAAAGAAATAAAGCATATTTGTGTCTGATAAATATAATACACACAAATTTTAAGAAAATTATGCATACAAAAGTATTAATTTCGAACGAACTTGGGAACAACCGTTAAAATGATATTCGATCGTGAGTAGTGTTATTTCTTAAAGGAACCCTATTTTTCATTAAATAAATTTGTGTTTCAGTTTAATTCTTAGAGGACATCAATTTTAGGTGGTACATTTTTTTGTTAGGTTTGTTGATAACCACAATGATTTATCTTTTATTGATAAAACGAATTGTCGATCAAAAATTTACACCCAATAAAACTACCTATATATATATATATATATATATATATATATATATTTTTTTAAATTTTAGTTTCTCAGGAATATGAAATTATAATTATGGTACTACAACTTAATTTCTCGGAAACTGCTACAATTGGTTTTTATTGTATAATTATAAAGATTGAGGTCAATTCTTAAAATTATGAGAGCAAAAATTGTGCAACAATATATTAATTTCAAGAAGTTTTGATTTTCCATTATCATTGGAATTTCGTGATACTTCGAAGCTTCTCAAAAATACTTATTAAATAAGCTAGAAGTTAAATTGTATATACAATCACTTAGTTGCAATGTCTTAACCTTAAATACTTTTAAAATCACTATTGTAACAAATGATAGATAAGAATAATTTGGAACTTTGTAAAATTTATAAAAAAAAAAAAAATAAAAAATAATCATAGAATACATATTTTTGTTTGATGATTCAGATCTTTGAGCTTAGATAATAAAATATTGTCTTGGTTTATATTTTTAATGCTATGCTACTATTTATGGAACAATAACCTCAATACCGAATGGCTAGCCACCAATGTTCTTGGTACCAAAACTATAAAGCATGATTATATAAAGGCTAAAAATATATTATAAATACATCGACGCATTATCAATTTAGAATTTTGCTTGTTTATATTTGTAATGATAATAGTTCAGGTCATTGAAATTATAATTAAATAAAATAAAAATGTATTTTAAAATGAGGACAATATTATAAGAAAAAATTGTATTGCACAAACAATAGTAAAATATAAGGATCACGACAATATCGTTGAAATTTATAAACGAGCAAGCTACTATTTTAGACCATTTGTCGTAGGTGAAAGGTAGTGTAAATGTTAAATTACAATGAAAACAAGTTAAACAAATATGCTTGCTCACACAACTCACACACCTTTCACTTTGCAATATATTATAAGTGATTGTATGCATATTTTGAATACGATATACAATATTTGCACATTAAAATAAAAGAGTAATTCTTATTTATTTACTAATATGTATTTTAAAAAAATAAAAAAATTGAAATACATATAATATTCACAATTATCTCGTTCACCTTGTTTAATTGGAAATATTAAAATGAGTAGATACACCTAAATATGTGAATTTATTATCACACAAAATGCAATAACATCATCATCACGCAGAATATTTTGTGTGTGAACACAAATTTTATCCGGAAATTTATGAAATATCATGGCAGCCGGTGCATTCCAAAAACTACGAACTAGAATGGTTAGCTGTGTTGCTTTCGTAAAGTTAAGCGAGTTTTACATTAATATCTCAATGCAAAAGCTTTTGGTTTTATGCATTTTAATTTTTCTGTGTACATAAAATAAAACATTTATGTCAAATTTTATTATATACAATAATCGTGTGATGTGATGATAATTTCTGTGATTTTAAATAAACAAAATTGAAAAAATTACCGCTTGTGGTGAACACTGTAACTATAAAATGGTTTCATTTCCCCTAAATCTAAAAACTTTTTGGCTTACACATAAAGCCGATTTGGCTTTATACAATGCAATTGTTGTTGTAATCTTTTTCGGCTTTGTGAAAGCAACACACCTGTTAATGAGAACTGGGGCCTATTTAAAAAAAACTTTACTTTTCACACCAAACCACTTTGTACTTAGTAAAATTTTGATAAGTGCTAAGACTTTTAAAGGGTATAAACACAATATATATTTATTTTTGTTTTGTTTTTTTTTTATTAAAAGAAAGTTTGCTTTGAACTTTGTGGTAAGTTGATAATCGTATAAGGTCATACAAATTGATTCGATGTTGTAAATTGCAACGGTGGGAAATGTGTTTCAAGATAATGTGCGTTGGTCGAAAACCGTTGGTGAAAATCGTCTCAATTTTTATAATTTTTTATATAAAAGAAATGTTTAGGAGGGTCAACGACAATTGGGAAACGTCCATTATTCAGAAATTTATAGAGATCTTACTGATTTGTATTCATTTTTAATAATATTTAATGTCTTCTATAAACATAATGCAATTTAGTGTGACTTTTTACCATTTTTTACAAATTAATTTTATTAATATAAGTTTATTATTAAAATAAAAACAAATAGATTTATTTTAAATTATTGGTGTGCCATTAAAATTATTGCAAATTATAGGAATTATTGCCAAAAATATACGCATAGCTCTTCTCTAAAATGTCGTGGGTCATCAGTACTACACATTTAGCCGATAAACATATATATTTATAAAACGTGTAATCGTGGAAATTATCAAATTTTTTAGAGTCAGAGGGTTGGCTTTCCGAGGAAGCAATAAAACTGTTGGAAATAAAAATAATGGAAATTATGAACGTTTTGTCCGATTTTGCCAATAAAGGAATAAGAACGCGTCATAAATATCAGCTAGAATATGTGACGAATTCATCAATAATTTAGGAAACAAAAATTTTGTTTGAAATAAAAGAAGCAAAATATGCCTCGGTAACTTTATTGATTCTACTCCTGAATTTTCACCCAATAATCAATTAACTTTATATATTAAATATGTTAATACTGCTGGAATGATCGTAGAGATTTTTGTGTTTCGTAGAAAATGTAGGCAAGAAAACTGGACAAATGGAAAAAAGCATTACCCAAATTATTGAAAATTTAGTATTTATTAGAATTAGAAAAACATTAGAAAAAATATTGGCTAGCGAATTGTGTTCACAAGGCGATATACGCTGGAATAGCTTTCCTCTACATCTCTAAATCACGGAATTATTAACCGGCACAAATAAATTGTCCAGTAGTGCTTATTATTTTTACAATAGCAACCGCATACTTATTAAAATCAATAAAATAGAAAAGTTATAAGATTATTTAAAAATCACCAACCGAAAATCGAACCATGTTCGACCCGATGGATTTTTGGTTGGCGATTTTTAATGCTCGATCGTGTAAACACGTAAAACTATGGTCGGATGGACGTTTTGGATCATAAAGCTGAGAATCTATAGGACACGTTGTATTTTTACTTTTATTTTACTCCTCACATCACAGCACATAGAATTAAAAATAATTAACAATGACTTTATTTAGAGTAGAATAAAGAGCGCGCTTTTCTAATGTTGTGTTTTGGGACAGTTTATAGAATTAACTAACGATTTCCAGAAACATAGAATAGCATATACACAATATATCAAAGCATAATAGTATATCATAAAAGAATCCTTTCAATATAAAACGGGTTGCCTACTTAATACTGGTTTCAAAAATTACGACTTTTAATATCTAAGTTTTCAAAATATCAGTTCTACAAATCTCGGTATTTTAAATCTAGATTCTTTGGTTTTGCAAAAAAAAATTCGGGCCGCCCGATTCATCAATATGCATAAATATACAATAAAACACGTAACAATGGTCCGAATTTGATGCTCACGATATTAGCATAAACCCTGATTTAAAGTATTCGTTTATTTTTATAAATTATTTTGAGTAGTTCGGTAACTGAAGATGATTACTTGCTAATCGAAATCGATATTAAGAAAACAAAAATAAAAAATAAAAATAATTCCAAAATAACAGAAGTTAAATAAATAATTAAAAATAAAATAAAATTTTTTTTTTTAAATGTATTTTGCAAAATCAATATTTTCAGATCAGGGATGCGATTATGTATGTGTACGCACGTGATGGTGTGTTTTTTTGTGGATTAGAGAATCTTCAAAGACTTTACAAATCCTCAATTTCCTCTGTCATTTAGCCTCGTAAAACTACCGAAAAATAACTTCACGAAGCCGGCTTAGCTCAAGCTGCCATAATTTTACAATCATCACGTTTCCTCAGATTCCAACATAACGTCAATAATATTTGATATGATGAACATATAATTTACATAATTATATGTTTACACCACACCACAAATACAAATACCACCAGGCGCGACTATGATAATTGGTTTGTAAATTGCAACCAGTTCATAGAATTGGTCATTACCACCACAGTATCGGAACCTCAACCAAACCAAACCAAAAAGGGCACTCCATATTTTATGTCCACCGAACAACATCTCAACAAAAGCAAGATCATCACCAACCATCATCATCATCCAACAGGGATTTCCTTTGACCCTGAGTACCATAAAATTGCAAAATGGTTCGAAAAAAATTTATTTCATCCAAAACCATGATATTCGCCAAATGTTTGATCAGTCGCCGGTATTACTGATTTTCCGAGGTCCCAAAAGAGTGTTGAGGCTTGTCACTGAAGATTAGGTCGTGGTTGGCTAAAATTGCAGTACACCAATTTATCGACGAATTGATCAAGAATTAATCCTCTCGAAGACGCGAATGGAAAAACAGAAAGCCTGAAACCAAAGCCGGTGGATCCATGTAATAATCGAAGACAGTTATCCAGTTGGATACATTTGCCGCGGTCATCTCACTATTCCTAACATGTTCCATGCTTTTAAAAATAAAATATTTTATCTTTATATTGCTTGAATTCGTGAAGTCATTCTGAGTGGTACAAATTTTAATTTGACATTTGTTAATCCTGTTGCGCCGGTATATTCAAGTTCGATTCTTTATAAATTTGAAACGTCATTCATCTATTTTGGACTTTCTAATTATTAGCGGCTTAAGCTTCTTCCCCACAAATCGGTTGTAACTCATTCGCTTTACCACAAAGTTTTATGTTGAATTGGGATACGTCCGAAACTTACTCCAACAAACCAACCGTTATTTTTTATGTTTGTTTTTGAACCCTGTAATCTTCTCTGGGGCCGAAGCTCTCCCAACTCTTTCGCGGTTAATTTTTAACTCCTACCTTACGCATCAGCCAAATTGAGGACGCACGAATGCAGGTTTGATTTAAATTTATCTGCACATTGCATTGCTCCAGCCAGCCTGTACTGGCATGGACGATGGTTCGGCCCATGAATTCTGCACTCCAACAGGGGGTCATAGTTGTGTACATCGTCATCACCGATCGTAATCAGGTGATGAAAACTCCTTGATGCAACCCTCCCCCGTTGAGGGAACCCGGTACCTCCCGTCCCAAACACCGCAGCTTTAACCACTGTGCCAATTGCTCGGTCAACCATTATTATAATAATAATCGGGTTTACAGGCCATTACTTATCCATACCGCATCAACATTCTGAATCTATCGGATTCGATCCCGAGCTTGTTTTTCGTATTGTTCTAGAAAACCCGAGGAAGACAAGTTGTTCTCTACCGCGAGGAAGCAGCATCGCCGACAGCGACCTCTGCGCCTGCCAAATAGCGGCTCTAAATTCGTTATCCATTAAGTAGAGCCGCCACTATTACAAAACATTACTTGCACAATAACAGAGAAGATAGAAATTAGATTGCATTGTATAGAAATAATCACTCAGCAAATAATATTGATTACAAAGTGTTTAGCCAATGTCGCCTCTAAACATTTAAATCGCATCGAAGCTGGTTAAATTTGTATGCTAAACTTATCAAAACAAAATTACTCGAAAATTTTTAAAATGACAAGTGCTAAGCTACTATTGCATAAACAAAAAGGATATATGTACATATTTTTCATAACAAAGTTTGTTTTGTATGTGATAATTAAAATGAAAACGTCAGATGCAATTTTCTTATCAATATTTTTCTTAGAAAGAACTGCACAATACATAAGTAATATTGCTAAACATGTAGAAATCTGAAACCATATTTTAAAAAATTTTTAATTTTTTATTGAAGATAAAGCACGACAATGTATTTAATTATGAGTTAAATTTAAAAATACATTTTCAAACATATTCAAACTTTTTAAAGTAAAAATAAAGTTTTCGTTCATATTTTAGACGTCCACGTGATGAATGCATGTTTAAATTTAAAACGTAAAAATTATATTTAAATATTTATAATTAGTTCAAGTATAAAAAATATTTTGCGTAATATCTACGTGTTGTAATTGAATTTTGAATTATAATCTATAGAGCAGAGGCCAGCATACCTTGAAGAATATCTTACAAGAAATGTTCAGATCTATTTTCTATGCAATGTATCTAGTTCTATATCTAATTAAATTAGTAGCGGAATATACCAGCCCAAGTTAAATATTTGTACCTTACAAGTCATAAAACCACTTAAACCGGCTTCTGTGCTGATAACATTTCTGATTAAATGTAAACAAACCAAAATAAATGTATTTCCCCCCAAAACATTTCTCTAATTGGTAAACGACCTTAATAGAATAAACACATGCAGCTGCCATTAAGGCGATTATTTCTAGAAATCACTAACCATTCATTTAATTATTTTATAAATCAATTTATAACACTAAAATATATAAATTCTTATCTCTACAACTTCTTATCAGTATACAAATGCACATTGAACTGGATCCACTAAAAACAATTTAAAGAATTAAACAATTTATGGCGGAATAGTGTTTAGATTGACTATAATGGGTATAATCCGCTGAATCATTATGATAAAGCGTGTCTGCTAGACTGAAGTTAATACGTCACACCTGAGATCATTTTTTTTATAAATAAACTATGATTTATTTGGACAAACAAGAGTAATTTCCAAGAATTTCGTATTTAGGATGATATTAACAAAATGTTAATATGCTTTATATGTACATACATGCATACATCTATTTTGATGGTTGCGCAAATAAACGTGTTGAAATGCAAATATATATTGTAATAAATTAAAACTTTCACTTACCATCTTTAATTATAATGTTATCGTTAAAATCATTGAGTTCGAATATTTCGAATTCAGCTATTTTACTATTTAAAAATATGGCATCGTCAATAAGAAAATTATCTACAATAAATGACACGGAATTAGTCACGAGTATATAATCGGGCAAATGCCATTGGCCTTTTAAACTTACTTTCAGCAAAGTTATCTTCGAATAATTGTATTTCTTCAAAACTAGTTGAAGCTAGTTGGGAGGGAGACAGAGGTTCTGACTTCCCTTCCCAATGTAGATCCTTGGGCAGATGTAGAGACTCCATCATATATTTCGATGCTAGAATCAATTAGTAATCTTTCCAAAGGTTGTATACTCAACGTGGAGTTTTCTTTTAAATTGGAATCTTGTTGTGGGGATGGTGTAAACTTTAAAGCCGTTAAAGGCGCCATTTTGGCACTGTAATTTAAATAAAAAAATATTTTCATTAGATCCTTGCTTAGTTCCGTTCCTCCAGGCCATTTTAATATTTTGATTGTACAATTTATATTGTTAAATGTAATAAATTGTTAAAATGTTAGCGATTTTTTTTGTTAGGGGGCTCGACCACTTCATATGAGGTCACTGATATTCAACTTAAATTTTTAAAATCAAAACAAACAAAAAAGTTCAAAATAACTCTACACAAAATAAAAAGTTGCACAAAGTTACACGTGAATTTACAAATATCGCAAAATCTATTAAAGTTACGTCATGCAAATTTTGATCAAAAATTTGCAAAATTTTGGATTTAATTCGACTAAAATAATTAAATTAATTTATTAGAATTGAGTTGTAATCGTATGTGTCGATAATCTTAGTAGAATACGCAATTGAAACAACAAATACGGAAATTGCCAAAAGCCAATATGGCCGAATTTTCATCGCATATTTAAAACGTAAATTACTTAAATACTACATAGAAAATTAATATTCTGTTAACTTACAAAATCATGTTTAATTAGTTTGTGTCGGCACAAATTAATGTGCGGCTTTGATAAAAACTAGAAACCCATTTTTACCACTTAAAACACTTGAAAAATATTTAAACACTTTGACACTACACTTTGTATTGAACTTTAAGATAAAAGTGATTTGATGTGGAGACCTTGTAGAATTTAAATAGAAAATTTAATTTCGAAAATTACACTTTTGAGCTACAAAAAAAATTTTCGATACCGAATTTGCTATTTTTATTTTCAGTGCAATGGTATATATTTGCTCAATACAGTTGTACCAACTGAAAATACTTAACTTCCTTTTCCATACGATTCGACCTTTTTCTTTTGGCAACGTGCTATAGATAGGTGGAAAGTATGTGTTGTTCCGTGATATATTTTAGTTTTTAATAGTAAATAGTGTAAATTAATTATATAAACTGTGTAATTTTTGTGTTCTAGGATGGTTGCTACCGTAAAAAAAACTGAGGTGAAAAAACTCCCAGCCGTACCCGAAACAAAATTGAAGGTACAAAAAACCAGATCGGAATTAAAAGCTCGTCTTTTAAAATTGAAGAAAAGACGACGTGCGATTATTTTGTTGAGACGCAAGGAAAACTTCATCCGGGCTGAAAAATATCAACGGGAATATGTTAAATTGGCGAAACATGAAGTTGATATGGTACGCAAATCAAAGGTTGATGGAAGTTATTATATTCCAGCTGAACCAAAATTAGCTTTCGTTATGCGTATTCGTGGGTGAGTTGACATAACCTAAAATAATTTTTTCTTTTATATTTTTTTTTTATTTATTTGTGTTATCTGTTTATTTATTTTAATTTTAGTATTAACAAAGTTGCACCAAAAGTTCGTAAAGTTTTACAATTATTCCGTTTACGTCAAATCAACAATGGTGTTTTTGTTAAGCTAAACAAAGCCACTGTCAACATGCTTCGTATTTGTGAACCTTATATTACATGGGGTTATCCAAATGTAAAAGCTGTTCGTAATTTATTATACAAACGTGGATTTGTTAAACATAAGGGACAACGTATTCCAATTACTGATAACTTCCAAATCGAACGTAAAATGAAGCGGGCACATAAACTCCAATGCATTGAAGATTTAGTGCACGAAATTATTACAGTTGGACCTCGATTCAAATATGCAACAAACTTTTTGTGGCCATTCAAACTAAATACACCAACTGGTGGATGGCGTAAGAAGAATAACCATTATGTGGAGGGTGGTGATTTTGGTAATCGTGAAGACAAGATTAACAAATTACTTAAGAAAATGATTTAAGTGTTTGTTGAAATCAATAAAGATGATTAAATTAAAATTCTACAAAATTTGTTCATTATTATTGTTTACAGGATCATTCCAGGGACTATTCTTTATTAGTTCTTTAGCCGACTACTTAAGAAAGGAAAGGAAAATTTTGAGTTTGCTCTACAAAGTGATGGTCCGGACCATGTGTTTATTGTATTTTAAAATCTACCCCATTGGATGTGAAACAAGTACTTTCCGACCCAAACACTGCTGTTTATCTACTTCGCCGGTTGTTCAAACGACATGCATCATCACAGTTTAATTTTAACGTCCTACGTTACATCTTTGCAATTAACCCTAAGGGGTTATGTAAACCGGTCCAACTTCAATTTTCTTCGAAACGAATAGTTCCAGCCTTCCTGAAACTGCTTGAAAGATGATTGGCCGAATCCAATTCTTTATTCCAACAAGTGTCCTTGGTTATGTTTGCCTTTCTAATATACAAACCGAAAGGGTCGAAGCCCCGCAACTTAAATTTAACTTTTTAATTTCTAATTCTAAGCCCTTGCAAGGCATGTGCTCGGGACTACAGACTCGCTTATATTTGTTATCCGCACTTTATACAGCTCACAGTCTTCCTGTAGTGGCATTACCAATAGTAGTCATAGTTTCATCGTCATCAAGTGAAGAAAACTCCCTCTTTCGTTGGGATTCGAGATGCTAAACGTCCAAACACTAAGTTTTATCTACTGCGCCAATTGCTTATGCAGCCTTCGCAGTTAACTTTAAACTTCCTACTGTACACCATTGCCAGTCAAATCCCGGAATTACGAATACCGGTCTAATCCAATTTGCCTTCTGCACAGTGAATAAGTTCCACCATTCCTAAAACTAATACTGCGCTAGAATTTTGAAAGATCTCTTTTTTTAATAAGAATAGGGCAAAAGCGATCATTTTCTATTCATGAGGCAGAACTTCGCTTTGTCATTCTGATCGAATAAGGTCCCAGTGAACCAGTTTGGCTCGGTTTCTACATGATCAGTGTTTCATCTATAGCATTTGGAGAAATGCTCCTTCCAAGTGTCGGCGAGTACTTGCATCAAAGTTTCCACACTGGTCCCCAATGCTAAATGTCCTATGAAGATCTGAAGGTAAGATGCTGCCCGGCGACTCATTTAAAGAAGTTACGTGAACTACACTTATCGCCAAGTTGTTGTTCTCTTAAGAGTTCAGCCATCCACGTTAAATTATATGAAAGATAATTTAACCCATGAGCTCTGTAATACAAAAGATGGCCAAATTGAGGGCGCTGACTACAGTTATCTTATCCACCTGTATATTGTATAGTGTCTCTTTGTTCCATTAGAATTCGAATGCCTCCCAACCCAAGCACCTTAGCTTATTTAATGCCCTACTTTATCCTATTGCCAATCAAATCAAGGAGCAAGGAATACCACTTTTATTACATTTCTCTTCCGCAAAATGCAGTTCCACCCTTCGTTAAAATGTAAGAAAGATTTTTGATGGGTTACTACTATTTTACTCGGAATTCGCAATACCGATTTGGGATACCTTAGATCCTATGATCCAATTGTATTGATGCGATCCGTGCATATTTTTCAAGGTCTAAAACCAGTCTGCTCAGTTCTTATTTGATTATTGGTTACAAGGTGAGATACGCTCCAGGATGATCATGGCCAATTCTTTTAATATTGAAAGTGGAAGGAGATTCCTTTCCAATTCTTGCATTCTCTTAAGTTGCCTTTCTTCGGGATTGTTATAGTTATTCCTTCTTTTCATCTCTCTGGTATTCTACACTAATTGTACTTCAAACTTCCGCTAATAGTGGAGTTAGAACCGCTGCTTTTTAGATATATCACATATTAGTAAATCAGCTGGGATATTGTCCAATCCAGAAACTTTATTGTTTTTTAACTTCCTTATGGCATTTGTAATTTCCCTCTCCGTTGGTAAATGGGTGTTGATTGTTTTGTTATATATCCATCTGGAAGTGCGTCATTTTCTTCATTGTCTAAGCGATTATCTTCAAAGTATTCCTTCCACCTGTTAAACTGTTGATTTTCTGAGGTGAGAGTTTGACCAGCTGCATCCCTAATTTGTGATATTTAGTGGTTTCGAGAATGTCCTCAGTGTATTTGCTGCAAACACTACGTGATATTTTCTTTACCTGTCGAGCTGTATCTTTGTATTGCCTTCTAATTTCTGTCGTGTTTTGATAACACAATTGTTGCTTAAGTTGACGGAGTTTCTCAATTTCTTCCAAGTATCACCTCTTACTTTTCTTGATTTCCTCGTGTTGTCTTAGCGCAGGCTTCCAAACTGACATAGTATCTGCAAATGGTCACAAAAATATCACACATTTCTTTTTCTATTAGTTGTTGGTAATGTTAAGTTGTAGGGTTCAGTTGCACTACTGAATCTTAGGCTATTCTGGCGACGGCATTCCCCAACCCTTCTATGTTAAATTTCTTCTTCTTGTTCATTGCGTATTTTAAAGCGACGGTTTTTACTTTGAATGTTGCTATTACTAGTTGGTGATCGCTAAACATGTCTGCTCCGCTTATTGCTCTGACATCTTGCAGGGATGATATATATTTCTTGCTAACCAGCACGTGATCTATTTGGTTTGTTTTTCTGCCATTTGGCGACATCCAAGTGTACTTGTGTATGTTTTATGTGGAAACTTACTGCCACCTATGAATAACTGATTTGTGACACGTACAGGAATCGATGAGTCTATCTCCGTTATTGTTTCTTGATTGATGTTATGCCTGTATTTCGTTTCAATTTTTGCGTTGAAATCTCCTTGGATAATTTTGATGTCATTCCGGTGTGCACCAGATATTGTCGCTTGCAACTAACTGCTCATAGATCGCATATTTTATTGTGTCATCTGTAGGTGCGTACGTAGCACTGAATAATTGTAATAGTTCTTATTTTCGGCTGGAATATTGTGGTTATTATTCGGCTGCTTACTGGTTTCCATTCAAGTAGTGCTTTCTTGTTGCTATCATACCTACTAAACTACATCAGGTAGTTACCTGTACTCGTATTTAGATTCCCACTGTTATTCTATCTTATTTTGCTAAGGCCTAATAATATTTCGATATTATATTGATGTATTCCTTTTGCTACTTGTGCCAAAAAAACCAAAGGTTTGTTGTGAACTCGAATTAATAAACTTAATTTGGCAATTAATTAATTTCAGCGATTAATTATGTAGATAAATGACAAATATTTCACATTGAAATTATTTAATTTTGAGCGGGAAAATATGAAATACAAATTTGGTGTCCCATACAGTTAATCGAAGAAAAATGACCTATAAAACTAGACAATGTAAAATTGTCAAAATTGTCAAAGAAAAACGTAAACTTGATCAATTAATGACAGCAGCAGTTATTAGATTTTAACGGTTCTTTACAAGTTTAAATAATCAAGTTGTCCATTTTATAGCGACTCTTTGCGAGCGGAAATTTGTTGAACTAAAATCATGACCTACACTACCACCACCATCTCTTAAGAAATTATTAAGTAATCCACGATACCATCAAATATTACTATTTACCTAATTTATCGAAATTATATAAAATAAATACGAATTATTTCGTTATTATGATTAATTTCGTTTGATTATGAAATCACAATACAAATAATTTCATCATTATTTGAAATTTAGTGTTGCCTCACATAAAATGTACTGTGCATACAAGTAAAAAATCAATTTAAATGCTGCCCCTATCGTTCGTAAACGAAATTACAATACGCCAGCTTGACACAAGCAAGTCGTTCTTGTTCTTCACCTCTTCCTTTTACATTTTGATCGCCATTATAGGCGTGTGTAAATTTGTGTGAGAAACCGTAAAATTTCTTAAACATCAATCATGGTAAGTAAAAATCATCTTTAAATTTATTAAGAATGGATATCAATCGATTCGATTACTATCATATTTAATTTGTGTGTTCTACTGTGAATTAAAATTATCGGGATATAAAAAAAAATGTATTAGCCGAAAAATTGACCTCCACCACCATGTCATCAAATCGGTACTAGAGAAAAGAAAATGCAGATATTTTTTGCGTAATTACATTTAAATGTCTGCTCAAATGGAACTTGATCTGAAAATGGATTATAGTATAGATAATGATTAGTGTAATCGTTGAAACATATGTTTTTTTTATGTTACTAATGAAATTCCTTAAATTTATGTGTATTTACAGGTTAATTTTACCGTAGACGAAATCCGTGTCATGATGGACAAGAAGAAGAATATTCGTAATATGTCCGTCATTGCTCACGTCGATCATGGTAAATCCACACTAACGGATTCTCTTGTATCGAAAGCTGGTATTATTGCTGGTGCAAAAGCTGGCGAAACCCGGTTCACCGATACCCGTAAAGATGAACAAGAAAGATGTATTACCATCAAATCTACGTAATGAAATCAATATATAACCATGACGCGAATTTTCTTTGTTAACAATTTATTTTACTTTTTTTTTAATTATAGAGCTATATCTATGTACTTCGAACTCGAAGATAAGGATTTACTGTTTATTACAAATCCTGATCAACGTGATAAAGAAGAGAAAGGTTTCTTAATCAATTTGATTGATTCACCTGGACACGTAGATTTTTCATCTGAAGTAACAGCTGCTCTTCGTGTAACTGATGGTGCTCTCGTTGTCGTCGATTGTGTTTCAGGTAAAATATTTCTATTTATAAATGTGGCGTGTGGAAACTAAGTGATAGTTTTTTTTTGTTTAAATAGGTGTATGTGTACAGACTGAAACTGTATTACGTCAAGCTATTGCTGAACGTATCAAGCCAGTACTTTTCATGAACAAAATGGACCGAGCTTTACTTGAATTACAATTGGAACCCGAAGCACTTTATCAAACTTTCCAGAGAATTGTTGAAAATGTTAACGTAATTATTGCCACATACAACGACGATGGTGGTCCAATGGGAGAAGTACGTGTCGATCCATCAAAGGGTTCAGTAGGTTTCGGTTCAGGTCTCCATGGATGGGCCTTTACTCTAAAACAATTCGCTGAAATGTACTCAGAAAAATTCAAAATCGATGTCGTTAAACTAATGAACCGTTTGTGGGGTGCTAATTTCTTCAATGGCAAAACAAAGAAATGGGCAAAGAACAAGGAAGATGATAACAAACGTTCATTCGTTATGTATGTTTTAGATCCAATTTATAAAATTTTCGATGCCATTATGAATTTCAAGAAAGAAGAGACCGCATCAGTTTTAGAAAAATTAGGAATTGTCTTGAAGCACGAAGATAAAGACAAAGATGGAAAACAATTATTAAAGGTTGTAATGAGAACTTGGTTACCAGCCGGTGAAGCTTTACTTCAGATGATAGCCATTCATTTACCATCGCCAGTAGTAGCTCAGAAATATCGTATGGAAATGTTGTACGAAGGACCTTTTGATGATGAAGCAGCTGTTGCTGTAAAGAATTGCGACCCAGAGGGTCCACTCATGATGTACATTTCGAAAATGGTACCGACAACAGATAAGGGACGTTTCTATGCTTTTGGTCGTGTATTCTCCGGTAGAGTAGCTACTGGTATGAAAGCTCGTATCATGGGGCCAAATTATACACCTGGCAAAAAAGAAGATTTATATGAAAAAGCCATCCAACGAACAATTCTTATGATGGGACGTTATGTTGAAGCTATTGAAGATGTACCATGCGGTAATATTTGCGGTTTAGTCGGTGTAGATCAATTTTTAATTAAAACAGGAACCATTTCAACATTCAAGGACGCACATAACATGAAGGTAATTTCTATTCCTTTTTATACTCAATCCACATTTTTTAGTGATGATTCAAATCTTCACAGACCTGTTCTGAATAATTATGAAAGATAACGAAGCTCTGATATAAAATGTTCCCAAAACAAATTTTCTAAATGCTAAAGTTCAAACGATACTAATGTTTTAATATTTCTTCCGATTTAGGTCATGAAATTCTCCGTATCACCTGTCGTACGTGTAGCTGTAGAACCCAAGAATCCAGCTGATTTGCCAAAACTCGTAGAAGGTCTTAAACGTTTGGCCAAATCAGATCCTATGGTACAATGTATTATTGAAGAATCTGGAGAACATATTATTGCTGGTGCCGGTGAACTACATTTGGAAATTTGCTTAAAAGATTTAGAAGAAGATCATGCATGTATTCCATTGAAAAAATCCGATCCCGTCGTATCATATCGTGAAACAGTATCCGAAGAATCAGATCAAACATGTTTGTCAAAATCGCCAAACAAACATAATCGTTTGTTCATGAGATCTGTTCCAATGCCAGATGGTTTAGCCGAAGATATTGACAAGGGTGATGTTAACGCACGTGACGACTTCAAAGTGCGTGCCCGTTATCTTGCTGAGAAATACGATTATGATGTAACTGAGGCCCGTAAAATTTGGTGTTTCGGACCTGATGGTTCAGGACCTAATATGATTCTCGATTGTACAAAGGGTGTGCAATATTTGAACGAAATTAAGGATTCAGTTATTGCCGGTTTCCAATGGGCAACTAAAGAAGGTGTTCTCGCCGATGAAAATATGAGAGGTGTTCGCTTTAACATTCATGATGTCACATTACACGCTGATGCCATTCATCGTGGTGGTGGTCAAATTATTCCAACAACTCGTCGTGTATTATATGCTTCGGTAATTACAGCTAAGCCACGTCTAATGGAACCAGTATATTTGTGTGAAATTCAATGTCCTGAAGTAGCTGTTGGTGGTATTTATGGTGTATTAAATAGACGTCGTGGTCACGTATTTGAGGAATCACAAGTTACCGGCACACCCATGTTCGTCGTTAAAGCATTCTTACCAGTAAATGAATCTTTCGGTTTTACCGCTGATTTACGTTCAAATACTGGTGGTCAAGCATTCCCACAATGTGTATTTGATCATTGGCAAATTTTGCCCGGCGATCCAACCGATCCAGGTACAAAACCATACGTTGTTTGTCAAGATATTCGTAAACGTAAAGGTCTTAAAGAAGGTTTACCAGATTTATCTCAATATCTTGATAAAATGTAAGTTATTTGTTTTTGTCACTCGTTTTTTATGATTATTTTTTTTTTAAATTTAACATTCAAATCCTGGATCAAATAAGATAATTAAAAAAAAATAAAAAGAAACAAGGATACTTTAAGACTATGCTATTTTCGCGATATTTATTTACTATTTTTTGTAAGCAACAGCAAAAACTTTACACACACAAAACAAAAAAAAAACAGAATTTTTGTCTGTTCTGGTTCCATCAAAACTACTTTTTTTTTAATAATTGTTTTTTATTATTTTTATTTTATTAATTAAATGGAAATATATATTTGAAACAAACAAAATGGAAATAAATCAAAAAAAAAATAATAAAAATTGTAATATAATTTGAATGATTTGGCAATTCTTTGGTTACACGTGTTTCTGCTGTGATTAACATGCGATACTGACTGATAACACGTGGCCGATGATATCAGCTGATTTTGATTAGGTAAAAAAAAGTAGTTGGGGTAGGTAGGATAAGATTGTATATTGTTTAATGTACATGTGGAACGAATTGAAGTAACATGACATTTCTTTACACGTATACTTGTTGATTGCTTACACATTTAATTATTTTTGCTATCAACATAAGAAAACGTTGATTATGAAGAAGTGAACGTCAGAAAATTGTAATAAAAGAGGTATGTAGAGTAATAAGTGTAAGCATAAAATAATAGTATGCCATTTGGAGCAAATATTTTAGTTCGGTTATCTTACATAATATATAGGTTTTGCATTCCAAATTCAACCTTTTTTAAATCAGATCCATCAATGTGCAAGTCAAATCCATCCTCTTCTAAATAAAATCCAACTGTAGACGATATAAAACCAATATAAACTATATAAATGCTTGGTTGGTGTTTGATAATGCAAGAATTCATAAGACACTGCAAGTTCGTGAGCTTGTGGATCAGTCAGGTCATCGTTTAGTTTTTCTCTTCCCTATGTATAATACTATACATAATTTCGGTACAATCCCATGTTACGGCTAGCGTTTTGTATTTTCAGTATATAGGCCTATATACCATCTCAACAGTCTGGAATCTGTCTGATTCGATCACGAGCTTGTTCTTCGCCTTGTTATAGACAACGAGAGAAGACTATCTCGATTAGGCATCGTTTCCGACAGTGTTACCGCGCCTACATACAAGCATCTCTAAGACATTAATCATTATTTCATAAAATTCCTAATTCTTCAATAAAACTAGGTAATTACCGTTATTGTGATGTTTGCAGCCATGAAGTCATTAATGCACATGACTTCTCTCAAATATCTTCAACCATCTCTCATACTCTGATACTCATTACTTAAAGTTTAAAACTTACATGACAACAGTTGAGATATTGCCTGTATGCAACAGTTTTAGTGGCCGATACTTATCAGATTTTAGCCATTCTTGTACTTGTAGGGCATTAACTTTATCTTGTGAATTCAAACTGGTTACTTTCTCAAATACCGACAAAATTTTTGAAAAAATTGTAACAAAATGAAAGTAAACCTCGGTTACATAGAAAAGAAAAGCAAACATTGAATGTCTAATAGCACTTTCGGATACAACCAACAGCGATTACATTAACACCTGCTAGCTGCTGAATATAATCATCGAGCAGTAAGTGGAGTACTGTATCTGGGCTTTGTGAACTTATAGCTTTTGAGAGTGAAGGATGCAATATAATTAGACAGATTTTCGTTAGTGATGCGTTCCATGAACACTCACGAGCTTAATCGAGCAGTTGTACTATGGGCTTAAAGCATCGTGTTATTCTTAACGGAAAGAGGTATTCATCCATGCGGGAGTCAAGCAAGGGTGCACACTTTCACCTTTTCTTTGTGCGTTGAAAATATTAACTCATACTTCAACTGATGTGTTCTGAAACGTCCTTCAGCGCTTAGAAGCACAAGACTATGCCTATGACATATGTCAGGTCTCACAGTCCTGTAGCCACACGGTGCGCAAATGAAACTCAAGTGAATTCCATGCTAAACAAGTTGGATTGAAAATCAAACTCAGCGGCCGCAGTTACATTTTTTTATGGCCATCGAATTGAGGAAGTTTACATTACTTTTTTATTTAGGCAGCTGATCACGAAAAATGGTGGAGCTCTCATGAACATAATATTATCAAAATTCAAACACAATTAACAACGATTGAGAGAGAGAGAGAGAGAGAGAGAGAGTGATGTAAGTATATGGCTTACTATAATTAGGTTCCAATCATTAATCTTTTGTTCATAACTTCGCTATACCGACTTAATAAGATCGAAAGGCAGGTCTACAAATTATCCTTAGATTATTAAGAGCTCTGAGTTAGTGGCTAAAAGCCACTGCATGGCCTAAGCTAGGCTACGATCTGTTTTAGATGCTTTTTGTTATTTTAGTATCGTTTTTGATTTCGTTCAATTATTTTCGAAATTGTAAAGCCTTTTACCTAACATTGAAGAGATTCATTTTTAATGGTGCTTCTCTAGATATTTTTACTCTGAAAGATTAATTCTTAATCCATTTACGCTAATTCAGCTTGGATCAATTAAGGCTCCAATTGTTTAGAAATTAATACCACAATCAAAATCTAGAAAATACTATCAATTTTAAATCTAGAAAATACTTGATGACCAGCTCATTAAAACTATGAAATGTATGCCTCAACCGAAATTTTCAAAAATTGTCCATAACTGTTTTACTTAAATTTGGCTGAATTTCGTTGAGATAGGGCTAAATTTCCTCCTTCAATACTTGAAAAATTTGCAAATAATAATGTCAAACGCTTGATCTGACTACTATGACTCATGCAGTAATTGAATTTCTTCTCGGGATGCATGGCATGCGACACCATATTGTTGAAACCACATGTGGCCTACATATATTACAATGTTTCTTTGTCTACAATTACATTGATAACATACTCACGAGCTAAATCGAGCAGTTGTACTATGGGCTTAAAGCATCGTGTTATTCATACTTGTGACTGCAGATAATGATGAACAACACAAACTCAATTTGGAACAGCTGTTTTAAAAACTATCACAGTTGGACACCAAACTCAGGGAGATTGGACACCGAAATCAAGAACTCGAAATGTATTTTCAGAGTAAGCACTTTTGGTTTTATTCAGCCACAAGATAACTTCAAATGGTATTTTAAAATCCTACGAACGAGTTAAAGCCATTTCGAATCTCGCAGGTCTTTTATCAATTTTATACCGAAATTTGCTGATATATACTTTTATTGCTCCAATTCACTCTCACTTGGTGGGCTACTCAAGTTGCCAAAGACAAGCATGATGCATGTCAAAACACAGCCACATCAATAAAACATGAATTGGCTTTTATAAGTTTATTGACTCATACTATCACTGTTGCGAAGTTTAGTATAAAAGCTGACGCATCAAATACGGATGTGGGGAACCTTTGGGATTTTTCTCAAAAAAAATTTCTAGTGCTGAAAAGAAATATTCAGCATTTGACCGGTAATTGCCTGCAACTTATCTCGCTATGAAACATTTTTTATATTTTGTAGAAGGTCGGGGACTTTATCATTTACACCGGCCAAAAGCCTCTG
Organism: Tipula confusa; assembly: GCA_963556175.1. NCBI lineage: Eukaryota > Metazoa > Arthropoda > Insecta > Diptera > Tipulidae > Tipula > Tipula confusa. The sequence continues at coordinate 52,654,659 of OY744475.1, read as the reverse complement.
ACAAGAGCCATTCAATCAAAGACAGAGATAATTTCGCTTCTCGAGATGTCAAAACGACTACAATATACCACTAATTAGGCACAAAAACATGACGTATCTCTAGTTCTAGATACAAACTAGACCTTTCCATAATAACTGCGACTTCGAAATTTATCTACAGGAAAAAAAACCTCTATACATGGCAAAGTCATTACGCCGAGCAGTATTCGACGTTCTCCACAACCTTCCATACCCTAGTATCATAGACAAAATCTTGCTTATCTAAAGTACAAAGCTATACTCATTCCCAATTTGGGTAGTTTCAAATTCCATTAGGCCAATTTGAAGATATCCATAAATAAAGTAGGTCCATTTCCTCCATCTAATGGATACCATAAATACTTATCTATGCTTACTTGTGCCGATATGTTTACTAGATGGCCAGAAGCGTACTGCAAACTACTCCAATTTTTGTACCGAGATAACAAAACTCTTGGGCTGACATCCTCCAGCTTAAAGCTGCACTCATGGCCATAGGAAAGACTCTGGATTTCGGAATTACTAATCATTTTAAAACTTGTCTCGGACAATCTCTTCAATAGCAAAGTTGCCATGTCTAACAGATGTCAAATGGGTGTTGGATATACATTTGATAAGATGAGCTTTATCGATTTAACAGCTACCTCGAAAAGACCCCCAAAATAATGCTATGCAGATGGAATAAAATTCCATTGCACCTCGCTTTTTGATAAAACTTCTGCAACGATAGAATTATGATAACTAAGCCAAATTTGTTGTGTGTTCAGTTTTCTCTTGGTTCCAAACGTTGTCACTGTAAATGTTGCCCGTATCTAGCTACAAATCATTTGAGGGCCGCTATAGTTGATAAATCACTCACTACCTTGTTGATATATATATATATAATATATATATATATATATATATATATATATATATATATATATATATATATATAAATACATATATATATATATATATATATATATATATATATATATATATATATATCACTTTGTTAATCTGGCAGCTCTACTCTTTTGAAGCTATTTTTTTATAGGACCACATAATCAACGCCACACGAAGTGATTGGCCGATCCCCCACAACTGCTTGGATGACTTTGCATTACTCTTGAAGCATAATACGCCATAATTTGCAATTTTCTTGACTGTGCTTCTGTCACCAATAATCCAAATTTTGAGAATTTAGAACGAAGAGTTCTGCGTTTTTATCTTTCTTTAGACAAATGTAATAAATTATACCTATCAATCTCAATACTCCAGCAGTGAAACGGAGAATATCCAATGATGAGGAATATTAAGAAGATAACTTTGAGGTAAATTTTATGACGGAAGTCTCTCTAGCGTACCATACCTAGAATACCAACTTAAAACGGAAATATATTTAACTTCCTCATCGACACCGGAGCCAATAAGAACTTTATAAAAGTCGAATTAGCATCAAGAAACCTGAGATTTTGAAAGATCTTAAATCTTTCCTGGGATTGGCATCTTATTAAAGGCAGGTCATCCGCGATTTCATGCTCATAGGTAGCCGATAACCAATTTAACGAAAAGAGAAAATGTCCAGATCTCAGTGTCACAGTCTAAGAATGTGAATATTGGCCTGAACCAAAAATAGTTCAAAGCGTTTTGCAATATCAAGGAGCTCTTGTCGTCAAGGAAATTTTAATTTTTCCAAATTTTAGCAAACTCCCGACGCTTCTACACTTGCGATTGGAGCTGTATTATCTCAAAGAGATATCAGGAAAGATCGGCCCATCACCTACATCTCCAGATCGCTGAATAAGACCGAGAAGAACTATGCAGCAAATGAGAAGGAAATGCTGGCCATAATATGGGCTCTAGATAATGTTCGCAACTACCTATATGGGGCCCGCAAAATCAAAATTTTGACAGACCAAGTGGTGGTAAGCTCGACTGGAGGAATACAATTACGAGCTGATTTATAAAGCTGGCTATGTATCAACAAAGTTGCCATCGCTCTGTCAATACTGTAACTTGAGACTAACACCTTGTCTACCACTGGAACTATTCATAGTGCGGAGAAAGATTTTACCGACTTAATTTGATACTGTGATGCGCCCATCAATGTTTTCAGGAACCAGCTGATATTTCAGAACGCAAATAATTGTTGAAGATATAGGAAATGAAGAAAATAAATTTTCCATACATGAAGAACACAAACGGACACATTTAAACCACATGGATAACCGGAAACAGATTTTGGAACGCTACTATTTTCCACAGATGGCCAGGTTGATCAAAATATACACTTAAACGTGTGACACCTGAAACACAAATGAATATTGTCGACATCCTAATCGTGTTGTACTCCAGGGAACACCCATTTCAACATACCCAGCGGAAACTTCATGTGGATATCATGGAAATCAAAAATGAATTTCAGACTGATACACATGATCAACTTAACTGATTATGAGGGAGTCATTGATCGAATTATACTCACGATCATACACATCCATCAATACAATACCATTCAACCACAATTAATCCATCAAGTATACGTACTATAATATAGTTAATTTCGGGATTGAAAGGTCACTCGCGAAAACTAAGATTGATCAACTGGATTGGTAGTGCCTGGGAATGGATAGCAGAATCGCCGGATGCTTCTGATTGGGACTAGATAATGAAGAGGCAAAATGAGATAATCCGCAACACCAATCAGCAATACAAAACCAACAAAGCGTTAACGAATACCGCTCAACAAATGCTAACGGGATACAACAAAATTACTAACCATTTGCAAGAAGAATCCGAGGGAACACTTCATCAAGTATTGTTCACTCGACTGCGCAATTACAAGGGATTTCCAACGAGCATAAGAAAGTGGCCGTCATTGACATTAGCATCTTAGTCGTTATTTATGCCGTTATTGTACTTGGGTGTAAGTCTTTGCTAATTGTTAAATAGTCGTAGCTGCTCATACACAATAGTAAGAGCAGATACGAGTAGTTAAAATTTAGCAAAGACACACATTTAAGTATGTATAAGAACTTTGGGTGGTTGATTGGAAAGCAACTGATGTCAAAGGGAAGTAAGTTTATAAATTAGGAAATGTCCTAAAGCCAATTCTTTTCATTGTACAAATAAAACACTAAAAAATTATATTGTATATAATATAAGCAAATTTTTTAATTTTTTTAATTTACCATTTTTTTTTTAAACAATATATTTATTTATAACCATAATAATAATAATAATAATATAATATATATTATTAAATTTCACCGATTTTATATATTAAGTATATATAATATGTATGCGGTGTTACCTGACTGACTAAAAATAATATTAATAATATTTATATTATTTAAAATAAAATTGACATATTTCAGAATTACAAATAATATTTTTTTTGATTTCACTAAGCATTTCTTAAAATTAAACTTTTATATATTTTTTATAATAAAATATTATAATATTTCTTATATATTATATAATATAATTAATTAAAGTTACGTTTGATAATTTTTTTTTTGTTTTAATTTTGTATTAAAATATTTTTTGTTTTGTTTATATATTTTGTTGTTGTTGTGCTAATTAAATAAGGTACTGATAGGGTTAAAAAAAAAATTTAGGTAGATGTGTGACGACATGTTTTATAATGGCCTCGCACTTCTTCCTTGGTTTTCTTTTTTATAATTTTGTTTCGTTTTATATAACGAAAAATTCGTTTTTGTTTTTTTATTTATTAACATTTACAAAATGATTTATTTAGTAATATCATGTAAATAATATATTTATGATTTCTATATATAACACAGTCTTAAATATATCATATAATTTGTTAAATAATTGTGCAATTATAATAAATTGAAATAGTTTATTACTCTGTCTCTATATTAAATATGGTTAACGTATTAATTTACAGATTTGTCTAATCGATTTCACTGATCTGCGATGAGACTTTTCAAATTGAGTTCTCATTTTTTAAGCCCTCGTTGAATGTACATATTTATAAATATTAACTAAAAAATGGTGGAAAATACGTAAAATCACAAATTTTTGAAAGCCATGCTCCATTTCCAACTTGTTCTAATTTTTTTTTATCTTGCGATAGATTCTCTAATAATTGGGAAAATATGGTAAACGACTTTTTTTAAATTTAAAGGAATATATTGAATATATGAACGATACTTTAGACATAAGCTTGGTTCATAAAATCAGAAATAATTTCCGAATTCCCGAACTCCCACACTTTTTTACTCAAAGTTATTTTTTTTCTAACTCAAGTATGGAAATAGAAGGTGGAGTCTTTATCATATGCTGTGTTTTGAATGGTTTGAGCTCGGGAGTTCGGAAATTATTTCCGATGTTATGAACCAAGCTTTAACGAAACATTTATCATGCATTAATGTTTTTTTTTCGTCATTTTGCCAGTCTTTCGTTGTATTATATTATATTATATTTTCTCGTGTGTTATTTTCCACATACATTGTTGGAAGATCGAAATTATTATATCTAAGGCAAGTAAATATCATCAAGATATACTACAGAATACAGATTAAGATAACGTGTAAAAGGTAGTAAGTTTGAATTTCCCGCCAAAATATTGTTTTTTGCCACAGTGATTTCAACATTTGGTGGTTTCTGAAAGATGCACGCGATGGAATGAGACAGAGCATCAAATACAAAATGAGCGACGCTGTTAGGAATATTTAAGAATAGTTAAGATGCCGAGAAGAGTTGGCTTATAGTGATTGACCGTTTCTCTTTCTTTCTTCGTTTAAACATACATATTCGTAACCACCGTTACGAGAGAAATTATTGTTGAATCAACCACGTCGATCTTGGCACATTGTTAACCCGTACCTAATCAACAAACCGGTTTCAACCTTTTGGGCGACCTCTGCGCCTGCCCAATTGCGTCTTTCCTTTTTCAGTGTGTGGCCAATCCATCTCCATTTTCGTCACTTTATTTCAGTCTCAATGTCTGACTGACATGTTGTTCGTGCAGATTGATGTTACTAATCGTGTTAGGCCAGAAGCACTTAAGTATTCGTCGAAGGCATTTGTTTACGAACACCTGTAGCTTCTGTATGATTTTTCCTGTATGCTTCCACGTCTCACACTCATACAGTAGTACCGATTTCACACATGAATTGAACATTCGTATCTTGGTCTTGCGCGACAGGACAGAAGTATTCCAGTCTTAGTTTTCTTGATATTAATCTTGGGACCAACTTCGTTAGCTAGATCGGATAGCCTATGCACTTTCTGCTACATGTCGGAGTATTTGTGTGTGAGCAAGCATATGTCGTCTGCATAGTCTAAATCATTGAATTTACCAGTTAACCATCATTGAATGCCATTAGGGGACTTGTTATCTAGTTTCCGCATTACACTGTCTAATACGATTAGGAACAGCATTGGTGAGAGTACGCAACCTTGCCTTACTTCTCGAGTGTTGTAGTATGTCTCACTTTGATTGCCTTTGTATTGAATTCGGTTCCCAGCATCCCGATACATTTCTTGTATGAGTTCAATTAATTTCTTTGGGATGCCCATTTCACAAAGAATCTGCCATATTGAGTTTCTGTTTATCGTATCGAATGCGCGTTCGAAATCGACGAAGAGCATATACAATGGTGAATTCCATTCATTGGATTCGTTTCTTAATATTGCATTGATCGTAGAGTACCTTTATTGTTGTGTCGCGAGTACTTTTATTGTTGTGTTGAGGAGAGAGATACCTCGCATGATCATTGCGAGTACCTTTATTGTTGTGTTGCGGAGAGAGATACCTTGCCAGTTCCTACATTCTCTTATGTCACATTTCTTAGGTATCGTAATTATCAAGCCTTCTTTCCATTTCAGTGGAATTCTGCCAGAATTCCAAACTTCTTGGATTATTGGTGTTAATATGCTTGCAGTTGTAGATGAATCTCCTTTGAATATTTCGGTGGTTATATTGACTGTTCCAGCGGCCTTATTGCTCTTCAGTCTACTAATGACTCTTTAACTTCCCGTTCCGTTGGTAGATGGGTGTTGTTAGTTTTGTTATTGATGTCAATTGATGATGAGATTTTCGGGGTCGTCGACGACGTCTTCTTCGAAATATTCCTTCCATTTCTTTAACTGCGCTTCATTTCAATCTCCTTGTATGATTTTGATGTCATTTCTGTGCGTTCTTGCTATTGTGGCTTGTAACTGCTCGTAGAACTCATCTTTTGTTGTATCTTCTGCATCTTCTCTTGTGTTTCTTATTTTTGAATGGAACCTTGCCCTATAATTCTGCTGTTAACTGGTTGCCATTCCATCAATGCTTTCTTTGCTTTATTTGTTTTTAATATGCCATGTGTGTCGTCTCTACCAGAGAATATCAAATAATTTCCATTGCTCGTGTTTATTTCTCAACTGTTGTTCCATCTGACTTCATGAGGCCGAGAATCTCGATGATATAACGTTTCATTTCCTTCTCTACTTGTGCTAGCCTTGATGTTTCTGTAAGAGTTCTGATGTTCCAGTTTCCGATTCGTGTCCGTATATGGCCAAGGGTTGATATTTGTGTTGGTGTCCGGTTTGTGTTGTTATTTGTAATAGTATTCGTTTCTGTAATCATTTTGGTTTCAGATTGATGAATGTTTGGGCCATTGAATCCTAGCCAGTTTACAGGGCTGCTGGATAAGGTATACTGGCATACCGGGGGGGGAGGTTCTCATTCTTTTTTCATGTTTTGTACTTTTCTTCTTAGATGTTCCCAAGCGGTCAACCAAATGTGGACTAACCTCGCACATGTTTGCTTGACGTTGTTCATGAATGGTGTAACACCTCTTCTGTATCCTCTACTCACCCTCTTTCTTTCAATAATGGTTTTAAATACGTTTCGATTTAATCGTTGAAAAGGAGCTTGGCTGGGTTTGAAATGTACTTTGCCAGACCAAGTGGATGTTCGAGCGAGCCAATCAACCTTACCTCCTTTTCTTTGCCAATTGGTTGTGCTACCGTATTAGACAGCCGACTAAGGGTATCTGCGTTATCATTCTCTTTTCCTGAACGGTGAAGGAGGTGATAATGGTAAACATTTAGAAAGGATCTCCATCGTATCATTCTTGAGGACAGAATATGCGGTGTTGGTTTATCAGCGTTGAATTATGATCGTATAGGAGAGGTTTCTGGTCGGTCTTAATCGTAAATTCGAGACCATAGACAAAATCATGGAACTTTTTACCACCAGCGATAATTATAATGCCATATGAGAGGCATTACATACCAACAGCAATGGCAGCTTCTTATCGTACCCCATGAGAAAATTGTTGGTTGCCAGAGCAGATTTCACCTTGTCGAAACAGTTCTGTTGGGCAGTGGACCACGACTACTTGATGTTGTCATGAAGAACTTGATATATTAACTCTGCGATTGTAGCTTTCAATTTAACGAATGCGTATAGTAAATATCCTGCTTCTTCAAATCAAAGAAAAATTTAGCTCAATCTTTGGTTAAGTTCATTTCACGAAACAAATTTGAAACTTTGGAAAATACCTGGTGCCATTGATATCCCGAGCTGTAGGCACTTCATATGACAAGCCTCTTTGTGGGTTGCGATGGTTTGGACCATGACAGTGCTATCGTCAACGGTGAGTAGACAACGATTGAGTTGCTGACAGAATTTGAAATACAAGCTCAGAAATTCCCCAAACTCTTTGAAAAATATGTGTTCATAATTTTACATTAAAGAACACATAGATAGCCGATGAGTCCGAAAACCCCACAATCCACAGTAAATGGTTTTACCCGCAACTTTCACGTTATATTGAAACACGTGGTTGATCGTTTTTTACATGGTAACCTCATAGACTGATCATGAGCGGTATAGAACGACTGGCGCAATTTTTAAACAGTTTTCACTTGACTAGACTTCTGATGGGCATCGGTGATAGATTTATAATTCTATAGCGGTTTCGGCAACGGCAGCGTGTTTGCAATCTTTTTCTAAAATTATTAAGGACACCGTTTGGAACTGTTGTTACAAGGCCAGATTGCGCTGTCCACAAACGATTCGATCGTTAAGCACGGGGTCGATACTACCGGTTCGAAAATTTTAATTGTATTGTTGTAAAATTGGCTGCTAAAGACGCGGTTTTAGAATAATCTTACAAGGGGAATGTGTCCGACTTCTATGAAACTACTATATGAACGATTTCTCGGAAATTCTCGGGATTTTATATTTTTATTGAGAACTTTGAATTTCGGGCACACAATTTTTTTGATAAACGGGATTTTTGAATTTTTGCTTGCCTAGAGCTTTTCTTGGTAGTTCTTTTAAAATTTCTGCGGTAATAAGAAAGGAGATTCTTTCCAATTCTGTCATAAAATAATTTCGAAACAAAATAAAATCGCAATTTTAAATAATTTTGGCTAGTTAATTACTATAAAGTCCTCCACTACCGCTTTTCGTGGAAAAGTTGGATGAATCGGATTTATTTTCAAACAAACTAAATAAAAAGTCGATGGTTGCGTTCGTTCGTTCGTTCAGTTGTTCATTCGTTATTTTGATGATTTTGTGGTTGGTGAAAAAATTGCCGAACGAATTACATCAGTTGACATTTGTTTGACATTTATTTTAATTATGTTGTCTCGTTAATTTACAGTGCTTTGTCTTTTTTACCTCATGTTCGTTCAGTCAAATATATGGAGTTGAACCAACTCTTGTCAAAAAAATATTGAAGAAAAATACGTCATTTTCGGGTTAAAAAATTCAGAACGAATAAACGAACGAATGAACACAACCATTAATGCGCCTTTATGGACTTTTTTTTGGAAAAGTTTGATTTGTTATCATCAACTTGTGAAGTTTGCTACAGAATCGATCAATAAATATAATTTGACGTATTTTGAGATATCGAGTTTCGATCATGTAAAATTTGAAATGGGATATATATATATATATATATATATATATATATATATATATATATATATATATATCTTTTTAAGAATATAATATATTTTATTTACTTAAACTACTATTTATATTAAATATATATTCTAGAAAGCTAATAATTATTATTAATTTACTTTAATTATATATTATATTATATGTACTTTGTATTGTTAGCTTTTTGCAATTTAATTTCAAACTAAATATTACTGTCAAACAACAGAATATTGATAGAATACAATAAAAATTAATGATAAAATTATAGTAATAGAATTATAAACTATATTATGTAAATTAATTTTATTACATATTGATATTGATGAATTAGATATTTCATAACTTTCGTCGTTATGTTCACCAAGAGGTACTTCTGTAAATAAATAAAAAAATATTTGTACGTGTTAGTTGAGTTTGTCATTGATTTATATTAACGCTAGAATAAATTATTTCGCAGCAAAATACATTTTTCTTTGTCACCCTTTTCTTATATATTTATATTATCCAACCTATCATAACAGTTAACAGCTTGATAAGCTAACATAGTTTGCTGCATATACCGACAAAATGATAGTGTAGAAATATCGTGTTTTAAATTTTGACAGTTCATCGTTTGTTAATTTTAAAGAAATAAAAATAATTGTGAAATAATTGTTTTATTTTAATTTATTTCGTAAAATGTATTTAAAACAGACGTGCTTCTATAATTTTATAATATTCTCGTAAGTATTCTCGTAAGTATTGACTTTTAATTCGATTGTGTGAAAATAATTATTTTTGTGAATATAGAAAATGGCGCAACGACATTATCTAGTACGATGTAAGTTTTACTGTAATATAATAATAAATTCGATTAAATTGTATATTTTGTTCGCACATTAATATATATAAATTTTAATAGTTAAGTTTACTTTAGCGACCTAAAGGTCCAGTGGTATCTTGGTGCTAACCGGATCCTCGCTCATATTGAACGTGTTAGAATATGAACTCGTGCCCTAGGATTGACACGTGAAACATGAAGTTTCAGAGAAAACCACGATCGTTTGTTGACTACTATTACTATATCAGCCATTAAAGAATTACGTTTGGAACTCGTTGCTCTCCAAGAAGCTCGATAGCCAAAATGTGGAGACCATGGCTTCCTTAGCTGTGCATTAATTTACAGTGGAAACAACCTTCACAGTTTTGGATATTGTTGAATATCGATTTGAGCCCCATGTGCAACAGGCGGTTTGGATTTAAAAGCTGTCGATAACCGTATGTTACAGTATAAGCTATTGGCACGAGCGACATCATTTGTTCTACGCGCTCATTGATGTTTACAACAATTTGGATGATATGTTGGGATCCATAACGGAGCACGACTTTATAATAATCAGACTTTCCTCATGCAATTATGAAATATGACTCTCGTCCATTTTTTAAACGCTTATGTGTTTCTTCATAGTACTGTACACATTTGATGTCTTACACAGTTAGGCTTCATTTAAGATGCAGTTCTTCAGATTCCCAAAAACGTTTTAATTGCTTGTTTATGTCCACTAATTTGACTTTGCTGTTTAACCGACCAATTTGGATGCTGCTTTTTTGATTAAGATGACCAGTTCTATTTTTTGTGCTATATGCACTTATGAGGATCCACTTTTACGCATTCTAACATCATTTATCCAAATACGTCAATACCTATTAAAAGATCAATAGGTCCGGTGGTGTTGAAAAGTATAGAGTCGGCTAAGATTACTTCTTTTTGAAGTTGGCTTTCTATACCCAATAAGCTATTGTCTAGAAGTGCCTTACTAATAGTACGCAGAACTAAAGCACTAGCTAGTATCTTGAAGATCGATAGAAATCTTGGACTTATGCCCATTGCTATTTGTTGGTGGGAGCATCTTGCAACTTGTGACCCTTGGATCGATTAGTGCCCGTAATATGTTGATGAAACCACCGTAAATATTTTGTATTTTCACTAGGGCTATTGCTAAAAGCACTGGACCACAATCCTTGTCGTTTTGTTAAGCAACATTTGCCTTGATGCTTGCGACTTCTTTTTTGACATGTAGGAGGGTATGATGCTGCCCACCACATCGTTTTGATATTATTTGTTGTAATATGCTGCTGCAAAATATTTTGATGATGCTTCTTCTGTTACTTCCATACAGATATACTCGTGGAGTTCTGTAATTTTTCCATCATCTTCTTTATCTGCCTCAGTGCTAGAAAGCATGCTTGGGTTTGTTGCTCTGTACCAAGGCTTTTGCTAACTCTATTTCTTTATAGAGGATTCGTATCTTTATATGTTGATGCTTTCCTAGCTTATTGTATTTGTTCCTGAGTCACTTTTGTGTATCCCACTCTCACTATGTTATGACTGGGGTTTGGAGCGGGCGATATTGTGGATGATGAGGTCCGAAGATTCAATTGTTGTCGCCGATCTTCGATGAATTTTTTATATAGATATCCATCGTAATGTTACTTTCTTGTAAATAACCATGGTTAGCAGACAGCATATAGTATCATGGTTGCATTGATGTTATTTTCAATATAAGTTTTTGTTTTTCTGTCTGCTACGTCCTTTTGGTAATTGTGTAGAGTTCTGCTATTGATATGGCTAATTTTCTTTGTTCTTTGGTTAACGCCTCCATCGTTATATGTGCAGGTTCCTGTAATATTCGTGGTGGTCAGAAACTGGTTTGAATGTCTATCTGCTATTGTTAATCGATGTTTGGCTGCCTTGTTGTTATTGTCTGTCTATTCGCTGTGTCAACTAGTTTTTACTTTAACAGGTTTGTTACAGCTTTGTTTAAACTCGGATTAACTTTACAGTGTAATTGGATGTATAGCTACTGAACCGATTCGTTCAGGCCTCAAAGGGCCAGTGTTTATTTTAGATTTTGCTTTAATGATTAGTAAAATTTCAACTGGTGGGGTTTTACTAACCATAAAGCCTTAAAGACTGAGCCAGTTGCAAATATAAAATTGGGCAAACAGACACCAAAACAGACTACAAATGCATTCTAATGTAGAGATTCTAAAACTATGTATTAGTAATACTGTAATAATTCTTCTAATACAGTAAAAAAAATCCACCCTCGCTTAACTCTGCTTCAAATTAAATTTTGGGGACATAGGGACCGGAATCAGCAAACTTCTTGTGGATCTAAGGCTATGAAATCGAATTATGTTTTTAAAAATATTCTTTATCTTTTGTGCACCGAACTAGCCAGTGGCGTGAGTTGGACTTTTTTTAAATGTTAAATTTCTTCGATTTAATTAAAAATTATACAAAGTAAAATTCACCTTTTCGTTTATGTAAACTTTCACTATCATGCTCTGTTATTGTGTTGGCATCATAATTTAGACCCGCTTTTCTTGCCTTATCTGAAAAATTAAGTTCTATTTGTAACGGTAAAGATAAATCATTTCTTACCTATAATTAAATTAAAACGAAGTGTATTTTAATAATAAAGAAATTTACCTTTATGTCGATTATCGTACGTTTCAAATAAATTCACCGAATTTCGTGGTATTCCTTCGATTAACAATAATAATAGTATTAAAAGAAAGAAGAAGAACGAGATTGATAAATTACAATATTTTTTTTTTTTTTTTTTTTTTTTTTTTTTATAAAAATCCAACTTAATTTAATTAGGATTTTGTTGTGGTTTTTTTTACTTACGATATAATTTTATTGTACCATCCGTATCACCTAATGAGTTTTTTGCAACACACTTGTACGATCCAAAATCCGACGATGTAACCGATTTTATACTTAATTTCATTACAACTTTATACGCATTATCGGTTAGAATTGGTTCAAATTTTCCACCTATTTTCAATTAAACAAATTAAAAAGTTATTATATATGTAAATGAAGATATTATTTATAAATGCGGAAAACCAACCTTGCGGCACAATTTCACCTTTTTCTCTAGTCCAATAATTTATTGATTTAGGATACGCTTCCGATTGACATTCTAATGTAATACGTTGTCCTTCAACCGCACCAACTAATTGATTTTGTACCCAGATCATTGGTGGGACTACATATATAGGTGTCGTATAAATGTAAATATATGGTTATTAAAGTTTGACAGTTTAGTATTTTCGGTTAAATTTGATTTATTAATTGTTTTACGATATAATCAGTGGCGTAACATTTCAAATTCATTGAACATATTATCCATAACGTTTGACATTTGATTCACACTCTAATATTTTATTTTTATTTTTGGGTTTTGACTTCTGTCAAGTTTTAACCTTGAACATTTTTTGAATCAATTGGTGCGTACCAATACATGAACTAATCGATTAGGAAAAATTTACAACGATCATATATATATAAGTACAAAACCAGGACTAGTTATGCGCACGGTAAAAGCTGTTAATTACTTCCTATATAAGTAATAGTTAACCTATTAAAAATGAAGTAAATGATTTTTGAAGATGAAAAGCTCCAACAATGGTAAAAAGCGTCTCTCTAGAAAAACTAAATCATGCAAATTCTACCAAGATTAAAGCATAAAAAATTTAAAAAGAGTATATTGAAAGCATCACGAAATCTTTAGTCAATTTTTTAAAACATTGTCGAACTAACGCATTCTCAAGTTCGAATTATCAGAAACCTTAAATTCATTTTTCGTAAACCAATAAATATGTTCAAACGATGTCAACTGACATCTTGAAATATCAGTAAGGTACATTACTAAATAACATAATGTAACGCCACTGATTTAAATTAATAAATATTTTAAATAAAAATAGTTTTTAGTTTATTTACAATGTACAATAAGCATAATCCGTTTACTAACTGTTGGTGGTACACCATTCGATGCTATACATAGATATGCTCCCATATGTAATCGATTGACACGTGAGATGGTGAGTGATGTTCCTTCAACGCTTACAACTGTAAAGAAAAAGAAGATACATATTATAAATTATATGTACATAAAATGTAAATGGTTTATATATTTTATGTAAGAGGTTTGTGCACTCTGTAATAATAATAATACTTTAATATCAAAGTTATAAGTAAATTAAGATCCGGCATTATTGTTACATACAAGTAACCATACAAGAAATCATTGTAAAAAAGTTGCTTGGACTTATTTTTAGACTTATAATTAGAACTTCATATAATTATGTACTAAAAAAAAGGATCAATTGATTGATTGATTGATTGGATAGTAGGACCAAGTTCTATTTTCATCTTCCGGATAACTCCGGGCTTATTCCTACCGCCGTTTTATACAATACAGGTAAGGTAGAGAAGGGAAAATAATACCTTTTATATACTTGTATCGAGTACGCACATTATACAAACTTACACGAATAGTCATGCATTTATATATATGTAATAGTCCGCCTACACACACATATATGTGTGTTCGTTGAAATAAATGAGCCTTTGAAGGATAGGTTTAACTTGGATAGGAAGTGCGAAGAAGAGGGTCATATTGCAAAGGGCTGCAGCAACGAACCGAAATGCATGCTTTGTAGTGATAAAGCCATTGAAGAGAACATATATTTTTTAGTTGATCCAAATAAATCTTAACAATTGTGTATAGCTGCGCAAGACCTGCTACAGCAAATAATATGTGATTTGGGTGCATGCGTTGTTAATATATATTGGAACAATACAGAAAATTTGATAATAAAACTTGTGCGTCAGAATTCTTGAACCTCGTTGATGTCTAGGTTTGTGGGAAGTTACATTTATAAGAAAATGCTAGTGCTAAATCTGGCCTTGTAATATGTAAGATCGATGGTATTCATATCTATTACTGCTAAGCTCATCCAAGAGCAATTATAGAGGAGTTCAAAGTCTTTCCGGATCGTCTGCTGATTTTAATGCCTGGACCGTTGAGTGGGAAAATCGAGTTATTTATAATACAGGTAAAGTTCTACTGGAAGTATTTTCGTTACTTCCAGTGGCAATACTGAATGTTGATAACCGCTCCACATTTTGTAGGGATATAGTGTAGCTCGATAGTTGATCTCACATGGACTAGTGAGTGTCTCTTAACTAAAGTATTAAGTTGGGAAGTAAGCAATCTATACACACATGATAAAAAACCCCTAAGGGATGTTAAAAAATAACGGAAATTTAATGGTTGGAAACATAGATTTGCTTGATGAAAAACTTTTTATTTTCATGTTGGAAGATAGAGTTTGGTCAAGAACAACATGTAGGGAATTTCAGAATTGCTAGCAAAACACGGTTTGACCCTCCAAAAAGAGAAATCCTACTCTCCTGAGCTATTAAGCGTTGTTTTACCTGATCTCAGAGAAGATGCCAATTTACATATACTGATGACGGCTCCGTAAAAGTCAAAACATTGGGTTTCCATTCGAATCCTTCCAAGGGTACATTTTCATATAAAATATAGATCGGAGAGAGAACAATAATTTCCAAAACGCGGGATTTTATTTGAGATTGTACACATTTTCGATCTTTTAGGGTGGGTTTGATCTGCAGTCATTGTATTCAAAGCCAGTCTGAAGTACTGGTACAAGAGAATTCAACTGAAGTTCGAGAGAATTCACGAGTTTTGTTATTCGTCAGGATGTGCTTATGTAGCAGTGACTTATCTTCGCAAAAACCATTCATAAGACATTCAAAGATTTATAGATCATGTTATCTTGGTTATCAGATGTCCCAAGGCCATGGAAATGCTCCATTAGGAACAGAAATTTAGAAATTTTAAAAAATGATCCTCAAGTACAATGGAGTCATGTAGCCTCTAAAGAGAATACAGCAGATATTGCTTTTCGAAGCGTTACCCCTATAAGAAATTCTAGGAGTGCAGTTAATGGTGGTTAGTCAGATCAAAGAAAGACTGGTTAAATTTTATAAGAAAGGTAAATTTTATTGACGACTTATACTTCAAAGATACTTCTAGTCACAAACTTGAAGATTTATTTAAAAGGGTTGAGTCATATTCAAGGATCAAACGCATATTGGGAGGGTTATACATATCTTTATCTATGGTGACATGTTTAAACATGTTTTTCTATGGTGATACGATGAGAAATGTTACCAACGAATACAAATAAGATGGATGCTTACTATGTAATGCCAAGTACTTTGTATTAAAAAATAAATTCGTATATCATTAAATATCTTACGCACCTATCAAGAGTTAGTTTTAACCGGTAGTTTGATTAGAAGTTAGAATAATAAATAAGTCTTCATATGTGAAAATAGGCAAAATTAAAGATACAAACGGTAGTCTGATACGCCTTGGAGCGATATTACGTAATTTATTGAAGAAATACAGTCCCAATTTAACTTTATGAGAAACTTGGTTAACATGCACACTTCAGGTTAATGCCCTATTAAATAACACGCTAAAATTTTGAACAAGATTAGAAACACCGGATTTCTTACCATCAATTTTAAGAGGTAAAGCTTGTAATTTATTTTCATTCATAAGCACTACGCCGACTAAGGGGATGTGAAACGATTTCTTCTTGTAGTTCTAACTACAGGTCTTAGCCTATCCATCCAACTCCTACTTGCTATGTCCACGCCGTGTCGGTGGTAACTCGGTGGCAACCTAGCAGAAACATGTGGTGGTAATCCCTTGGAGAAGCTAGTTTGGTGCTGAAATCGGAGAGGGTCCGTAGGTCACTTGCAATCAATGCATTTAAGAGCTACGCGATGTTAAATTCCAGAAGCGTCTGTTCTCATATTGAGAGGCTGTCTGTCTGGTCAGCGTATTTACCTCAAAAGAGGCGGCTGCCCTAACACTTTTCAATAAGTATAAAATGCATGTGCTGCCATTTACATCTGCCTACCTAGATACAACCTCAAACAAGAAGAGTACAATATGTTCCTCAAAACACTTGTAACTAATTTTTTAATTGGAGGTGACTTTAACGCAGTAGATATTTTTTAATTTAAAAATATCCACTAGGAATCACGGTTAACACCAACTAAAGGGAAGGAGTTTTTAGCAGCCGGTATAAAAAGCTAAAATGCAAATTCCACTCAGACGGTACACCAACTTACTGGCCGGCGGATATCAATAAGCTCCCAGATCTTATAGACTTTTGTATAACAAGAGGTAGATAAGAGAATTATATTGATGTAGAAAATGATTCGAGTCTTTCATCGGATCATTCGCCAGTTATAATGACGCTTAGCCAAAGCAATAAGAAGATGAACTAGATAAACTCATAGAAAATATACAAAGTGCCGCTTGGGATAGTATACTCCTAGTTATATAAGGGAAACAAATCAAAACATTACATACCCCGAAAAAGAGAGAGAAATGGTTAAAAATAAAAGAAAAACTCGTAAAAACTGGCTAAGAAACCAAACACCGGAAGCGAAGAGACTGTTTAATAATTGGGTCAATAAATTAAAAGCTTTAATAAAGGAGATTAAAAAAAGTCAGTCAATAAATAACTAAACAATTTGACAGGACAAAAAGATCTGACTATTCTCTATGGAAGCAACCAAGGCCCTAAAAAGACCCAACCTACAGGTCCCTCTAATTAAAAACAACGATCCCTGGGCTAGAGATCCCAAACAAAAAGCAAATCTGTTTGCAACTCATCTAGAGCAGACATTTCAATCATATTCAAGGCAATATGCAGAGGAAGATATTACCTCAGTTGACAAAATTGATGAGCACGAAATAAGACCTATAACAATGTATGAATTAAATTGGTAAATAAAGAACAACCTAAACGTTAAAAAGGTTCCGGAGTATGACTTAATAACGGGTCAAGAAATTAAAAGCTTGCCAGAAAAAGGAAGGAAAAAATGATTGCACATAATGAATGCAGCAATCCGATTAAAATACGTATCAAGACAATGGAAGGTTGCAGAAGTAATTATGATTTTAAAACCAAACAAACCACCGAATGAAAAATCTTTATATAGGCCTATATCTCTGCTTCCAACGCTTTTATCAAAAAGTTACTTCTGAAAAGACTGAAACTAATAATAGAAGAAAGAAACCTTATTCTTTTACATCAATTTGGTTTCAGGGAAAAACACTCGACTATAAAAGAAGTTCATAGAATTACCGATGTAATCGAAAAATCACTTGAATCCTAAACAAATATGCTCCGGAATTTTCCTGGATGCATCCCAAGCTTTTGATAAGGTATATATGGCATCAAGGGTTTGTATTTAAAATGCATCGGGACCTGCCGAAACAATTTATGAGCTATTGAAATCGTTTATTTTAGACAGACACTTTCGAGTAAAGTATGAGAATGAATACTCTAAACTAAAAAGAATAACAGCAGGAGTACCCCAAGGTAGTGTCTTTGAGCCCATTCTTTATCTCCTATATATATACAAGAGACATGCCCAATACTGATGCAACTGTAGCAACATTTGCTGATGATACTGCTATATTAGCGTCAGCACAAAACATAACTGACTCTACCAACAAACTGAAGAAAGCCACAAACAAGATATGAGAATTGAGCACATACCAATAATGATCAATTCATAAAAAGTACCATATGCAAACACGACTAAATACTTAGGTATGACCTTGGATACTAAACTAAGGTGGAAGGAACATATTAAAAAAAAGAGAAAAGAATTAAGGGAGACACTCCGAGCTCTCAATTCATAATAAGCTTCTGCTATATAAACAAATATAAACATGTAAATGCACCGCGGTACATAAGAAACGATAACCTTCATTGAGATTTGAAAATGGAGTATGTCGCGGACGAGATGAATTATCATGTAAGGAAACACTTTCAACGCCTGCATGAGCACACAAATCAGGATATACGTTGTATGATGACCAACATCACTATGACAAGAAGGTTACCAAACCCATTGGACCTAACGTGACCTAGATGACAGAATAACAGCAGCGCAAGAAACATAGTGAGGAATCATTGAAAACTGGGATTATCATATAAGGCTTAATTCCAATAAATGTATAATATTATGCAATGTAAATTACTAAATTAGTAAACTACACAGTCGTAATAATAATAATTTTAAAAAATAAAATAAATTCATAAGCAAACTATTCGATTTAGCCAAGAAAGAAATCCTAAGCAAATTATGGTTCAAGATAAAATGAATATAGTAGCACAATGAACCTGAACTGTAGAGTTGAAAGTTACCCGCATACTTATGATACTTTGAATATATGCTAAGGAGAACTCCAGGCAACTGATTCTGGTAATGATATTATATTACCTGACTTCATTACTTGGAAGTGGTTGGTCAAGTAAAAGACGATAAAATTAAAATGAATGAATTCCACTTAACATGCTTTAAGTAGTCAGAGCCACTTCAGTACTAGTAAAGCTGTAAAGTTAAATTCATTACTGAAATAAACATTTTCGGTATCCATGGATGATCCATCATTCCGTGATACATCAACTGGATACCGTAGAGTGCTTGAAAACTATATATTAAAATCAGCAGCTGGAAAGTTATTATCTTGATCTCATTTAAAAATTATTTATGACACTTCAAACAGTAATCCCTCTACGATCAGCATTCAACCTATCAAATAAATTTATTCTTTTATGGTTATGAATAAGGTAAAATACTATTGCGAAGTTTGCTGTCGACCAGTCGGTAGCAAATTAGCATTTGCGCCACATATATATTTGCACCACCTAGTCGGAACATGGTTATTGAATAGTGTTGTGAAACCGGTATCTTTATAACTATATAATAAAAAATAAGTCATGATCAGATATTTCAGTTATAGCAAACTGCTCTTAACTAATTATTTGGTCAGAGTTTAAGTTTGGAATAGCGATCAAATCCAAAGTAGATATTAACTTGGTATTGAAAAAAGGCAAAATTTCGATAGAAAGTGAGGTTATGACATGATGTTATACAAGGGTTACCTGTATAGATTTGTTAGAAGCGCGATTGGGTGGCCGTGGTATGTAAGTGGTAAATATTTAAAAATAATTAAAAAACAAAATAAAATCTGTTATAAAATTATGTATCGTCGTGTTTACACACATAACGCTGT
The DNA here is from genome assembly GCA_963556175.1 of Tipula confusa. NCBI lineage: Eukaryota > Metazoa > Arthropoda > Insecta > Diptera > Tipulidae > Tipula > Tipula confusa. The sequence continues at coordinate 52,634,754 of OY744475.1, read as the reverse complement.
TAAATATTTACATTTTGCCCCACAATATGAATATAGCCACTCCCTTGTCGTTTTATATATGTGTATGTATATTATCGTTGATAACGCGATGAGAGTCCCCAAATGGCAATGGTATAATTGAAACGTAATTAAATGCACATTTGATTTCAGTGTTATGCCCGTGATTACATTAATCAAATCGTCAGGTATGAATTGAATTTATAAAAATGATAAATTGAATTTTTTTTTTGTATTTAAAATTTTTTGATTTAAATTGCGCTAACTATGTGCTAGGTTCTACTATTCATAGTTTTAATGATTTATTATAAATCACAAAGTCGCACAAGTAATAATATAATGTTAGCCACCCTCACGCCACCCCAATTTTATATTTAAATGCTTTTCATTCATTCATTCATTCATTGCGGCTGTACAGCAATATAAAAAAGCACAGTCAAAACAAAAAGGAAATTTTTCGATGATGGGTGAAAAAAAAAAACGGGTGAAAGGGTGAAACGAATTTTTTATGTTATTTTATTTTTATTTTTTATTGATATATTATAACAGAAAAAAAACGTGAAAGTTTAATTATTTATGTCTTTATTAAAGCTTTGATGTTGAAGGATTTCGGTTCGAATATTATTGATGGTGCCATGTCATGATAAAACACATTTTTAGTTTAGGGTTCTATGTAAATTTTGTCGGTTTTGAAAAGTGATCCCCAATTCTAAAATCCATTTAGTATTTAATGTATAGTTTATGGAATACAGTACCAGCACATCGGTTTGGAATGCATGTCGTACGAATAATATTCGATTCTAAACCGAACTAAAAATGAGTTATAGTTTAAAACCTTTAAAGAGCACATACCATGGCAGAGTCAGCGTATACTAGTTGTTCTTTTACATAGTCAATGATGTTAGTAATTTGCATTAAATACCTGATGTCGTGATTGTGAAGAACTAAGTGCCATGGTCATTGGTACGAGAAAAAAACGGAATATTCAGTACTTTGAATATAGGTAACTTAGTTTTGCAGGCCATTGCTGACCTGTAAGGTATCAAGAATCTGATCTTATCGAAATACTAGATACCCTGGTTACCTTGATTATCTTCGTTTGATGAAAAAACAGCTCTGACGGCTAATTTGTTTAGCCCCAGTACAAATTTGGCTACTCCAGGTTTTTTGATTGAGTGTTACCCCTTTTTGCAAACCAACATCTATTTTATGTTTTTTTATGACGCTGTTTTTCATTTGACTTATGATTTGTGCCACGTGTGTTTAAAACAACAGAAAAATCAAATAGCGCATATAAACAGTGCAGTGCAATTTTCAAGTTCGCTTGATGGAAAAAATGCGTCTACTTGACTTGGTAGGAGTACAAAATTAGACGTGCATTTAAAACTTTTGAAAAGCATTTCATTTCTAATTTTTAGTAAAGCCAAGCAATTACACTTACAACAAAACTCAGTTTAAAAAGAAATATATACTATTTTCACTGACATTGAGAGCTTTTGTTATAATTAAAGCTTTTTTTTGCCAGATTTTATATAATTCAGGTAAAACATTAATTTTATTTTGTATAGTCCATGGTAATGTTTATATATGTGGTACTCTTGGCCTAGGAATCAATTACGCGGGATTATTAATGCCACCCCGGATATTCGTAAATATGAATATATCAAAGAAAAATTACTTAGACATTTTTTCGAAAGTCAACAGCGACGACAACCGGTTATTATTCGAAATGCCACTGGGCGATCTGAAGCCTAGCCAACTCTTTCATGAAATGCACAGAGTTGCCGGTAATTCTATAAATGATGCATCTCTTAAAGGTATGTGGGCTCAACGTTTGCCCTCTCACACATTTGCAGCCGTTGCTGCGTCCACCGGTTCTGTGGATGTTGCGAACGAAATAAACGAATCATCGCATCCATCATTGTAAAATCAAAAATTAAAATTCGAAATATCTGAATTATCTAGACAAGTTCTCGCACTTGTAATTCATCACCGAGCAAACAAAATGAAGAGTGGTGGTACCATCGACGATTTGGTAAACGAGTGCATAGTTGTCGTAGCCCCTGCCAACGTAAAACGCCTGAAGTTAGTGTGAAGCCATAAAACTCGACGATCGTTGACACAAGTTTAGCCAATTATGCATCCACTATAGTGTAAACATAAGCAGATTGTCATTATGGACAAATTTTAATCGTCTATTAAATTTCTCATCGATACGGGCGCGGATGTATCCATATTACCGCCCACGCCAAACGAGAAAACGGAAACTTCGAATGAGAATTTTTCAGTGCGGACGACAACACACCTATTATTAGGGCCGATTTTATTCGTAACTTTGATTTACTCATCGATTTGAAGAGAGGCCGCCTGGTAGATAATATTACTAGATTATCGACAGTTTGTGGTCCCCACCAATTACAAACTGCAGAAATTAAGACATTTCAACAACTGATTCATGAGGCATTGAGGGGTTTGTGGTTTATTTTCCCGAACTTGGACGGTATTTTGATAGCATCCGAAGACATCAAGGAGCATGAAAAACACTTACGCTTGGTATTCGAAAGCTTCCGTACATCGACTTGCTATCAACGTAGCTAAATGTGAGCTAGGCGTAGCTGAACTACAATTCCCAGGACATGTAATCTCGAAAAATAGAATTACATCTTTTCCTAGTAAAGTTGAAGTCATCCGAAATTAATGTAAACCTGCTCAAGACATTCCTAGCGACGATCAACTATTACCGAAAATTTATTCCAAATGCAATAAACTCACAATTGAAACTTCGGTTGATGATCATGGGAAACATTAAAAATGATAAGACGTTATTGATCTGGACTGATGAAGCGACCGAAGCATTCGATAAATGCAAAAATGAATCCCTTTCTGAAAATGCCGAATTTGCTTTCAACATTGATGCATTGAATTTCGCAGTAGGAGCAGTATTACATCAAATTGTCGAAGGAAATTTTGTGCCATTTAAATTGGTCGAATATGTGCGAAATAAAAGATGATGTCAAAGCTGCAATATTAAAAAATTTAATTGGCGATGAGGCGTTGGATTTAATTGAAACCGCGTTGGATTTCAAAGACAAAGAACTGGAGGAGTATGACTCCGTAATAACAGCCTTGAATAAATATTGTAAGCCGAGAGCAAATTTATTATATGCGAGGGATACATTTTATCATAGAAAATAAATGAGTGGGGAACCATTTGACATTTTGTTTCGAGATTTGAAAAAGCTAGTGGCTCCTTTTGAATTTGGTTAACAAGAGACACCGATGTTACGGGATCAATAGTTTTTGGAGTTGCGATCAAGAACTAAGAAAATTTTATATTAAACAAGAAGAGCCGAAATTAGAGGATGTACATAAAACGGCGATGGTAACCGAAGAAACCAGAGTGATCACGAAAGAGGCGATGTCACATGAGAACGAGGTGTACAAAAAACCGCGTGTAAGGAATCAAGATCGCAAGACAACTGGACAGACTGGATTAAACCAGTAAATTCTAGAAGCGGAAATGTAAACCAAATGGTCAACAATAAACAAATATGAATATACCAGGAGGGACGGGGTAGTTACGGGGCTAATAGTGCTGTCCAAGAGATCAATTGCAATAGATGTATCAAGAAGCATAGGGATTAAGAATAGTGATATATAATTTTAAATAGATACCGGTTCGGAAGTAAATGTGTTGCCTATTAAATTCTGCCAGGAATTAGATGTAGATGTGATTAATTTGCCGATAACGAAGGTTATGGTCAGGTTATGGTGGTAGGGCGATACAGGTTTTGGGTAAAGTTAATTTAGAATAAAAAAATAACATGGGAAGGTTTATAATTGAACTTTTTGTGGTCAAAGGAAATGCGTGTGCTATTTTAGGGTTAGAGTCACCCAAATTGATGGGGTATATTGACGTAAGAAGAGTGTATAGTTTAACACAAGAAAATTTTGTAAGAAAATTTTAATGATAAAAAGTTTCAGCATTGTGTTAGTCAGGTAAAATATTTTGGGCACCTAATATCAGAACAGGGTATACAGCCTAATTCGTATAAAATTAGGGCAATTAAGGAAATAACCAAGAAATCGCTATAAGAAATTTTGGGAATGGTAACTTAGTTAAGAGTATACATTTCAAATTTGTCTGAATTAACGTCATCATTGAGTGCGTTGTTAAAAAAGGATGCGAAGTTCAGGTGGTTGGATATACATACGAGTATCTTGAATAAAATTAAAGAAGTGATTTCAGGTCAACCATTATTGGGGCAATTTGATGCTAACAGACCTGTGAAAATTCAGACAGATGCTTCTAAAAATGGAGTAGGATTATGTTTATTGCAGAATAATCAGACAATTGTGTATGCGTCTAGGGTATTGAAAGTTGAGGAAAAATTAAAGGGATACTGGAAGTTGAGGAATGAAATTTATGTCGAAAATAGAATTTGGAATAACGAAAACGATTGCTAGGGCAAAAACTTTACAGTATTAGGAGTAGGATTGAATTCAGATATAGTAAATTTAATAATGAGGTGTCCAAAAATTTTGGGCGTGGAAAAGGAAGGAAACCTTAATTTCACATGAAATTCCGGAAAGACATTTTAAAAAAGCCGCTGTGGATATCGCACAGTACGGAAATAAGTATTATTTAGTGTTGTTCGACTATTTTTCTTAGTGGCTAGAAGTTAAACAGATGAATAGTACGTCGGCGGGTGACACAATTAGGGTTTTAGAATCGATTTTTTGTGTTCATGGGATAGCTAAGGTTGTTATTTCGGACATTATGGCTTTCTCGTCTTGGGAATTCAGCAAGTTTTGTGAGGGAAATATGTTTCAAACAATAACTTCAAGCGCAAGATACCCAAAATCAAATGGGATGGCAGAAAAAGGAGTACACATCGCAAAACAAATGCTGAAAATATGTAGCGAAAGTGGTACACCGTCGTGGAGAGTATTGTTAGAATATCGAGATTCGCCAATAGAAGAATTAAAATTATCGCCAGCACAGATTTTAATGAGTAGACGTTTGAGAACGAGGTTCCGATTAGAAACTCATTGTTAGATTCACAGAATACGGTGGAGGTTTAAGCTGGTCTAGTAGAAAGAGAAAACAAATCATCAGCATACTACAATAGGAATGCACATTTAAGGGTTGCATTTGCGTATAGGGCGATAATGATATCAGGAGGATGGTAAGAATAGGTTGGAAACCGGGTAGAATTATAGCCAGCGCTGATACTCCGAGATATTATTTGTTGATCAATGAAAATGGTAATGAAATTAGGCGGAATTCTGTTCATTTGCGAAGATCGTTTAACAAATTTAAGGTGAAACGTGAGAATGAACAAGAAGTCGGGTCTAATGGATGTATGTCTTTTTATGTTGTATTGGAATGTGTATGTATAAAACAGATTCCACATATAGGTCTGCAGGGCAGATCCCTGTTCAATGGACTCAAGAGTGGACGTGTAGGTAGATGAATATAAAATAAATATAAAAACTAGTTTGGATATAAATAAAGTGATTATTAAATAAGGAGAATAAAGGCAAAGAATACAACAAACACAGCGTCATGTGTTCATTGCCAATTAACATCGTGCTTGATACTTTGGATCAGTTGTGTTTGAAACAACAAAAAATCACAACATCATGATTTTATAGTTAAATTTTATTTTAAACAGTTCGAATTGATAAATGTAACGATTTCAAATGACGGACACAGTTTTCCATCCCATCATTTCATCAATACAAAAAAATCCATTTGTACGAAACTAATAATCCGGATTGACCATATCCAAAATACGCGCTTCTACCACTCTTGTCTATATTTCAGAAATTTATCTGGTCGGCAGTAATGATAAGGAAACGAGATTCAAAACTCTTAAAATCGACCGGACAATGTCCGTTGGATTTAAATTTTATGGAGGTTTGGAAGAACGTCAAATGGATTCGGTATTACGTAAGACAACTTAATTTCACAAAATAGATTTAAAAATTATACTAGCTCGCACTGCATACATAGCTGAATCAAAAAACTGATCGCATACAAAAAAAAAAAAAAAAAACAAACTAAACTCGGTCGTTTTCTACAATTTTGGATCAGTGGTTTATGATTGGCAAGTAAAACGTGCAGACGCTGAGGAAACCAGGCACTTTTATTGGCACTATATCAAACATGAAAGTGTATGGTTTTGAACTCATTGTTCTTCAAGAAACTCGAAGGCCGATAGTGGCGACTATTTGTTTTAAACCATTTGTTTATAACCATATGTGTAAGCTAAGTTATTCATACCCACGGATGTTAGCCAAACCAAATTTTGAAATTAATAATTACAATTATTTAAAATCATAGTTTTTCCCACAATTTATATAACCCTTCCAATTTCATAATGTCACACGACACTATACCGAGTCAAATACAAAAAAACAAAAAAAAAACAACATAAATCAAAGATTTATGTATAGTTATGTTCAAATGCAATTCATTTCGTGTTTTTATAAAAAAAACTGAACAGAAAAGTTTACAATCAACCACCTCATAAATAATAGTACCATATATATCCCACCTAGCGTGAGTTTCTTTTCGATTAACAACAATGGAATTTAATAAAATTCGTTTTTTTTTTTATTTTCTATTTTGTTAATAACTATTATAATACACACTAAAGAACGAACTAACAATAATAACCAACTATTAACATTAAAAAATAACTTAGAGCTTTTTTTTTAAATTCCTTTGTCTTTTATTACCATTTTCTTTTTGTAATGTAAATAAATTTTTCAAAGAAAATTGAAACAGTTTTTCAAAAAAATAAAAATGTTAAAAATTTCTGTTCATAATTCCAATTCTTTTGTTTTTTGCATAAGAGCTAGCTATGCAGTTAATAATTCAAACACGACACCAAACATAAAATAAATAAATATTTTTCGTCTTCTTCGTCTTTATACTTCTTCTCCTGGAAAACAGTTTTTCATATTATTTTGGTTTTTTAACCATTTAAAAAAAAAAAAAAAAAAAAAAAAAAAAAAAATATGAAAATAAATAAATGACATTTTTGTAGGAGAAAATAGGAAAAACTATCAAAATTATTTATATAATGGTGGGTAGGGACCAGGTGTTAATTTCTATGCCATCAAATACCATATAGTTTCGTTTTGATTGTTAAATTATGTTGGTGTAGGATAATTAGAGATGAAACTTACTCCCCATTAAATGATTTACGTACATATCGAATATATCAAGACGTCATTCAAATAATAAAGTTTCAAAAGTTTTTTCACTATCAACAAACAAAAATTAATATAAACAATTACTCCGTCAAAGTTTTTGTTTTTAATATTTTATAGGCAAGTGACGCCGCTCAAACTTTGCTGTTTTCGCGATATTCCATTAAAACGAAACTTAGGTAGTAACCATTAGTTTATTAAACTAACTTATGAGGAGTGAAATATAGTCAAAAGTAAAATGTACTTGACAATACAATCAAGAAACAGAAACAGAAAAAAAATATTGTCCTTAAAATAAGATAATTTTTAAAACTTTTTATTGTTTCATATTAACTTGCAATAATGTCTTTAAGGGCCAAATACACGAAAAATATAAAAAGCTCGAGTTAGTGTAGCTTTTTGGATAAACTAGTAATTGTTTCAACCCCAAATAAATCTTAAAATATTCTTTCAGATTTAACTTGAATAATCACGGTTGGTTTTCCTAATTTTCATTTTCACTAAATTATGAAAAGTAAAAGTAGCTTTTCTTAATTATTAGCCGAACAAAGTATGACTATAATACATATAAATGCGTAGAATAAAAATCTGGATTAATTCACGGTGGCTTTTTTGAAATTTTTAAGTATTAATCGAAATAAATGCAAAACAAGTAATTAAATCAATTAAATAATTGATTTGACACATGTGTATGTGTAATATTAAGCCAAGATTTTCTTAAATCTTTCATTATTTAGTTCTTACAACCAATTAATAGATGGCAGTTTAAATTATAAACCATAATCATCTCAAAATGTACATAATTCGTATTTATTTCCCGTTAAAGATTTTATTGTTTTACTTTTCTTGCTCATTCTGTTTATTTATTTATTTGTTGTAGATAGAAGGTGGATCTTTATATTTTTCAAGATTGTGGATCTATGAAAAATAATTTGTTTTAAAAGACAACGATTAGAGTGGACAATAAAAAAATAAGTATGAAGCAATTTTTTTTTTCAATTGAAAATTGTGTTGTGGAGGGACTATTAGGTATCCGGTTCGGTGTTTTATTGTATTATATTTTTTTGTATTTTATATATTTTTAATGATAATAATAAACGACTTTTACGGGTCATTACTGACCCGTACTGAGTCAACTGTCTATGGCTCCATCGGATTCGAATTTGAGCTTGCTTTTCTTATTGTAACCCGAAGGGCCAAGTCGGTATCTACACAGCGTACTCACTATCCTTTTATTTCTTGAACGAGATCTAGAATTTTCATTAAATTCTTGATCCCGATATTGATCCTTTGTCACCTTTGTCGCGTTTGGGGCCATATATCGTGCGCATGATTATTCATCGTTAACGCCATTAACGATTGTTTATTGGTCTTCAAAACCAGTGATCATATATTTTTTTTGGACTCTTTGATTTTGAGACCAACGTAAGATGATAATCTTACAAGGGGCTCCAAAAGTTTTCTGACACCATTTCCATTCAATCCAATTACATATAGATATCATTTAAATATGCCAGAATCTGCTTGAACTGACGGTACACGATGTTGAGGGTTCATATATACGAAAGATAAGTTCTATTATGAGATTAAATAGTATCGGGGATAGAGCACCTCTTTAATTGAGCTAATTGTAAAACTTGCTGACAGCTTGTTCTCAACTTTGACACACCATTGTTACTTCATTACTGTCATTTTACAAAAACGCACATATTTGTCAGGTATTCTCAGATATCGCAATGCAACCCATAAGCTAGCTCGATGGATTGAGTCAAAGGCTTGTGGGAAATTCAATAACACCTGATGTACGTCACGAGATTTTTCGCAATATTTAAAAAGAATCATCGCCAATGAAAAATTTGTTCAGAGACTGACGGATGTGGGCGAAACCCTCCATTTAAACTGTATATACTATAAAATAATGTAAAGCCTTGGAAATGGTGGTCTCTACTTTAGATACATCGAGTTTCTTGGAGAGCGCAACGAGTTCCAAGCGATACTCTTTCATGGCTGATACAGTACCACCAAATGCGCCTGGTTTTCTTAGCATCTGCACGCGCCACGTATACCGATCCTAAACTGCGTGCCCGTTAACATAAGCGAGAATCGGGTTAAATTTTGGCGGTATTCATGTTTTCTTTTGTTCATCTTTTAAAAATGAAGCTTTTTAAGGATGCGGGTAGTTATAGCCCAACAATCTAACCTTTGTTTAGGCGCCTTTTATGACAAGCCAAGGAGTATGTGGTGAAATTCTAAGGTAAACATGCTCGTTTAGAAGTCTTTTACGAGACATGGGAGTTATTTATTTCGTGCAGGTCTGCTAAAAGTTCTTATGATTTATCAAATGTAAATTCAACATCACATCTTTCTCAAAACTACCAACAATTTAAATCTGAAACTGTGAAACCATTTTCAAGATGATAATTTTAAATCATACAATGGCAACCGCAATTTAAGCATAAATCTCTTTTTAAACCAACACGTAAAAATTGGCGGCCACAATATGGCTTTTGGGTGCTTTTTACAAAATTTGCAATTTCTAAGTAAACACAGAATTGGACTAAATTCAAAAAAAAATTTTAATGCAAAATGTGCAAACATTTTATCTCAAGTTTTGACTGAACAGAAAGCAAGCCCAAATTCAATCAACTACCAAAGTATTTTAGCTGGTATTTCAATTGGTATCGGGTAATTCAACTGTCATTGATATACCCTATGTTTGGCACCAAATACTTTTAATAATTTACAAAACGAAGCTTAACGTAACAATCAAAGTGGATGCAATAAAAAAAGGTATGATGCTGCCATAGAAACAAAAAAAAAATCAGTGCTGTTCGAAATAAATATTGCTTGTCGAATTGCAGAACTAAAACAAACTAGACCCAAAGATCATGAATGCCATTCGAACAATGTTGACTCATCAACTGGCATAGAACGAGATGATTTAGAAGAAGTTTATAGAAAAAGCGAGGAATTTTATGGCATTCGATACCATAAAATATTTGCAAACGGAGATGCTAGTTTATATATACCAATTTTAGAGGTTAAACCGTACCCAAATACGCATATCACACAACGAAAACTATTAAGAAATCCAATTAATAGTTGGACCAAAGACGTGCTCTGCGCAATTAAAAAAAAGGAACTTTCAAAAAATTCGCATTCTGAGAACGTAAATGCCAGCTGGATTGATGGAAAACGATGGAATAATCGAAGTGAAAGGATCTAATAATTCAAAAGATTTATATCCATTAGATGCAAGTGAAATCAAAATTAATTAAATTTCTTCTGCATGACAAATGCGCCGGCAAACGTGACAATTAAACAAAATCTGGCAAAATACTACCAGATGGCAGTTAGAAATAATAGATTACTGCTTCTTTATCGTTTGGATGCCAAAATATATTTTGGATTTATAAATATACACACACTCCGGAATGTGGAATTATTCAATCAAAACATACTGCAGAAGCTTTTATGATAGGTGGTTGTCGTAAAAGAAGTATTGCCAATTTTCAGGCAATCCAGAAAAGGTTTATAGTAACGTTTTTAATTAAATATTTTGACGAACATTTTCGGTAGAAGTAACATAAAATTCAAAGCAAAAGACAATTTGTAATAAGCTCATTGAGTTGATTTGTATCCTTTAAAATTTGCCCTTCAAAATTACGGAAGTAAATAATTGCTGCATATGCTGCATTCGATGCAACGCAGATGCATTGAATTCTCAATGCCGTTGATTACTACTAATATTCAGCCATCTATGAATTTTTAAACGAGAGATTAGTGGCAACTCAGCTCTTTACGTTAGCCATGTGGTTTTAATAGGTTCTAACAAAGGATCGCCCCATTTCACATGTGCCAACCATACATTTTGTAGAAGTATTTGTGTAGGAATGATACATTGCGAGACCCACCCTAAAGGGTCAAACAGTCTGGATTCATCAGAATACTTTTCTTCATGATATCGTTGTTGTTCGAAACGCAAATGATTCGATAGAGTCTCCATCAGATATCACACCATCAACATAGAACTTATGCCGAAAAGATTCAGGTGCCAAGGGAAATTTCAGTTCTTCGTCGGATGCTAATTGCAACAAGATTTTTATGGCTATATATGGAGTACTTGCTGTTCCATATGTTACAGTATTCAGTCGATAATCTCTAATTTGCTGATTTTGTCTATACATTTGTTGAATGTCCGCAGTAAATGCAATCATATATGTTCATAATTATGGCTATTAGTTCAGATTGTAGCGTAGGTCAAAATCATCAAATTTCCATTAATGGAGACACCATTTGACGAGTTTCGAGACTCATCTAAAACCACCCGTAATTTAGTTGTCGTGCTACATTGCTTGATGCAAGTGAAATGAGTGGTTGGATTTATTTTGTGGCTCGCTGATTAGTTCCATGTGGTGAGCGGTTTTAACTCCACACGTAACTCCTTCACTTAAATCCACATGGGAATGTACTCCACCAATGTGAGAATTGACTCCACAAAATTAAGGTATACTTAATTCCCGCTACCACTAGGTTATAGTAGCACATGTTGGTGAGAGTTTACTCCACATTTCACTTTTAAATATATAGAATTAGTTTCACTTTTAAAAAATAACTGTGAACAAATTTTTTCTTCGCGAGCTAAAGCCGCAGCCAGACGATTGCAAATATACGACGAATGTTCGTGATTTGTAAAATAATAAATCGTGTGCACACAAAACAAATGACGAATATGCATCAAGGTTACATTTTTACTCTATTCGCTCTATAGACAATTTTTTACGAATATTCATCAAACATTTGAAAATTACATTTGTTGTTTATTTGCAATCGTCTAGCTATTCAATTGTTTCTTTTTTAATATTATATCGAAGTACAGTTATTTTAATCCTGTTATTAAATAAAAATAAATCAAACAAATGAAATTCCCACCAAATATAATCTAGTCTTGTTTTATTATCGTAACAGTCAAGTATGTCCAGTGAAGCTATTAAATAAGTTCATTAAAATTTCTAAATTTGATAATTATAATGGAGAATTTAAGTGAAAATTATTTCGATTTTATCACGTGTTTTCAAAAAAATAGGAAGTTGTTGTATGTACCTATAGAAAAACAAATTTATGTGATGTACACCCGGAAAAATATAAGTCGATACACGGCGTGTTACCATAATACCAATTGTAAAGCGATTGAAATAATAAATAGACACCAATAAAGTAATGAAGTAATTAAAAAAAATGATGGTTTTCATATACGAGGGCGGAGTGATAAGTCTGGTAAAATTGCAACAGATGGCGCTACAATCGCAAATCCAAGATGTCATGTGCCAATACCATCATTTAGCAATACCAAATTAAAATTTTCAGACAGAACTGTCATTTAGTTCAGTTTTGTCAGCCATTGAAAACAGACAATCATTTGTTTTTTTTGCAAACATGGAAAAAAGTTAATTTCGTGTGTTAATTAAACATTATTTTTTTGCGTTGAAAAACCATTACGCAAACCAAAACGAAGCTTGATAAATATTATGGGGACTCTTCACCATCGATTAAAATGATTCACAAGTGGTTTACTGATTTTCGTTGTGGTCGTACAAGCACAACTGATGCCGAACATTTAGGATGCCCAAATGAAGTCACCACACCAAAAATCGTTGACAAAATGATTGTGAAAGTGCGCGAGATAGCTGAGATAGTAGGCATCCCAGATGAACATGTGCGCAATATATTCAAGCGAAATAAAAAGGAGTTTTTGCGTCGTTTCATAACTGTGGATGAAACATGAATCCATCACTATACACCGGAGACCAACGAACAGTCTAACCAGTGGATTTCTACTGGTGAATCTGCGCCGAAGAAGGTTAAGGTGGGTTTATCGATTACCTTCAAAAGGGGAGAACAGTCAACGGCGAATATTACTGCAACTTATTGGACCGTTGCAACGACGTTTTGAAAGAAAAACGACCGCATGTGGGGAAGAAAAAAGTTTTCTTCGATCAAGACAATGTACATCAAGAAATAATTACGAAAAATATGAAAATGATAAATGGTATGAAAGAAGACTACACTAACACGAATCAATTCAAATCACTTATAAAAAAATAAAAAGAACATTGAACAAAATAAAAAAACAATTTCTGCAAAACTGTGCAAAATCGCCAGCCGATGTTCAAGAATGCTTCAAAAATGATGAATTTCTTAAGAACTTTGGTGCGTCAAAATATAATTCTAATAATAATTTTTACAAGTATGCTATTCTGAAAGAGGAATTTTCTTACACAATATTTATGGCATCAAAAATCTGCGAAATTATTATTGTAATGCCAACTAGTAGTTTTGACGAGAATTAACTCCACTTATTTTACGGTTCAATGGAAATTATACGGGAAGTTAATATGGGAATTTAATATACTCTCACCATTCCATGTGATTAAGCCCCGCTCAGTTATTCATTTATGAATTTAACGTATTCTTCGCGAAGATGTTCATTTTTAAAAAAACGTTTTACCTTTGACATCAATATGGCAATGCTCCATTTTGAGAATTACCGAACGTATAGTTTCATCTGGTCTAGAATTGGCAAATGGCAGATAAACGATATATTTACCTTCTGATGAATGCTGGTATAAACTTTCGTTCGTTTTAGAATCTTATTTCTGTACCACCAAGAGTACGCCCCAATCGTTCCAATATTCAATTGGCAACCTAATATTTTTTATTGCTCGTAATGTCTCGCTTGTTGTGTCTAGGTAGGAGTTTTTTAATTGCTGCCTAATATATATATATATATATATATATATATATATATATATATATATATATATATATATATATATATATATATATATATATATATATATATATATATATATATATATATATATCAACAGATCTGAACAAAACATTGTGGACCTTCTATTTATTCAATTTCTATGCCACTACTATATGAGCGATACATCGTCTCTCGATAGTATTCCAATTCTGCGATATCCATTATAGCACTATGATGTTAAACTGTCTCAGACGTCTAAATATTTAAAATATAATTTCATACTTGACGTATTAAAAAAATTAGCAACTATCATGAATAAACTCTAGAGTACTACAAACAATGGTGTATGAGTGGATGGGGGACAAAAGCGATTTTGACTCAATAAAAAATTGTTAGTATAGCTCGAAGGAAATGTAAAGCGCATATTGGGTCGAAAGAGGCCAAATCGTTCGTGGTACGAGTTAACTGGAAGATACTTATCCATAGTATAAATATATAGATACGATACTAACTAAACATTCAACTTATTTTTATTAAAAACTTTTGATTGTGGTATTTCCAACTTTTCAACAGATTTTTATTTTGATTTTTATTTCAACAAAACTGAAATAAAAAACTATATGCAACTAAATAGAAACATAAAAAAAAATTCACTTTAGTAAAAGTTTTTGTTGGTAGCTGCTAATAAGTGTGCTCCAACCACCGCCAACATACTATATACATAACTTTAAAAATGTGTACATTTAGTTGGTAATTTCAACAAGCGTTTGATAATTTGTGACAAAATATTATTCACAAAATATTTGCGCTTCTCTGATGTCTGTTCTGAGACTCGTTTTCATTTAACATCTTCACAATGTGGCCCGTGATTCCGCACTCAAACAGGAATAATATTTATATTTAACTGATAGAAATGAAGTGAAGAACAATTTTTTTTGCATTCCCTACTCATGTGATCGGTCCATAGTATTCCATTACAGTATCCTTTGCTTCTTAGAAGTCTACAGTTAAATATGTAAGCATTTATCAAAAACCAAATTGTTAATAATAACAAACACAGAATAAATAGTTTCCGGCCAAATTTAGACGGACCACATTTAAGACATGGACTCCTGATACAAGATTGTGATGAGGAACATACCCGGAAATTAGGGGTGCTCATTGCTTAAAACTCAATGGCCAAAAATAGTAGAGGTGACATCTACAGTTTTGGTTTTCATATTCCTTTACTTCTATATAAGAACACAGAGGGTCAAGGTTGTTTAGGATTTCAAAGCGGTCGATAGTAGAATGTGTACGCTTTTTATAAATCTTCTGGTACTTTAAAAAATTTATATTTAAAGTAACCAAGGTAAACGTTTTGTTCAAAGTTCAAAGATCAAGTTTATATTTTTTGTAAGTTTTGACGTTGGTCACTGCTGCCTGCTAAGAATATTCCCAATGAAATGTTTTACCCTAAAGTTAAGCACTATTTAATTTATAGTACTCACCAAACGAAAGCCTTCAACTAACCTATTTATACTATAAAAACTATACAAATTGTCTGGTACTCCTTTGTACCGGTGTATCCGATCCTTAGTACAAAACGAAAATAAAAAATACTGGTATACAAATTGGAAATGTGTATATATATATATATACAGAGTGAGGCATTTAAATTGAATCAAGTAATTAGCTCAAAGACCAACAAATATATAAAAGAAATCCTTCGAGGTTTTTACTGTTTGTCTAGAACATTGATTCCGTTCGGGCCAGTAATGGGCTATAAAAACCGACTTTTCTTGTTATTACTAATTGGGAAACAGCATGGTCTTGTTTTAATTGGGTGTAGTTTTTCAAGGTTGTTTCAAACTCAACTTGTTTTTTTTTTCAAGTGGAACCTTCTTAACCTTAAAAAATTAATAGCTTTATTTTTTCCCTTGATTTATAGTTTTGATGATTTTCAGTACAATAATTTAAAAATTTAGCTTTGACCGTACCAGGACATATGGAGCGCACTTTCCAAAAAAAAATGCATTTGACTGCTTTGTCTATGCCTTTCAAGATTATCAGTAGGAACACATTTCTTTCTAAAGTGTCCCAAGGTTATCTTTCAAGGTCACAAGTAAAACGGGCTATTTTGAATTTTAAAGGAGTTGGCAGTTTTTTGCTTATGCTATTTTTACGCAATCGGATTGTGTCAATCATTTGTTGTAATAATAAACATTTGTTTTATAGCATTTGAGAAGATCTGATGGGATACATATTGGGCACAACACCATAAGAATACAGTAACCAAGCCCTACAGTAAACATAGCTAAATATATAATTGGAGTGGATTGTAATTGTGGGAGAGAAATACTGGATCACAGATTTCATATTACCATCTGATTTCGAAAAAGTTTTGCCAACATAATAAACATATAAATTGTATTTATATTATTTTACATGCAGTGCATTTGTGTCAAACTTTAAATTTGTATTTTTGGCTGTTAAAAAAATGGATAAATTAGACGATGAAAAAAAAATCTTTTAATTAAGATAATAACAAAATTTAAAACAATAATCGAAAATAATTCGGCGTCGAACAAATTAAAAAATGATTGTTGGGATAAAATTACTAATGAGTTAATTGCCCAAAGTATTGGCCAAGCTAAAACTAAAAAACCAATTATTTCTGCCTACAACAACATGAAAGATAAATTTCGCCGAGAATGTAGTAAACAGAAAAATTAGATGCATCAAACAAGAGGGGGTCCATTCAAATATTCATTTAGGAATGAGCCATTGCTCCCACAAAAGAGCTTAATGCTTAATCCGTGTGACAGCGACGGAATTCAAAGAAATGAAGAAGTATCCAACATTTATTAAATGAAGCAATATTATGTTAGTAATCAAATAATTAATTTTAGGAAGAAACCGAAGATACAATGTTAGAGGAGTATTTGTACGATTTTGAAATGTCTATGGAAACCAAGGCGCACAGGAACAGTCGGGTGACATTTACATATTTCCCTTGATAGTATAGTTGCAGCTCCTCCTAACTTTAGTTTTAATACTTAAAATGAATAAAAACACAAATGAATTATTTTGAAAAGTTTTTTATATTTTCTCAAATATTCGTGCTAAAAACTAAAAGGTTTGGCAAAATTGCTCTATTGTTCGAATATTCAATGAAAATTCCGATGAATTATGATAAATTGTTGAAATAGGATCGTTCATTGCTCTACTTCTCAAAAACTCTTGTTCTTCTTCATCGTCAAATTCATATAGGTTTTCCCAGTCTTTTAACAAATTATGAAGACTAGTGGCAACTATAACTGTCAGAGTAGTTTGTAAATTTAATCTAATTTCTACATTCAAAACGCTAAACCTACGTTTCCATTGCCCTAATATTCTTTCAATGCAAGTACGAGTAGATTTTAAGGCTTTATTAAATCGCAGTTGTTGTGGACCAGAAGGGTTTCGATAAGGAGTTATTAAATATTCATTATAGCCGTATCCACGATCACCAATTAAAAAAAGGTTTCCGAATTCTCCTGACTCGAAACGTTTTTTGGTACTCGAAAAATTTAAAATAGTTTGATCGTGAGCCGATCCATGCTACTGGCTATGATATCTGTGCATTTATCATTAGAATCACATACTACCTAAACATCGCAAAATACCGGCAATTTGATGAAAACCTTGAACAATTTTTATTCTCTCTTCTTCAGTTTCTGGTAATTTAATTATTTTTCGACTTAGCCGTGCAATTTTAACCCTCACTTCTTTAATTACTCTACAAACTGTAGACTGGTTGACACCTATTATTATTTCGCCTTTCTTGATGGGTTTCAATTAGGAAAATTAATCTGTTTATAGATTCCTTCGACATAATGAATTTTTTTAAACTCCCTATCCGTATAATACTCTTCGCTAATTCGCTGTTGGTAATTTTTTACATCATGAATTTCACTAGGAAAATATTCTTCGTCGTCAGATGATGAGCTGGACGTAAGGTTTGTCAACACATACTCTTGCCTCCAATGGAACTAAATCCAAAAGGTAAAAAATTTAAATTTGAATGAGAATCATTTATTGATACTCTTATAAGGATAAACATATACCCTTTTGCAAATATAATAAGTTACTAACGCCCAAACTATTACTTTATTTAAACTTAAACCTTTAAATCTCAAAAATATAATTATTAAATTTATGAAAATTAACAAAATCATGTATTTTATGTTGATGTTTGTATTTTCGATTTCGAAATTCGAACAACCCTTCAATATTGTAAGAGCTGTTTTATGACCCGATTTTGGGTGCTATAGCATCAACAATTAATACAAATTAATGGTATAATACGGTAAAAAACACGAAAATCGATAATTTATTACTAACAGCTTTTACAATGTAGACTATGAATTAGACCCTTAATGTAAGTAAACATCGAATGATGAGTTTTAGGAAGAACAATCCTGTTCATTTTTGAATTTAAGTGTAACAAAGTAACCATTAACTGCGTATGTCAGTTTGAGGACCTCGAAACGCAGGACCTGTGGGAATCAGCAGAACTGCATCCGCACAGAGTGCTAACCACCGAAGAGATAAAATGTGAAGAACCCTATTAAAAACACTCAGAAGATTAGAAAATGCATGTTACGCGGTTAAAATTACATTCATTACATAAGTCCAAATATCACTCTTGGAGTCACTCGCATAAAAAAACAGAGCTATAGCCAGATTAATCCGTATAGAGAAGCGGTTAAAAAAATATGAGAACTTCAAAAACAGGTACCGTGATTTCATGAACGAGCTATATATATATACTGGGTACTGGTCGAAACTGGATATTTTACAACTGGATTTGACGAAACAAGATAATTTAAAACTGGATATTTTAAAACGAGTTAAGGTACAAAACGAGATATGGTACAAAACTGGATATTTCAAAACAGGATATTTCGACATGTGATTTAAACTTAAAATGATTTTTTATGAAAGTTCTGGAATATGGCCAGTAAGGAAGAAACTCGGCGAGTTCTTAATCGATTATGATGAAATTCGATATGTAGGATGAAAATGTTGGTGAAAATTAATCTTTCTCACATAGATTCTTTAAAGTGAAGAAAAGTTACATTAAGTAGAAGAATAAAAAATAGGTTTAATTATTTAAAAAAAAATCGATTTGTAGTGTTTTTGGTTTTAAAGTAAATATAAATAGGATTTTAATGCAAGTACTTTGTGTAATTGCTATAAAACGGTGGATTTAATCGAATTCAATTGTTTAATTATTTTAATAAAATTCGATTTGTAGAATTTTTGGGCAGTGCAACAAATAAATTAGGAAAATGTAGTTTTTAAACATTTTTCTAATCTATATACAAATAAATAAAATATATTAAATAGAGACAATATTTACTCTAAATTTATTAGTTATTAAGCTAAACTTTGTAATTCTTAGGTTCTTTTAGTTTTGTTGGAGTGTAGAGGGTTTTTGTCTGTGCGAAATATTTGGGTGGCCTCTTTTAGGGTTTAAATTAAAATTTATATGTTGAAATATCAATTTCCAGAAATTTTGTGTTAAACCCAAAAGAATATCCGTATGCTCAAATACGCGACGTTGTTGAAAGCTATCATCCCGAAGATTTGTAGGCTTCTCCTACAAATTACATGTTTTAACGAAGATCTTAAGGGCCGTAAAATAATAAGTGACGAATCAAGTGTCGCTGCTGCATTTAATTTGCGTACAAATGCCGATGTTATTTAATTAATTTCGATATCTTTATATTTTATATTTTTATTTTACACTTAATTTTTAGCAACAACGCGACGGAACGAATTTCAATGGAAACTAATCCAATTTATTACAGCATATGGATTGCAAAATTACAATTTTATAATATTATAATTAATTAAATTATAATTTCAGATTGAAATTAATTCTATTTCTTACAGCCTATGGCTAAGAGCAATTAGTCCATTAATAGATTTTGTTTTCAGACCTCTGCAGATTACAGATGAACGGTGGCACACTGGAGTTGCTGATAAGAGATGGCAGAATGCAGAGCAGTACAACAAAAATGTGATTGTCTTACACTAACAGTAGGTTGAATATTGGATACCGGAAAATCGGACCAATTAAGTCATAACTAACATACTTTTCCTTACCCACAAAAATTTACTATTTATTCGCCGCCAAGGTGTCTGTAACCGGGTCGATCTCAATAATTTAACTAGTATCCTTCCATATCCTTCCAAGTATATGTAAAAACGGGTGTACTATGGGCCCGGCGCTTTCCGGGATGTCCTGCTTAATGCTTGCCAATACATTCAAAATCAATCAATCAATCAATCATTAAGTAGAAGAATAAAAAAAAAATGAAGATACATTTTACTGACAGTAAACTTGATCAAGTCAATGATTATTTTAATAAGATGAGAAAAGCAGCAATTAAAAAAAAACATTAAGTGAAGGAAAATTCTATTTCTCTCCTTAGTAATATTGAAGTATGGAACCTTACTAGCCTTATTCCAGAACTTTCCAAAAAAATTATTTTAAGTTTAAATCACATGTCGAAATATCCTGTTTTGAAATATCCAGTGTTGTACCATATCTCGTTTTGTACCTTATCTCGTATTGAGATATCCAATTTTGAAATATCCAGTTTTTTACCTTATCTCGTTTTGTCAAATCCTATTTTGAAATATCCAGTTTTAAAATGTCCAGTTCTGAGCGGTTCCCATATATACCGCATCATGCCATCATAAGGATAGCAAAACAACTAAACTAAGAGTTGGATTTGACGCTGATCTTATGAAGAGCTTCGGAAAACCAACAAATGCAAAGTTACAGATTAAGATCGGAAACATACGGTATTACGGCAGCGACATTTCTAGCAACAAAAAACTTAAGATAACAACTAGCAAATGAATATGCCCACATGTACCCACTAGGGTCCCAAATAGATCTCCAGAATTTTTAAATCGACGATCGATTACCAGCAGATACTTTGGAAGAAGCAAAAGTTGCTCAACGCCAGCTTTATTTATTATTACAAGGAGACGGATTCAACTTGAGGAGCACCTGAATTTTGACAGATTTGAGTTTGACAATACAATGAAAACTCTGGGATTATACTGGAACTCATCACCTGACGTGTTCCAAATAAAAGTAAACTAGTGATAAAAGTAAAAGTAAACTAACAAATACGAAAATAACAAATCGCAGCATATTGTCAAAAGCAACAAAGATTTTCTATCCATTAGGATGGCTGTCCACAGTAGTAAGCGGTATTATTATTAAGAGCTCAAGGTACGACATGCTTTCGAATTGATCACTGAAGACGACATACTGTTCTGCTGGACTAATTCAATGGCAGCCTTAGGCTGGATAAAAGGAAAACCAGAAGATATTTGTTGCCAACAGGATAACAGAAATACGTCCTTTTTCGACGGAGACGGGCTGTTACGAGTATAGGAGAGAGATTAAACAAATCCAACTTAACTTTTAATGGTAAACACCCCAGTATATACCAAGAGGGCACCAAGTAGCTAAACTACTCTACAGAGGGGCACATCATTAAAATTTATATAGCGGAAACTTTAACGGGTGAAAGCTCATATAAGACAGAGATACTGGGTGATAAATGCAAAGAACTCCATACGGCATGATACGCAATTTTATCACATGTGCCGCCAGTGGCTCTATTTACAAACAGCGGACAAATCACTATATCAACCAGGATCAATCACTGTAAAGTTGCACAAAGTAAGATGTAACAAAACATACAAAGGATATACTACCATTTTTAATTCTAAGGCTACAAAAGCTGTCTGTTTAGAGCTGATAAGAGATTTAACAAAAGAAGCGTTCCTCGCATTATTCAGGCCCAAACAACTAGCACAACAGCTATAAAAGAAAGTCGCCGGCAAACTTAGGGAAAACGGAGCGGAATGGCATTTTATAATTTTTATCACGAAAGAGCTACAGGACACTTAAAACGCTATAATCAACGTATTAACAAACTTCCAAGACGGTAGTATCTCATCAGTATGGATTGAGCACCACAACCACGACCATTTCCACGGATATCAGTGTTGACTTTGATTCACATTTCCTATCCATCCCTGTGGTTCATACGTGCTTTTCGGTCTGATACCCACGTTTGTGGTTGGATCGGCGGGAGCATCACATCATCAATTTTTTCTTTCAAATCAACAATGTTTTTGTTTTTTCTTGAATATTTATTTTCTGCAGTAATAGAGGCAGGAAAAATATTTTTTCTGACACTTCGGTTATATATATTATTTTTTTGTTCTTTCGGTATAATTATATATTTTTATTGTTTTTTCTGAATGCATCTGTTCCCACCTTTATATTTTTTTTCCGGTTTTCTTTTTTGGTTTTCGCGATTTCGATTTTGATTCATTGTGAATATCGGGAAAGGTGGCTACACCATTTGCGTCGTTATATTTTTTCTCTTTTTGTTTTCTTTATTTATTAATTTTT
This sequence comes from Tipula confusa, assembly GCA_963556175.1. Taxonomy (NCBI): domain Eukaryota; kingdom Metazoa; phylum Arthropoda; class Insecta; order Diptera; family Tipulidae; genus Tipula; species Tipula confusa. The sequence continues at coordinate 52,612,285 of OY744475.1, read as the reverse complement.
TTAATGCTTCTACTACCTGTACTGCATGGCCAATACCTATTTATAAACTTCTAAGCTACATATATGCTATTTTTTTTCTTTTTCTCTCTCAACTACCTATAAATCTTCATTGTTGCACACTACGTTAATCATTTTTAAATGGTTTGATCCTGTTTAAAACCGGTTGAGCAATTTTATTCTCCCTTCTGAGTCGATTTCTGAGTTCAATGTTGAAGCCGGATGTTAACCAGGTTAAATTTGCACCTCCATTTGATGCTGCAACTGCTCTTGATACCGTGGGTACATTGACTGTTGTGGTCACCAATTAAGCGAGGTGTCCCAAAAGTTGACTCAACTAAATGCCCGGCAGGATGAGTTGCAGTATCGGTTGTCGGAGCAAAGCCTGGGGAATGCGTCAACTTTTCATTCGGTTTCACCCTTGGAGGGAAAAACTCCTGTAGTCCTTCCATATAGTATTGGTTGTGGTGATCTGGTGCATTTTCTGGTTTCGGAGGTCGGGTGCCTTTGTCGAGGTGTGGTGTGACGTACACCGGTTCACCAGCTGGAATCACGGTTGATATGTTCCTGTTCTAGCTGGATTCTGTCATCATGTCCCAACGTCTATTCCCTGAGATATTGTTGCTTGATCTTCACATGATATTAAGATAAGTGGCTCATCATAGTGGTACTGGACGCACCGAAAACATCATCCGCAGGCTGATTGGTATGAGTTGCGACGCAAGTTGGTGGAACGGTTTAAAGACTGGTGAACGGATTACGAGATCCGACAGATGGTGGAGTCCTGTAAACAACAAGCGGGTGAGTCATTTATAGACTTTTGTGACCATGTGTAAGCGTTGACTCTGCAATGCCACACTCCGTACACTGAAGAGGATTTAATCCAAATCTTACGGAGTAACATGAAGCCAGCGCTGCAGTTTCATCTTACTGATCGATTATTGATCACAAGTTGCACTGCTTGGGAGACCTCTCCGACGATTTCTTTGTAACCTGGAAACTTCGTCGTATGGACGGTGTATTAATACTTGATTTATTAAATAAACCTCTTTGTTCCTTCCGATGTTGCCGTTTAATGCGCGAAAATCGATATTGGGAAAGACGACGCTACCTTTGTTCCTTGATTGTTGCGTATTTAATCATTTCGGAAGCTGGGGACAATCGTCCTTATGGTAACGTTTTGGTTGATGGTTTTCCTTATCAAGGTTTGTTGGATAACGGGGTGAGTGTCAGCGTTTTGGGTTGCGGATCGGAGAAGCTACTTCATAATCCTTTGGTTAAAATTCATAATTTTCTCCTTAAGATTAATTCTGCGAGTGGACAACCCAACGCGTGTTTGGGTATGTGCATGCACTTGTCCAGTTGGGTTATACCTCTCACTCTGTGATGTTGTATCTGGTTCCTTCTTTCCTCTGTCTGGGAATAGATTTTTGGAATTTTTGGGATTGTTCTGAAGATCTCATCCTTAAGCCCTTCTTTGACCATACTGGATGCATAAGACTCATCCAAATTCTTTAGATGAGGTTTGACCTTGAATATGGCTAAAAAAATGTTCCCTTCTAGTTCCAAGTTGGGATTAGTTAAAACATCATTCCACCAAACCTGTAAAGCAACGTTTTTATTCCGTCTCACCGGCGATACAAAAAATGATGTATGCTGAGTTAATTCGGCTGATTTCTCTGGGGGTTATCGAGGAGTCACAAAGTCCCTGGTGCTTACTTTGGTGCGTAAGGCCAATGGCAAAGTTCGTCTGTGCTTAGATGCTAGAGAACTGAATAAGGCTACAGTCAAAGATGCGTATCCGCTTTAGACAACTATATAGATAAGGAACTGAGAAACATAATGAAATGCATCCCTTCAAATAATCAGCTTTCAGGTGGAAATAGTTTGATTATTCTCTATCGAATAATGAGCGTCAAATGCCGGGTCACTAACAATAGCAATCGTCAACCATTTCAAATCTTAAACCAGATTTGTTCTTTCATATTAATTTCAGATTCGAGTACTTTGTTACTTATCCAATTAAATTCTCTTTTGTAAATTCTATTTCTGCTTGTATTCCATATTAGTCATTTTCTACGTCTATACCAGTTACCAGTTCTCGGATTTCTTTTTATTGCCTAATGTGCTCAGTGTCATTAAAACCGTTCTGTGGTCGGAAGTAAGGTCTTCAATACCTTAGATTTCAATGTAATTTGAGGCTATTACTTTTTTTGCAGTCACATCCTATAGTAAACCATACAATGGCTGTACCCGAATAGACAGGTAAATTGTACTTTTTACTATTTTTTAATAGTGCATAGGGTAAATTCAAATACTGTACTAAATAGCTGGGTAAATGAGTTCTTGTTAATGTGCGCTTGACGTTTAATTTCTTTTTATACATAAGCTGTTTTCGATTCCGTAAAACATATTTTTTTTCTAATTTGGCAATTTCTCAACATAATTTTATTATTACCAAATCTATTTTATCTTGAAATGATATTTCACAAACATTATTACCGCATCATTACTATGTTCCATTTTTTAACATACACAAAATGTCGATAACACAAACTATTTCACGTTTACCAGTGAAATTAACCCTTTAAACCAATATATTTTAAGCTACCAGCCGATTTTGACAAATTTATTTACGAAAGAATTTGGACACTACTGGAGGTAAATGTGTACTAAAATTTCAATTTACTGTACTAAACGATTTACCCGACTATTCGGCTGCAGCCAATAATGTTTTATTCCTTACAATGTTATATCTTAGTAGGCAGTATATCACCCCTAAAATTAATTCAGCACCACCGAGGTTTATTTTTATTATGATAGCTTGCATGAATGTGCCTTTAATTTGAAAAACCAAAACCAAAATCAAACTTTCAAATTTCATCTTTTATCTGATATGATTCAAAGCACAGAGACTTGACAGCTTAACCAAAAGCAGAATCTTTTACCTAAAACAGCATAAACGACCTATCACAAAAATGAAAGAGATAGTTATTTTAACTTACGTCAGAAAAAATTAATACAAAAGATTCAATTCTTATCGAAATCGGACATGCCTTTAGACGATGTTTAGTAAAGAGTCGTTGGTATTTACGTAATTTGGTTGTTTCAATTTTAATTCCTCACTCTTTATATGTAAAAACATGTATATGTAAAAACATAGCGGTACACAGTGGCGATAATAGTGCAATAGTGGTTGTAATGGCTTCTTTTGAAAAAAAAAACAAACAAATATTTTCTTCATTTATTTTAACTCAAAAACAAGACGAAAGCTAAGCAACGTACATAAGTCAACTGAAATATTAAAACATAATAATAATAATAACGAATATAATAAGTAAGACAAGAAAATATGAATTTTCTATAATATTTGAACATTTTTATTTTTATATTTTAAACGGAAAAACGAAAAAGAAAATTCGTGGGAAAATTTACATATGTAACCGTTTTTTTTTCATTCGTATATGCGATATTTTTGGAAGTTAAGTTTTTTTTCTTCATTTGTTAAACATATTTCAATTGTTATGTTGTTTTTTTTTTTTTTTTTTTTTGGAAAGATATAGCTACGTATATGTATTTTAGAAAATATGTAAGAAGATTATATTTGTTATGTTGGCTAAATTATGTATACGTTTGTTTAGCACCCTATGAGTATGTATGTATTTCATCTTAAAGGAATCAAATAGATGTACCTTTACGTACGAGACGAAGAACACAAATTGAAAAGATTCATTTATTTTTTTATTTTTTTTGAAGTATGTTCATACATTCATCCATATATGATACGATATTTATATGTTCTTATATGATGTGTAATTATATTGTTAATGTTTCATGGTTTGTTGTTGATATACATTATGTTTCGTGTATACAACATTTACTTTGTATGCGGACGTATGGGTATTATTTGTGTGTGTGTGGAAAAGTTAAGATTTTGTATACTGGTGTATGTGGCCAACAAACTTATTTATATTTTTAAAATCTATATGTACATACATATCCTTTTCCATTACTGGAATAATGAATTTTTCTATGATATCGATTCGAACAGTGTGTTAACAATGAACACGATAGTCATCATGTATAATGTAGTTTTTACTTTAAAACTAAATCAATAATTGAAAATAATTTAGAGGTTTATTGTGTAATGGTTTGAAAATGTAGGTCAAGATGATAGTTAGATGATCGTGTTTCTTTGTCGTTATCATTTATTAAAGTTGGTAGTCATCCAAAAGTTTCATGATTTCTAGTGAAATACTATTTATAGTTTTCGAATTGTTACGTAGGTTAATTCTTAATTTCGTTAGGTTAAACGGCTTTGTATGGTTCAGCATCCTAAACACTGGTTATACATTAGCTAATAAAGCAATAACTGGACATCCAACCTCCCATACCTAAAGTTATTAGTTCTTCTAGAAATCAAAATTTTAATGGTTTGGTTATAAGGCAGTTGATATTGAAAAATATTTTAATTTTTGTTTCTTTAAAGATTGTGAACTTCCAATCCTGCCTCTCAAAGGAAAAATTCGTAGTTCTTTTCTATGAGAACAGAGAAGGTTTTATCTATATAATATTTTTTTAGGGTTTAAGCTTATCTAAGCCTTTTGTGGTTGTTTTGCAACATTCTCCTTTATACGCTGTCACTGACTAAATTAAAGCCTCGCTATTACTGGTTTATTTTAATTACACCTTCCTCTGCAGAGTGGACGACGGTTTGGCCCATGTATTGGTACTACAACAGGAATCATAGTTGTGTTCATTGTCATCAGCAGTCGCAATTAACTGTCACGTTTGGTTTCAAACCCGGTACCTTCCGACCCAAACACCTGTAATCAACAAGACCCACGTGCAAACCTGACTCCTGAACAATTACATAGAATTGTCCATGCACTACCCATTGGGAGATGGTCATGGGTGTTGGTGGAGCCGAATTATAAATTTGATGAATCAATAAATACAAATGGAAAAGTAGAATCAGTAACTTTGGCCCACCAGTCCGAGAGAAGAAAGACGTAAGCCCGTTTAAGAAAGGCGTCGTAGGGGCGTTAAAACCGTTTCATTAAAAATCTACCTTCGTGATAGTTCCATGTCACTATCGTTATAGTTCCTTGCTTTTCGGTGTCTACTACTGAACGTCTCTTTAACCACAGCTTGATTCATTTTCTTAACAGCTATTTCTTTTAGTTCGTTGAATTTAGTAATTGGATTTTTGTCTGTAAAAGCGCGAGTAATAATTTGTTTTTCAATATACTCATCGGGTTATAGTCTAGGTCAAAAATAAATATTGTGGCGAATTTCCAGTAGTTGAATTTGGTATGTTGTTTAATGACCATTGCAATTGAATAATATTGAAATTCCATTTGTTGTTGTTCTTCGCATATAGTAGCTCTCAGCAAAGTTAGTATTGTGCGGTTATATCTTCTATCAATTGGCCATTCGCTCTTGCCATTGTGGTTGCGTTTAGCATATGATGTATAGCATTGCCTTCACAAAAGGCATGCTTCATTTGTACTCCTGGACGATATTCCATGACAAAATCGTAATTTGCAAATTTTAACCACCATATTGAAATTTTATGTATTAACTTTTTTTTGTTGAGCAACTTTGTATAATGACGCACAATCGGTTATAATCGCGCTATTGACGCGCCGGCGGCTAAGGCTTCCAATTCGTATGAATGGTAGTTTTGTGCACATTGGGTGGTCTTTCTGCTTAAATAGGCCACAGGTCATTTTTTTATAATGATTGATTTCCAACAAAAGTCCACCTAACACTTTCGATCAAGCATCGATAACCACGTCATGTTGTAAACTAGGGTCATATATTGCTAACGCTTTGCGATCCGCCAATTTAGCATATATAACAAAGTTTTGCAACAATATTAAAATATTCGATGAACTATCGAGAGAATCGCGCCAACCCCAAAAACAGTAGTCGTATATGGAAAATTTACATCGGCATCTGCTTTTGATCTTCCGGGTCTAACTCGCGATCATGTACTAAAATTATACCTTGCGTTTGAAGAAATGGCAATTTTTAGGTTACGCAACAGACCACAGCACTTTATTATTTCTAAACCGCTCTAATTTTCCCATCCTGTCTGGACTCATCGCTACCTGGTAATCCTGATAATAAATCTAAAATGGTGAAATAATTAGCCGCGAATAAACGTTGAAGTAGATCTTCCATAATCGCTAAAGAGGGTCGGTCTTTCACCACTATAGCGTTTACTCGACGATTATCTACTCACATTCTGTCTTCTCCTGTTTTATTAATTTTCTTTTAACATAACCTTTCGACCATCTGTACTTGTTCACATTTACTACAGTATGGTTTTTTTCGAGTCCTTATCTTTGTTATTTTCATTTCAGGGTCGCCCTCTACAAAATATGATATTTATTTTTCTAGTGGAGGACATTTTTGTGTTCGTGGAAGATGTATACAATTTCTTACGAAATGAGGACGGTCCTCCACAAAAAAGGACATAAGTTTTAAAGTTATACATAAGTTTATATAGGGAAATATTTGGCTTTTTCTGCTTTTGCACCAACTTAAATTTTTTTTAAGAACTAAATTAGATCGAACTTTATAATTTTAACTGTGTATAGTTATACATAAAGCAAACATGTCAACCACATGTGACATTGGTAAACGAACCGGTTAAATCTTTCAAAACTACGGAAGGGTTTTCTTGCACATCACGATGTTAAAAGTGTATCAGCAAAAATCTGAAGCTAAACGACAGGCACGTATATGGCTAAAAAGAAATTTGATCAAATTTGAGCAAAAGTGATAGTTGAAAGAGTTTAATGGAACCCTTTTAAGGAAATCAGCTATAGTAGTAGCCAGAAATGAACATTAAAAGCACCATCTTTGATGGTTAACCCGCGGAAGAAAACTTCAAAATGGAACGGTTTTGCGTTGAACATCATAATAAGTGGATTGCAAATGAGCATACCCATGCTATCTAGAAAAAACTACCTTACTCTAATGCTCATATGAACTTCTCAAATTTATTAGCATAGAAAACTCATTCATTAAGCGGATTGATCAAGAGATGGCAGCAAATAAAAGCACTGCAAGGCAATAGCTTGGTAGAAAGTTTTTCTCGTCTTAAGAGAAAGAAAACATTTTAGAACTTGACTACACGGAATCAAAAACGTTACTTGAACCAAGATCGGTAAAAGGAACTAAAGCTTTTCGGAAGCTGCTAGAAATAATATGGATTACCATCATGCATTTTCTAAGTTTTGTAAATTTCCGATTCGTGGCATATTTTTCCAGTTCTGATAGCGTGGGTAGGTGGCTACCACCCATTTTTTGCATTTGGAAATTTCTGATTGCGTAGCATAATTTCTCAGTTTTGATAAGCTAACCATCGGGTTGTGGCATACTAATGTTCGGTTTGTGGCATATTTTTCCAATTTTGAATAGGGTCTTCATGCAATTTCGGGTATTTGGGAAATTGCGATTTGTGGCATAATTTCTCGGTTTTGATAGGCTAACCATCATGACTTTCCGGAGTTTTGGGGATTTTTAGTTTTCCAAAAATTTCAACGGTGTGGAAAAGGAAGTATTGATGCCAGATACGTGAAAGTTACACCAACCATGCGGAAACGCATCCTTTCGGAAACTTTGAGAAAACAAAATTCCTTCCAGTACTTTTTTCAAAATATAGCAAATATGAACTACGAAAATTTATTTGCCACAGTATCCTTATCATAAAATCGATTTACCATTTTTAAAAACAACTTTAACAATGGTTCCTTTTATGGACTCTCATTATCCAATAGCAGGTCATCTAAATCAAATGTTGAATGTTTATTTCATTATAAAGAGGAAGGTATGCCATTAACATTTGAAAACGATATCAGCCAAATGGCTGCTACGGCTGCGCTTGCAGCACCATATCCTTTTCATGAAATTTTCTATCGCCAATTCGCATATTTGCTGTATGTCCTCGATCACGAATTCCATCTTTAAGGTCTTGAATCGATTGTGGAGCATTGGCATAGATCTTACGATGGCTCAAATTTTAACAATTTCAATGCGTTATTGAAGCGTGTATCGTACCATTTTTAGTAATGACGTAGTTTTTACTTGTCAAATGTCAAAAGATGACAGCTTCAAAATTGACAGCAGCCCAAATAGCAGGCTATTGAAAATTAAACTTCTTATTGGGTAACCCTTTACAAACAAAACACACTTCAACACTTGAGAACTAAGGCAATGAAGTTGGTCTCACGATAAATATTAAAAAACCGAATATGATCACATCGATGCTCATCAATTAATAAAAAATTGAAAATGTAAACGAATTTGTTTACCTTGGTTGCAAAATAGCAAAACGATAAACTCATAAACAAAGTCAGATATTAACATGCTACAAAGAATTTGACATAACTCCGTTCTATCCCGCAAGCCCAAAATATGAATGTTCACCTCGAGTTTAAAATCAGCACTACTGTATGGGTGTGAGACATGGAACTTATGAAACAAATCATACATAAACTGCAGGTGATCATAAATAAGTGCCGTTGATCAATATACAAGTGCTTCTAGTGAAGCTTGGAAACCGAAATAAAGAAACAGAAATGGAGATATAACAAGGACATTTTAGTAGAACCCGCTAGAGAAAATAAAAGTAGCAAGACCAGCAATGACTTGGAGAAGAACTATGTTAGCAGAAACGAAATAAATTGGTAAATCATAGGTGGAAATGAAAGCAGCAGCTTCCTAAATTAGAGATAAAGAAAAAAAAATTTATTTTACACTGAATCGATATCTTATTGTCATGATAAACTGACAGATAAGATTTGAAGAAACACACGCGTCAAACTTTACGACTACCATAAAGATTTGCATCGGAAAATATTAAGAGCACGTGATTATAAGAACTTGAATAGTAACTCTCGTATGTTCTAAAGGATTTATATCAGAAAGTAGGAAAGTAGCCGTGATATACCCGCTATACATATGAGAGAGGTGTAGCTTCAAAATACAAAAGCTATCACAGTAAAATTTCTTTATACTATTTAGTATTGAAAAGAATTATGCCTTTAGAGGTAGATATTATCGGTGACGTGCTCCTGCTTTCAGTACATTTCGGTGAGGGTGATTAAGTTAATCCCGGTCAACCAAAACCTAAATCTTTAAAACCCATGCAATAGAAAAACATAGATTTATACGGGTATATCGTTTACTGAAAGAAAGAAACATTAAAATTTGACTTGCCATTTGTGATATGTTGCTTGCAACCAGATGCGGTAACATTTAAATCTAAGTAAAATATTTATGGATTGTGAATTCGATAAATGGAGTCGATAAATGGATTGGTTTAATTTTACACCAAAGATAACAATTTACTTTGATTTAAAATCGGTCTTCCATACTGCCAATAGAATATTTAAAGCTAGGTGCAAATGGATTTTATCTGTTAAAGGTTGACGGATGGTTTATGATGTAAGGGAGGTTTTGATTCGTGTGGAAAATCCAATAAGAAAAGATATATTTAGGTCGAAATCATAAAGCCTGGATAATCATATCGTGAAGGCAAGCTATGGTCCATTAAATCCTTCTACATAGATAGTTAATAATTATAAAATTTAAAAATTAAATTATTTTCACGACAACAACACTAAAACCGCACATTTTTAATTAAAATTATTTGTTTATAAAAATATAAAAATAATAAAACTTACCATCTAATCCCCCCGCCAATGTTATCAAATCACCACCTTCACGTCGCCATGTTATTGTTGGCTGTGGTGACCCCGTTGCAGCACATTTTAATGTTACATTACTACCTTCACGTACCACCATATCGGTACTCGTCGGATAATCTAAAATATCCGGTGGAACTGTTCGGTTTAAAAATTAGTCATCCAAACGAACGATGTGCCAAACAAATGTGTTAACCAAAAAGAAAAAAAAAGAAAAAAAAAATAAAAAAATAAAAAAAATTGGTTTTGATTAATTTTAATTTAATTAGAATTCTAAAATTTTTATTTATTTGTCATTATTAAATAACAATATAATTATAATTAAATCGAAATTACTAAATCATAATTATGTGTGTGTGTTATTTATATGTAGTATATGCAATACTACGTTTAGTGATGTGGAAAAAATAGGACAAAGCCTTTCGATGCAAAACTTCGGTGTGTCGCAGATTCTATAACGAAATTCAATAAATGATGATTAATATGAAGTTCCCATCATAATTTTGGCCACTCTTCAGTGCTACCATTTTAAGTTGTTGATGCCTCGGCAATTTGTTAGCATGCATTTGTAATTTTGAGTAATATTTCGAACTGAAGGAGTGTTTGATGATATTTACAATCATGTGCAATTGATCTATGGTTCTATGTTGACTTTTGAATCTAAATTGATGGTCTAATATAATCTGACACACTTTGATATTGTTCGAAACATGATTATTGGTCAATATGACGATATTTGTTTAATTTTTCCCTGGCTTTAGTATCATTGTGATAAGGAATATTTTCAATTTCTGAGGTAAATGACCGAGGTAATGTGTCCTGGTGCATATTTCCTTTATGATATTTTATTTTATTCTTTCCACTTGTCCACTTAAACTTGATTGGTTTAAAGGACGAAAAAATGGTAAAACAGACTAATCTTATTATCCGATGATTGATGAATTCACTTTCAAGAAACTCATATCCTATAAACGTATGACACGGAGAATTATCAATTAAAGCATTACGTAGACAATTGCGTAAGAATTCATTGGCTTGCGGCTTTTATTGGCTCGTCTTCATACTTCTTGATTCCTTTTTTGGATTGTCCTTTTGTCCTTGATATGAAATGATTACAGTTCGTTTCATCCAAATATATGATTGGTCGATTTTCAGATTGATATGCTATCAGTTGTTCATAATTGCTTTTCAGTCTTGTTCTGTCCGTTAACCCACCTCCATGAAGTTGTAACATTTAATTTTTGTTGCGAGTGCTCTCCAATCCTTCACCATTGCTATATAAAGTACCAATTAGAAAATGATAATTTTCAATTGAAGCTGGGAAGGTATAGATATAAGTACCTTATTTGAAGTTCCTTTAAGGATACTAGGTTATAAAACTCCATGGTGCACTCTACTATTAACGATTGTGTTCTGGTTCCCATTTTGAATGTTGTAGGACAAAATTCTAAATGAATTCCTGGTTCTCTAGGATGATTGCAGTTGAATTATTCGTTGCTCTTCTCGCTGCCAAGGATTCATTATTCGTTTCAGCTCTAAACATATTGGGTAACATCTATAGTTTATTGTATGATTTAAAGTATTGGACTTATTTGTTTTACTTTATTTTATTTAAGTTTTATTACGTCCGCATTCTTAGCACTTAACTCACTGTATTGGCCCAGTTTTTTTCTTGAGTTCCTCAACAGTAATTTTTCTATGATAATTCCATTCTTTTTTTTCGCTTTTTTATTGCATGTTTCTAATTCTACGCAATACAAAGGTTGCTTTCACGTTAAACTTTTCAGGTTTAACGTGAAAGCTTTCAGCAATGAAAGCAAAATTTGTTTCATTTAGATCTACGATTCCTTTATAATTACAACCAATTCTTTGCTAAACGTCAATGTTGAGTGGCTGGATTTTTTTATATTTCCTTTCTTCACACCAGATGGGGTATTGGTCATAAAACGGTTAATTCAATTGATTTGTAAAGTTTAATCAAATCTTTGAAAGGATAATATTTGATGATGTTTCATGGTGTTTGGTTTCGTGTGACTTCAGGGTCTAAATTGATGGCCTGATATAACCTGACGTTCTTCCAATACTTTAAGTTTTGTGGGTATTTTTCAAAAAGCTTGGATATTGTTGAAATTAGAAGCATGCTTTTTGGTCAATATGACGATATTTGTGTTTAATTTTTTACTGGGTTTTTGTATCATTGTCATATGGGATATTTCCCATTTCTGGAAACCAGTTTGCATGCTCGTGTTGTAGATGAATGCGTCATCATGCGTTTTAAGGGCTTTAATGAACTTTTATTGTATTCTTTACATTTTTCCACTTAAATTTTATTGGCTTTGAAAGGACCAAACTTTTGCCCAGGTAAACAAATTTCATTGACACTTGGTGGGGTGCCAACACTATGGCTTTTTAATCGTTAGTATAATCTGTTGTTTCGCTTGCCGAGAGTTCATTTAAATAAATATATGGCCAATGGGTAAACTCTGGTTTTGTTGTTCTTTCAATGCAAAGGTTAGATTTCTAATAGCACGGTTTAGTTTTTGTTGCTAATGCCTGCTTATTCTTCCTTTTCTTGAGGATGTTCTTTGGTGTCTCGTGGAAGTTTATTTACTTGTTCAGGAATATTGGCGGCGGGTGTAGCAATTTTTGTTGCCTTCTCCAAAACATATTTTAACATCACTCCAGCACTTGTACGTGAGAAGTTTTTGTGATTTTATTTTTAGGACTTTTGTGCTTATTATTATTACTATAGGTAAATGATGAGATGACAGATCATCTTGAACATTTAAATGTGTTTGGAAAATTATTTTTAAGTGTTGGTTATTGGGTAGGTTGATCTGCTGATAAGTAACCAAGCTCTGTTTCTCTATCGTTTCAAAAAGTTGTCTGCATTTCGGCGATGTTAGTCGTATGTTTAGCGTCGTAATCTCACCTCATAATCATAGTGCTAGAAATTGAATATGCATTAATTTTGGATTATTTATTATTTGTAAAGCGTGTAAAGCCTGCTTCAGATATTGACGTTATGTCGAAATAATGCTTGATTATGAATGCTTAAACCGCAGCTTTATATTGTGCTACACCGTTTACATTCCATATAGCTATTTGAAGGACATTAATTTTGCATGATTAAGTATTAAAGTATTTAGTTCTCTCCATCTTTACCAGCTGGAGAAATGTTTTCTTCATCCTTCTCTTGTAATTTTGGAACAGTTTCTTTAAGAGTACTGGCTTATAAAACTCCATTGCCTTTTGATATCCACCTTGAATGTTATTGGACAAAACTTTTGAATGTATTCCTGTTCTCTCGGATGATTATGGTTTAAGCACTCATTGCTCTTTTTGCTGCCAATGATTAATTCTTTGTTTCAACTCTAAATATGTTCTTTTGCACTCCTTTGAAACATGTATTTCTCGGGAGATCTTTAATATTTTTTATTTAAAATATTCATTTTAGATCTGGATTTAGATGAAACTCTCATTTGCTTTTATAATTACAACTATTCCTCTCTGGCTCTGAATAAACATCAATGAGTTAATTCATTGACTAACAAGGCTTTAATATGTAAGCTAAAGTCTCCATTGAATCTTGGCATTGGCTTTATGTTGATGAAATGTTGGCATGTGCTTTCTTCTTCTTGATGTTTAATATATTGGAATTTGCATTTTTGTTCATTTTATTCCCTTTGCTGGGAGTACTAAGGAATTATCCTATTGTTTCGGTTTTTACTTCTTTAAAAGTGCCTTTAGTTTATTACACCATCTTTTGAGGATATATTTGTCTTGACGGGCACTACGTTTTTGTTATTTTTTACGATCCCTTACTTTATATATTACTGATTTTTATTTTCTGGATACTATTCTTGATCACAACGCCGTGACCAATTATGTGTAAAATTGTTCGTAAATCACATTTTATTTTTTGAGCAGCTTCAAATAATTCGTTACCCTTTGGAGAACCTGGGAACCCCAAAGAGTATTTTTTGCATTGTAGTCGCCTCCTATAGTGAAATTACTTCCTATTTACTTAAATAAATGAGTGTAGTCGTCTTTCTTTAGTTTATACCGTGGGGGACAATATGCTTCGTCTATCCTTGTTTGCATGGTTCATCCTTGGCATTTTTCGCACTGCAGAATTTTCGTCGAAGCACTTTTAATGGTGTCTATTTTAATGTTCATATGTTTTCAGAGTTATTAAACGTCAGCGTAAAGAGGGTAAGTCCGTTTTTTGTCACAGTTTCTATAGGCCTTTTTGATTTTCAATAATGTACACAGCTTTCAAAATTTTCAATCCCTTATCATCGGTTATGTCTTTATTTGAACACGTTGGGTTAGTCCTCTAGTCATAACTTTGATAGGGCAAACATTTTTGCTCTTGGATTGTTTATTCCTGGTCCGTTACATTATTCGTCAGTGCTTGGAATTCTGAAAGGTTAGTTACTCCTATGATATTTACCGGTGGTGGGGGTTTCTGCTTTGGTAATACCAGCGATTGTTGTGCTGTTTTTTGTTCCGGCACTTCCTGCTCTGGAAAAACTCTGCTTTCCTTTTTTTGTTTCTTTTGTTTGGTTTATTTATTTTAATGATCCAGCTGGTTTCCCTGTCTAAGTCTAGCCACACAAACTTTTGTTTCTTTTATACTTTCCTTTTCTTCACTCTGGAAGAGTAAAAGTTTCCTTCTGTTATTTCCTCAAATAAATTGGTGGCCTCTTCGCCTTTTCCGGAATAAACTAGAAAACCGATTGTCCGATAGTCTATAGTGAATATATTCACCGGTGATTTGATGATTCCCTTTCATTTAGGTTCCACAGTTATGTATCTGTCTATACCTGTTTCCACTATATACTGACCTTTTTAGTTTTTTTGCCAATTGACGTCGATGTACTTTGCCTCATTGTGTTTGTTGCACTTTGATTATTTAAATTAATATCAATTTCGTTTTTTTTGCAAGAGACCCAATTTTTTGCAGATTCTCATTTTTTCTTTCGGGCTATGTTTCAACATTTTTTTCCATTGATATTGTGACGTTTAATATCACAAATTACTCTTTGACATTGACCTCTGTAGGCCATGCCTTTTTAATTTTTAAACAAAAACGAATCTTTTTCTCTATTTTTGGGGAATTCCCCAAACATATAAAAACAAATTAACGGTTGTATCGATTTTTTGGTTTAAATATTTTAGCATTAAAATAAAGTAGATTTTACCCAAATCCGACCAATTTGCCGTAATTCAGTCACTATAAAAATTATTATTGATATTTTATTCTATTTTTGTGCACACTACTGTATATATATATATATATATATATATATATATATCCTTTGTAATTGGGTATAAATTATATGTTCAACATTTATATCATTGTAATAATATATGGCCAATGGGTAAATTAATCATAACGTTTCTGTGATTTAAAATAATAATAGCAGTAATAAAAAACAACTAAAACATATACATAATAATAATTACAAAAATGTATGTACATAACAAGTGTATTATGTATATTTTACATATTTACATATAAACAATAATAAAATTCTTGGAATAAAAAAAAAAAAATTTACCAACAACATCTAGATAACCCATTTGGCTTTTCATTGGATCCGTATTAATTTGACACATATACCATCCGCGATCTGTCTCTTTGATATCCTTTATCCTCAGCAGCCACGTATTTTTTTCCGAATACTGTATACTAACCCTATGATTTTTGGTTATTACATGATTTTGTATTGTTAATATCGTCTGTGTGTCTACACGCAACCATGCTACCTAAAACGAATTTAAAAATGTATTATATATATATATATATATATATATATATATATATATATATATATATATATATATATATATATATATATATATATACATGTATGATAGCATACGTTATGGGGGTGAAACTAAATGATTTAATAATTTATGTATTTTATGTAGTTTCTGGAATATACAGTATGATTTGTCGAACACTTTACAAGCGAATGTTAAGCTGTTATTGATTGAATGGTTGGAGTCTACGGTGAAGTACTAATCGGAATTGATTTAGCAGGACCCACTCAGTGACATAAACAAAATAGAGAGCCACCCGCAAACATTTCCATTGTGACCTTATACATGGATGAGAAAAACATTTAGTGGGTTTAGAGTTAAATGTCATTCCTTAATTTCTGTCAAAAACTCGAGTCGAGTATACATCAATATTTTTTGGCAATCTATTTTGTATTATGAAGTTTGCCGTCTCTGATTGTAAAATATTATGTATTCATTTTTCCCCCGCTAATAGGTAGTCTATAGAGGTGACCGTACACCTGCAACTAGTACTAAAGAATCTGGTGGTGGAGTACTAATAGCTGTTGACAAATTTATACCCAGTGAAAACTACATTATATATCTACGTTGTATTTATTCCAACTGACACAACGATTTCAACGTACACGATATGTGACTACCCAATCCGATATTGTGTTTATTACGAGTGACCTCAGGTTTCCATCTATTAATTGGACTCTTCAAGAGGAATTAGAAGAAATTCTGCCTTGGAATGTGATATCGGATAAGGAATATCTGTTGACAGTTACTACCTACAACTCAAATCTGCGACTCTTAGCCAAATCTGCCAAATACGCAACGACTTAGATAGAACACTAGATTTAATTTTTACCAACGAACCTGCGGTTTATTCAAGATAAAGGAATCATCAACGCCATTTGTTATTAACGATATTTGTAGCGGTTGAGTACACTGTACTCATACCAACAGGCACGCTTATGGTACAACGATGGTTGCCGTGTTCACCACGAGATGGAGCGCCACGTCAATTAAAAGACGAGATGACAACTAAAATAATATTCATTGTTTCGTCCATTCCTTTTTTTGACGTCGATCGAGAAACCTCGATTGAAATTTCGTTAAAAAAGAAGGATCATCACCGTCATGATCATAATCACCATCACAACGACAACAATACCCACAATTAAGATATTTAATTGTTTGGACGAAAAACTGTAAGTGGTTATACAACAATATATATATATATATATATATATATATATATATATATATATATATATATATATATATATATATATATATATATATATATATATATATATATATATATATATATATATATATGTATATATACATATATATATATATATATATATATATATATATATATATATATATATATATATATATATATATATATATATATATATATATATATATATAAGAAGTTACAATAATTATATTGTACGTAAATAGTGATTTTTATTTTTCTTTAATCTGGGAAGTTTTTATCCTATATATTCAGACGTTTGAAGACAAACAAACTAGACTAATCAGAGTGATGGCTAAAAATTTTCATTACACATGTAAAATAGAAAAGATAATTGATGACTTAAAAGCTCAGGGATTTAAAGCTGTTGATGCATCAATTCAACTAGAAAGACGGAATAAAACACCTCGTAATTTGTTTATGTTGACCTTCGATGTCGATGAGATAATCGAAAACATATATCATATTAAGTACATCTTAGGATGCACAGTATGGTTTAAATACAATTAATTAGTAATTAGTAATAAAAAAAGATAAGTTATTTGGATTGGAAATGAGACTTAATTTTAATTATTCTACCTTAAGCTTATATAAAATTTGATAAGTTTACATTATGCGAGTTATATGTAAATTAATTATTATTTTAAACTTTTAACTTAATCATTTTTTAATTAAATTAGGTACCGGATTTTAATTTTAATCAAGGAACGATGTAAAAATGAATTTTATCGATTTAAGTCCTTTTTTTTTAGCTTATATACATTTTAGTTAGCTTAAGTCACATTTGTTTATTTTAAAATATTTAATATTATTTTTATTTGACTTAATTAGAATGGTCTTACGTGAATTAGCCATTGTATAGGGAGGTCAATACAAATCCTAATTGAGACTATATGTATTAGACTTAAACTAAAATAATATTACTTAAGTTAAGATAGTTGTATAAAGTTATATGTACAAGTTTTAAGCAAAACTGTGGCTTACTTAAAACAAGTAGTTTTTAAATTACGCTATTTTTAATGAAATAACCTAACTTAAGCTTAACTTCAAGAAACTTAAGATAAATGATCTGTAAGGTATAGTTATTAGGGGAAACAATTAAACTTTTTTTTTAAATAATATGACTTAAGGTAACATTAAACGTATATACTCTATGAGGTTTATGAATTGAGCTTTGAAACGTTGCCTTAATAATTAATATCCCAAACAATTTGCGAGTAAAATGAGGAAAATAAATCGAATTTTTCCTCATAAGATTACAATATGTCATCCAGATCCATACTGGCAGGTATATGAATTTTTTTCGTATTTTACATAACTTTCATTAGAAAAATTTCTTAACCTGTTACTTGATTTAAAAAAAAATTTACTGGCATATCAACCTCTCAATTACCTTTCTTTTAAGAGGTCACTACCTAGGTAAAGCAATTAAAAAAAATATACATATTTAATATCCTGGAAGCGTATTAAGTTTTGAATTGTTCGTAAAAGTTACAAACAAAACATGTTTAATTTTTACACTATTTTAATATTATTAGTAAAATTTAAATTTGCAAAGGCTAACCCCTTTGCTAATTTTTTTGCAAAAAAAATATTTGTTGAAATGTAGATATTTTTAATAGCAGTATTTATACTGAAGACCTGAGCTTTTGATTAAGGTATCATTCATCACAATCGGGCCACTATGACGTATTGAATTGAAGATAGAATTAAAAATTCGTAAATTTGCAAAGGCTAACCCCTTTGCTAATTTTTTGCAAAAAAATATTTGTTGAAATGTACATATTTTTAATAGCAGTATTTATACTGAAGACCTGAGCTTTTGATTAGGGTATCATTCATCAAATCAAATTTTTGTTGAAATGTAGATATTTTTAATAGCAGTATTTATACTGAAGATCTGAGCTTTTGATTAAGGTATCATTCATCATAATCAGGCCACTATTACGTGTTGAATTGAAGATAGAATTAAATTTGTAAATTCGTAAATTTGCAAAGGCTAACCCCTTTGCTAATTTTTTTGCAAACAAATATTTGTTTTAATGTACATATTTTTAATAGCAGTATTTATACTGAAGACCTGAGCTTTTGATTAAGGTATCATTCATCGTAATCGGTCCACTATGACGTGTTGAATTGAAGATAGAATTAAAAATTCGTAAATTTGCAAAGGCTAACCGCTTTGCTAATTTTTTGCAAACAAATATTTGTTGAAATGTACATATTTTTAATAGCAGTATTTATACTGACGACCTGAGCTTTTGATTAAGGTATCATTCATCATAATCGGGCCACTATTACCTGTTGAATTGAAGATAGAATTAAATTCGTAAATTCGTAAATTTGCAAAGGCTAACCCCTTTGCTAATTTTTTGCAAAAAAATATTTGTTGAAATGTACATATTTTTAATAGCAGTATTTATACTGAAGACCTGAGCTTTTGATTAAGGTATCATTCATCATAATCGGGCCACTATGACGTGTTGAATTGAAGAAAGAATTAAAAATTTCGAAAATTTGCAAAGGCTAACCCCTTTGCTAATTTTTTTGCAAACAAATATTTGTTGAAATGTATATATTTTTAATAGCAGTATTTATACTGAAGACATGAGCTTTTGATTAAGGTATCATTCATCACAATCGGGCCACTATTACGATGGATTCGCTCGAATTTAATTGTTTAAATATTTTAATAAAATTCTATTTGTAGAATTTTTGGGCAGTGCAATAAATAAATTAGAAAAATGTAGTTTGCAAACCTTTTTCTAATCAATATACAAATAAATAAAATATATTAAATAGATAAAACATTTGCTCTAAATTGACAGTCACGGTGTTTGTAACCGGGTCGATCTCAATAATTAACTAATATCCTACCTTATTCTTCCAAGTATATGTAAAAATGGGTGTACGGTAGGCCCGGCGCTTTCCGGGAGATCCTGCTTAATGCTTGGTCGTACATTCTAAATCAATCAATCAATCAATCAATTGTAATATTATTTGTAAAATGTTCTTTATATCATACTGTACGTGAAGAGACTCTACCAACACAAGACACCCCAAATAAATTTATTGGGAAAGAAAACATTTTCTGCATACACAAGAAATTTTCTATTTTGGAGCCAGACACTAATCAACAAACATAAAAAAAAAATAAAATTGATTTTTAAAAACAGAAAAACTTAAACTTTAACTATTGTTGTTGCTCTATTTATGATTATTTTTTATTCAAACGTTATTATTAAAAATTCATAAACTTAAAGGAATAAAAATAAAATTAAGGGAAGGAAGTTAAGTGTTTTTTAATATTTCTAGACAATTTTTTTTTTTTAAATTTTTTTGTTTAGGTTTTTGAAAACTATTTTTTGTTTAGATTTAAAGTACATGATAGCAGCGAACTATTCAAGTTCCCTTAAAAATGTCGTGCGCTGACCTATACGTCAACATCCTCACCTTTTTTTTTCTAAATATAGCTGCTCACCGATGATATTGTTGAGTCTCTTAATTATTATTTTTGGCAGTTGGTTGTTCACTGTGTTCAATGCTCTACCTGAATCCAAAATATAGCCTACAATTGGTAAAAAACTGGCTTAGAAGTGGAATTTTACAAAAAGCTAAAGTAAACAAACGAACATCTACAATGTCACAATCCCATCTTAGCAAATAGAGGTTGTGTTAAACAGACGACATCTGATCTCAAAAGGTAGGAGTTGTTGAATTTCGTCTAATAGAATCGGGGAGTAATCGAAACCAGTAATAAAAAGTACCTAAACTAACAGCTGCTTCAAAAAATTCAACGGGACCAACTATAAATACGTACAACTAAAATATCAAAGTTTAAAAATGAACCAATATAAAACTCTGAAGCAAAAATCTATTGAAAAATCGAGACTATCATGGATGGATGAATTCAAGAGTTCAATTTGTAAGTTGATAGGAAAGTGCGGGAACTAGAAAATACAATTAAAGAGAAGTACGAAAAGATTAAAAGATTTCCCCAATATAGACAAATTTTCAAGACACAATCTGTACACATTAGTACAACTTTGAACCACGTTCATTTAATGGCGAATTTGCAGAATAGCATATAGTGGTTGGACTAAAGAAAATCAGCTTAATGCTTTGTATTTTTGAAGATTACTTTATTAAACCATTATTGAGGTTTTGGCGTAGTAACCGAATCTACAAAATTGAGCAAGTTTGAAATAATACATAGCAAAGATTAAAATCTTGTTTATCGGGATTCCCTGCAATGCACAACGATGCTTACGAAAAACGAATATAACTTCACAAGAATCAAAACACTTTCTTGCATGTCGTGTTCATTCCTTGACATACATTAGTAATGGACGTGTCATTGCAAGTAAAATCATTTAATTTGTATAGTCAATTTGAAAGTTCATAAATATAATTATAAAGCCTAGCATTATATGTTGTGTACTATTATAAATCGCATGGCCCCCCCTAGAAAACACAAAGTATTGTCAGCGTTTTGGAAAATACATTTTGAGAAATAAATTTTTGTGCTTTTCATCAACGTTTTTGTAAAATGGGTGAAAAATCAACCATACAGACAATGACGAAAATGATTCAAAGTCAAGATTTACGATTTACTCATGCAAAAAGTTGCACACTGTTAACCTTAAAAAAATATGGCAACTACATTTTGCCGAAGACACCGTATGATTTCACCTTCGAAGCATCCGTAAAAAATTTGAAGATATTTTTGGACCTCCAAAGTCACTTTCCGAACAAGATTCGAGTGTTTACTAATGGAAAAAACTACAACGATTTTGTGATTCTGTGCTGCCAGCACAACAGTCAAAATTGACCATGGATCAGTCTAAATGTTTACTTTTTATATGTGGTCTGAATCCCGTGATTCCGACATCGCACATGATTATTATTAAAAGTCAAGACAAATGACAATGACACATTATCGGAATTTGTAGATGATTGTCAGACAATTATCAATTTGGAAAGGATGCCGTCTTGATCGAGAAACCTAATTCATCTTCGGTAAATTCTGCAGTCACTATCCACATCAAAGATATCACTTATTCCACCAAATCATTAGAAGCTAACAATTATTCTCACCACAACCAGGAAAATCACTTTCATCAAATATACCAAGAAACTCATGCTGGTAGTGCAGTGGAATGCATTATTTAACTGTCCATTCAAAAATACTTAATGTCAGTAAACTTGGAAAACACGTCATAAGGAAGGTCACAAAAACTGAGTCCAAAAGAACAGATAAGTACCTAAAATCCTTTTAACTGTAACAACCGTTACTCTAAAGAAATTTGCGGATGTCTTCAGTGGTACATTGGGATGTTGCAAGAAAACTCATCATTTTTCACAGGAACGCCACACAGCAGATTTTTCTACTTTAGCAAAGATCAACGATGAATTGCACCAACTTCAAGAGGTAGGAATTATAATTTTGGTCGATTTTTCCGAATGGGCAGAATCCATTGTTGTCGTGAAGAAAAGTAACGGAGCAGTAAGTAACGGCACATGTATCCTTTACAAATTTTTAAACTAAACAGTGAACGCCATCAGTCACACTTCGCTTACACTCAAGAAGGCAAACTATGAGGAAAATTATAGTCAAATGGAGAAGGAGGCGTTGGGCCTAATCTTCGCAGTGACTAGATTCCATCGAATTATATTTGATTGTTATTTTAAATTGCAGACTGATCATAAATCATTACTGGCAATTTTTGGTTCCAAAAAAGGAATACCGATATACCCAGCCAACCGATTGCAGGAATGGGCAATCGATATATAATGAATATATCCCTACAATTAAATTTGGACATACCATCACGATTGATCAATAGAAAGTCATAAAATTTCTTCAGCACATATGTTCAGCTTTATCATAGTCATCAAGGAATGAAGATTGCTAGAATCTATGTGTACTGGTCAAACATTGATGATGACGTCAAACAACTTGTTTCCGGAAGTATAGCCCATGTATGAGTCTGCAAATCCACCATTAAAATTAGAACTTGATTCATGGCTGATTTCAGAAGGTCCTTGACAACGCCTGAACATAGATTACGCTGGACGATATGAAGACCAATACTTCCTGGTTCTACGGAAGAAAGTCAATTACCTGCTTCCTGTACAGATTTTACATTGCCAAAAATCACTGTATCTGATAATGGCACGCAGTTTGTTTCCAGCTTCATCCAAGAATTTTGTTCGTCAAACAGTATTCAGCGGTATTTCGCCCCTACAGTGAGTGGCACAGGTAGGCGGAACGTTTTGACGACACATTGAAAAGGGCATTAAAAAATCTCTGGAGAGACAAATGGAAATTGCATTAAAATGTTTCCTTCAAAGGTATCGCGCAACACCAAACCACAACTCACCAGAAGGCAAGTCCCCAGCTGAAGTGCTGCTCGGGTGGAAAATGATGGTAAATTTTGACTTAATTATACACACAGTCACGTCACCACCACACACCATTTTGTCCACCTCGAAAACACAACACTATTGAAAAAAGATTACCAGCTCAGGGCTTCCAGAATAACAGCAGGCAGAGTGACTCTACTCAAGATGTTTCAAATATCAGTTACCTTGGGCCAAAGTAAGAAATCAGTAGCCAAACCAACCATCATTGCTTAACTATATTTCCGCGTAAAATATGAAGGAGAAATTTCCGAAATTAAATAAATATCAGCAGGAGTTCCCCATGGTAGCGTCTTGGGACCTATATTATATTAACTTTAAACAAATGACTTATCTAAAAGAAGCGAGACAACAATAGCTACTTTAGTGGATGATACTGCAATTCTATTAGCCATAACTAATAGAGAAAAGGCAATCAGGAAACTGTAAAGGACTACGAAACTTGTAAGTAACTGGACTAAAAAGTGGCGCATTGGTGGAAAGTAGAAATTGTTAGCTCATTGATTATTTTAGTTACTTTCTTCTCGATCCATAGTACGTTGCCTCCAGTTTTCACATCCTATAAACGCAGTTCTTGTTCGACGTCAGGCACAATCTGGGTCTTTCCCTCCGACGTACAAACCAACTGGTTGGTTGTTGTTATGCCACTTTTTTATTTGTTCGATGAAGACTTGCTTAATCTCGGAATTCATCGTAATCCGATATTGGTTCTCAACGACTTTTATGGCTTTTGCTTCCTTAGAATAGGATTGATTGTTTTAGTGCTTTACAAAGCACGAGTTCGCACGACGATGATAGATGTTTTAATCCTAGAAGATGATCAGCTTCAGCTGAGCGAAGAAATTTTTGTAAATTTTATAATTTTGTGAATTTTGTCAGTTCCAAAATATGCTCTGGAAATGCTTTTCGATGACGTCAAGAACGATGACGTCTTGTGTGTATTAATTTTTAAACCATAACGTCTACCATTTCGGTTTTTTAGTATGATATTGTGAAAGATATATCATTTGATGCTCGACCGAGCGAACAACCAAAGATTGGACTGCTCCGTTTTAACTAGCTCTGCTTAAATTCCATCGAGAGTTCAATCTGTGGTGTTTCCGTTTAGCACATGGTCATTGAGGTTTCCCATCCAGCTCCTTATAAATTCGCCTTTCTTTTAACGAAGAAATTTACTGGTTCCTTTTCTAGCATGGCTTTTACGGGTATTTTTTCACACAGTTTCTGTTTATTTAGAACGCTAAGACGTTCACTGATCATCGTACCAGTCTTTGCATGACGCAGTTATAAGAACTGACTGTAATATTTGCCACTACTCTTAGATATTGAATGGATCTTTAGGGCTGGTTTCCATTCTATGTATTTTGTGATATCCATCTGTTATCTTTCCTGTGAATTAGGATGTTTTAATGCATCGAAATTGCAGCGCATGGTCTTTATTGCTTCTTTATGTTAAAGGTTGTTGACATTTGGCACTTATATGAAAATGACAAGCATGTGATCGCTTTCCATATACATCTAAAAGTTCGAAAGTAATTAATGCTTGTGGAGTGTCTCTTTGAGATCATGACGTGTCGATTCGATCTTTACGTTACTTTGTGAAATATTTTATGAGGGACAAATGTTCTTGAAATGCCTATAGGTTATACAACAAAGCAAGCTCAGAGGTATGAAATCCGTAAATGTTGCAAGCTGGTTGGCCCGATAAGTGTTCTAAGTTCTGTACTTATATCGATTTGAGCATGAAATCGCCTATACAATGTCATGGCACGGGTTGTTATTGATGACGTCTTGTCATTTAATTTTTTTTTGTCTTCGGAGGGTGCACGCATTTTGATGTTCACTATGTTGAGTTTATTGGTATACGAATTCGAATTGTGCAAATGATTGATTTTTTGGGAAAACATAATGAAGTCAAACTTTTAGAAAGTTATAATAATGGTTAAGCGGCATCATTATAATGCATTATAATGCATCATTATAAAGGGAAATATTGTAAAAAGTCGTTAATAGTGGAACGAATTTGAACAGTTAGTATATACAGACGGTCGTTGTAAAAATTCGAATAAATTTTTAGATTTTTTGAGTTGTCTAAGACGCAGGTGCTAAAATAAATGATGTTTTCTAAACAGTTTATTAATAAAGGGTCCGGATATGATAATGCTTCTTTTCATCTCGAAAAGGTTTTCAGATAGGCAAAATAATTTTTGTAAGGCCATTCGGTGACTATTGAAAAGATATATTATTGGACAGACTTAGAGACATTATTGAGGTGGTTGATATCTGAGGGCCTTGTTTAGCAGGCTACACAGTGTTATTCGCTGTAGTTTGCAGCACCATTTTATGTAAAATAGAAAGAATCTTATTGACTAAAAGCAAAATTCCAGTTTAAAGAAGCGGATCTATAGAAATTATTGCTTAAAATAAGTTAAATCGGTTAAAAACCTGCGGGAACAGTTTATGAAAATTCGATGGAGGTTTAACCAACCTAGTGCGCTTCAAATGGGAGTAGTCTGGGAACATTTCAGCCGTTATATACAGGATTTGAGCAATTGATTTTTGACTTTTGACCTTTTGTTAGATATACTTCACACAGAAATGGGAACTTTGCAGTATTGGGGAGTCGTATTTTTACGTCACCGATACAAGATGTAATTATATAATTTCCATTTATACATATTTTGGTCAATGACGAGTATCGAACTCGGGACTATGGCGTGGTAAGTAAGTATTTCAACCATCGTTATACGACCAGTTATAGACAAATAGTTACAAAGTATCATCTGTACGGACGACCAATAATGACAATGTTTACGTTGGTTATGATATTATTGATGTATTGTGACAACAAATTTAATGAGCACATTATAATTTAAGGCTGTATTCTTTAGTTTGGCAAATAATTTTACGTGAATTTCTTTGAAGAGGAATGTAACTCACACAGCGTTACTGTCATTTGATGAGCCAGTTTTTCGTATAATTCAAAACAATCATCGTAAATCATTTATTTGATGTCTAATGCCTATAGATTTCGCTGGTGGATTTACAAAATGATTATTTTATAAATAAAAACCGCGAGGCTAAATTTTAATATTTTAAAATTTAAAAAAAATTTAAATTGCAAATTTTGGGAGTATGAATATAAAACAATCATACTAGACGGACGACGGGTAGACGACTTTAAACATCCTACTCAATTTTTTTTGTGTTTGAACCCTGAAATCTTTTCTGGGGCCGAAGCTCTTTAAACTCTTTCGCGGTTATTTTTAACGTCCTATCTTACGCCGTCACCAGCCAAATCGAGGACGCACGAATACAGGTTTGATTTAAAATCCATCTGCACATTAAATTGCTCCAGTAAATCTGTACTGACGATGGTTCGGCCCATGGATTCTGCATTCCAACAGGGGGTCATAGTTGTGTTCATCGTCATCACCGATCGTAATCAAGTGATAAAAAATCTCTTTTGCAACCCTCCCCCGTTGGGATTTGAACCCGGTACCTCCCGTCCCAAATACCGCAGCTTTCACCACTGCGCCATTAGCTCGGTTTGTTTGCTCTTGCATTGCATATCTTGCAATTATTTAATAATGTAACTAGACACATTATTTCTTAGTGATGCAAAATAAATTAACTTTGAGTAATGCTATGGCGAATCGAGAATATAGGACCCATCAAATATTCAATGCCGATGAAACAGTAATGTTTCCAAGCTGCCAAAATGAGCATTTATATCAACAAAAAGAAACAACAAAGGAAAAAGGAAAACTTATAGCTACAGAGTACAAAATAACAAAACAATTGCTCATTCGTGGATCATTAGATCCTCGTAAGTCTAATTATTTATATATACATATATACATATATATATATATATATATATATATATATATATATATATATATATATATATATATATATATATATATATATATATATATATATATATATATATATATATATATATATATATATATATATATATATATATATATATATATATATATATATATATATATATATATATATATATATATATATATATATATATATATATATATATATATATATATATATATATATATATATATATATATATATATATATATATATATATGTATACAGGGCGGCTGAGACCAAATGTTACTGACTTCACTCTGCTGTCATTTGTGTAGTTGTCATTTTCGCGCGTCAATTTTTTGACAGATTGAAGTTTGGTTAGTTGTTTACATGTGGTCAACAAATAACTGTTCTAAATTAATATCTTAATAAAAAAATCGTAATGGAATTCAAACGTAATAGTGTAATTGCACTGTATTTGGGTGGAAATTCACAAACAGCAATAGTTCGTCAGCTCCAGCATTTGAATGTGAATAAAATGTTTGTGTATCGAACTATAACTCGATACAACGAAACTGGTAGCATCGCTAAACGCAACAGAGGCGGTCCTAAAAAGACAGCAACATCAAAAGAAATGATACGAAAGGTGAAGCAACGAATCCAACGAAATCCTCGTCGAAGTGCCAATCAATTAGCCGCACGTCTACATGTTTCACGATACAGCATTCAAACCATATTGAAAAATGAACTACACTTGAAGCCCTACAAGATACAAAAAGTTCAAGATCTTACGGAGGCACAAAAAAAAGTTAGGCTTGAAAGAACACTAGCATTGAAGGCCTTGGCCGAACGTGATGAGATTCCAAAAATTGTCTTTTCTGATGAGAAAATTTTCACCATTCAACAGTTTGTGAATAAACAAAATGATCATGTTTGATTAGAGCACAAGCCCAACGATAATTTGGACACAAGAGTTGCCATGCGCAAGCAATCACCAGTTTATGTTATGGTTTAGGCTGCAGTTACTGCAGATGGATGCACTCCTCTGGTTTTCATCGAACATGGAGTCAAGGTAAACCAAGAGGTGTACCGCCAAAAGATCCTAAACGATGCTTTGCTACCTTGGGCACGTAAACACTTTGGTACGAACCGTTGGACATTCCAACAGGACTCGGCACCGGCACACAAAGCTCGAGCGACACAGCAATTTTTACAAAATTGCATTCCGCGGTTGAGTTCGTCGAAAGAATGGCCACCATATTCACCAGACTTGAATCCCATGGATTTCTCCATATGGTCCATTTTGGAGAGTAAGGTGTCCACTAAAAAATACAAAAGTGTTGATGCATTGAAGTCAGCTCTTGTTCGAGAATGGAATAAAATTCCGCAAGCCCACGTTCGGGCAGCATGCAATGCTTTCTATGGAAGACTGAATCAAATAATCAGAGCCAAAGGAGGTCATATCGAGCAGTAACATGTTTTTCATAAAATGTAATATGTTTTCAACATATTCCACGAAATTTCAATAAAAAATAATCAAAATTAAAAAAATTACAGCGTTTTCATTTGGTAACACTTGGTCTCAGCCACCCTGTATATATATTCACGTGAAGTATTTCCTAAATTCATTAAAAATAATCCTAGGATTTTTTTTAAGAAAATATTCACGTTTCTCTACAGAATAGTGAAAAATTTCCTATTTCTAAACAAATATCAATGTGTTAGTAAAAATAATAAAGTAAATTCATAATAATCAAACTTATTGGAATTGTTCGGTTATTGCGAAGTTACAATAAAATAAATAAATTTTTCTATATTCCTGATTAATATAAACACCGCAGGTAATTATTACTAATAAAAAGGTTCAGCTAGTTGGGATTAAATAATATGAGTGACTAATATCTCTTTCATCAAATGACATTTCAAGATTTTGAAATACCGCAGGTTCTACCAGAAAACTGTTCTGAGTAGAATATTATCTGTTTAATCAAATGCCATTTCATGATTTTGGATATATAGGGGATCAGGGACTTAGGATTGATACTTTTTGTCCTTCAGACCGTATATATAGAGAATAATAATGAATAACAAAAATATTGTTTTATTAACGAATATTTACTATTTTTAAACTTCGTTAATAAAAGACAGGAACTCTTCACAATCCAAATGAATTCTTCGTTAATAAAAGACAGGAACTCTTCACAATCCAAATGAATTCTTCTTTTGCAATAAACACAATCCCTGCAGTTTTCTTGTTGCAACGCCCCAAAACAGTAAACGCAATGATCTTCCATACTTTCAGAATTTTCTGCCAATATTAATTTAATTTTTCTGCAATAATCTTGAAGTGCAGATTCACTAACGTCTTCTGCTTCTGCCTGTATATTTTTTATAGTTTTGTCATTAACTATTACTCCAGTGGCGTAAATAACTAAAACTTCACAATTGTACCCATCTTTTTGCTGCAGTAGACCTTTTCCCCGAACGATTTTAAAGTTTTTTATGGAGGTGCATTATTATATTTTCAAACTTCATTTGCAAAATTACGCACTTTGTCCCCTATTTTGTAAAGTGATTTATTTGGATTCAAAGGATCGTTCGTTATAATTGTATTTGCTTCAAAGTCTATAAAGACAATAGTCCAAATACTGTTATGGCAATAGGGAATCACAACAAATTTTGTATGCATGCGGAGGTTTAACTCTCGTTGTTGACATGCATTTGTGGCTCTGTAGACTTGATTCTCTTTGAAAATTTTTAATGCAACGTAGTGATCTAGGCACACTCTATTTTTATCTTTTATAAAAAGTGCTATAGTGTTGCAGACAATATCGCAAGTTAAAAAGTTTTTTTTTCATTTAATGAATCATAACAAGTGTTATAAACACAACTATCCTACAGGTCGTTATAACGAAATTTAAATATAACAATATTGTACTTTAACTGACTTATGATGTTGTAATATTCTTGTAGCATTTTAGTAAGTTTTAATGTTTTAGGAATATCATTTTCCCAAGCCGATTTACTGGCATACTTTGTCAAAGGGCGACCTTTGGATTTTTCCGCCAATTTTCTTCATTTTGATCCTCTGGGTTTCTCTCATCATCTCTTATATTAGGTGGTGTAGAGTATGGTGAACATTTTGTATTATTTGTATGTTTTTTGCTTTCAGCAATAGAAATCGGTTTTTTTTAAGGGCATCAACGAATCGTCCAAGTTTCAAATGAAGCTCGTTTATTAAATTATGTTTCACTAAATTAAACCAATTTTCAATAGCTCCGTTAGAAACTCGTTGTTTCTCACCCAATTTCTTTCAAAATAAAGACGTCCACAGTTTGGCATATTTCATATATCTTTTAATAAAGAAAGTAATGAAATCTAGGCAATAATAGCTTTTTAATATTCCAACCTTGTCGCATTTTTCCATTTTATCCAAAACCTCGTTATATATTAACATATACCATAAGGAGAATTTTGATAATTATGAGTCAAACCATAATCATCAAAGGTCCAATGTTCATCCTGCGCTGTAGTTGTATTATAAGAAATTTTGTGTGGTATAATTTTCATCAATTTATTTTGTGCTTCAACAAAAAGTTTATTTTCATATTTGGAGCAACTTAAGATACAAAAAATTTCAAATATAGTGTCCATATCTTCCAAATTATTGCAGTCTATAACTATGAGCTATCATAATATGCTCTTTTAATTTTTTTGTACAATTTGTTATTCTTTTTTTGATTTGCCTGATAATTTTAGCTGCAAAATATGAACAGCAAACAAACACACCGTCAATCTGTTTAGTTTCTACATTGTTTGTAAGTACATTAAATGTAAAACGTAAGTATTGTTTCATACTCATTTAGTTAAATTTCAATAATATGGCGTTTATAAAAACCCATGACCAATCAGTGACAAATATCTTAGGAACTTTAATCTTTGGTGTTCTTTGAAAGATTTCACTCGCGAAATATTCAAAAAAAACATTTATAGGTGGTTGATCATGGCGGGCACTAATCAATTCTGCAACAGAAACCGTTATATTGTTAATTCGTACCACACACGCCTAATAGTATATTCGATTATAGTTGTGGTTACTGCAGCACTTTGAATTTCTGATTAAGCTACCTGTAGCATCAACGTGCATTATGTTCACCAAATATACGGTATGAAGGACAAAAAGTATCAATCCTAAGTACCTGATCCTCTATATATCCAAAATCATGAAATGCCATTTGATTAAACAGATAATATTCTACTCAGAACAGTTTTCCGCTAGAACCTGCGGTGTTTTTTAAATCTTTCTAATTATTTAAACATCATTATAACATACATATTTTAAGATTCAAATAAAATCTGAAAATTATAACATAGTAATATTAAGTAGAACGTTCATATTTATTCGTTATTACGTATTATAACCTATACATAGACCTTTTATTTTGTTGTTGTTTTTTTAGGAATATAGAACGAATTTAGGATAAACTTCACAACCGTGTATATATATATATATATATATATATATATATATATATATATATATATATATATATATATATACATATATATATATATATATATATATATATATATATATATATATATATATATATATATATATATATATATATATATATATATATATTATTGTAAGAAATAATTATATTAAACAAATGAAAACTAACTTTGCCAGCAGCATTTTAAACTTACATTCAACGTACGACAGAGCTTCCTAATGGCTAAAAACGATTAAAACAGTTCCAAGAATAAGTTAATTTTCTTTCTTTCGGACAAAAAAATATATACATCTTCTAAACGGCTTCAACGAAGGGATAGCCTTTTTAGTAGTAAAAGAATCGCATATATACCTTCAACCGATAAAAGGTAAAAACATATTAGGATAAACACAATAAACAAATCACCCCTCTCTATATACTAAATAAATTGTTTAACTTTTTATTTATACCCTTCTGCCGAATTTTCTACGAATTTTATTTAATTACATCTAATTCAGATGTTGTCAGGGCTTTTCGTTACTAGTACTTCATCAATTGATTTTTTTTTGTGTTCGTCAATGACTTCACACTTTAACAATTATCACGTGACGATCCTATTAAATCTACAAATGAAACAGAAGTTTGAAAAATGTAAATTAAATCCTTAAAAAAACATTATAACTGCCAATGAACTAGTGATGAAAATAACTATAGCACATCAGAAGCTTACTCTTGCCGATAGTTTTCAAAGCATGAGCATCTAGCTTGCTAGTTTTTTTTATATATGCTCAGGCAGTGGAGTTTTGGCAGCTATAAAACTTGGTTTGATAATCATTTATTTTATGACTACTTCAGGTGGTTAGTTCTGGTTTCCTTTAGAAAATAACTTCTTTATTTTTACGTGTGAGTGTTGGGCAACGATTTACATTTTTTTCCACAATTTTGCCTGAAAAATGAAAAATGCAGAACATTTTCCAAGTTCATATTTTATGATATGAACAGATCCGTTTTGCAATTATAGCATTTTTCTTTGGTTTTAGCTACTCTGGAAGCCGGATAATATAACTTTAGTATGCTTGTGAAGTTTTTCCTTACTTTTACTAAAACTACAAAAACAACATTATATATGCACTAGTATTAGTAAGAATTAGTAAAAAAGATTACATTTAGGCGAAATTCAATTTTAAATTAAATCAAAAATTTTACAAAAAAATAAAAGTAGAACTATAGTTAATAATTACTTCATTATTGCACAAAAAATAATCATAAAAAAATGAAAAATACAAATGTAAGAACATTTGCTTCGATGTGTTGTTATTAATAAACTTGTCTCCATACTAAACATTTAAGTAAATATGAATTTTAAACTAGCTCAATGTATTGACCTATGATACATTCCCAGGCATTACTAACTACCTCGTAGGTGTTTAGCACCATATTCACTAGTATTGCTAGATTGGTTATAGTTCATGAAACATTTTGGCCAGGTTTCACCAACTTCTAATGGGGACCTCGTAGTGTACCATGACTTTGAATATCAAAAAAATTTATATGGGCCGAATATGTTCTTCTAGCTAGGCTTTACTAACTACCTCGTAGGTGTTTAGCACCATATTCACTAATAAAAAATGTGGAGACTATGTATCCTAATGTTATACATTGCTTTATAGTGGAGATGATCTCGGCAATCGTTGCGATGGTTTCTTTTGGGCTCCAGGTGACATAGGCTATTTATGATTTTAAAGTTGTTGATAATCGTTTGTATAAGCTACGTTTACGCATGCGGTTAGCTTACATATCAATCATTTGTGATCATGCACCAATTGATGTAAGCCACCCAAAGATAAAAGCTGATTTTACAATAATTTGGATAATGTGATGGGATCCAAAATTGTATTAAAATTGTAAAATTGTGATTGGTGTCTTAAATGCTAGAGTGCAATGCTAGAGCGAAAAAGTTGGGTGTGCTTTGGCCCCATAACAGATGGCATAGATATGCACAAAGAAATAAAAATGCTAGAGCTGGCAAAACTCAGGATTTATGTCGAAAAATAGGTCTTCACGCTTATCATCAACTAGCGACTAATAATGTGGAAAGACTGGTGTACTTTGCAATCGCGCATGACTTCATTGTAGCTAGCACATTGTTTTCTCATAAAAATATATATTTCGAAACACATATTTGGACACACTTTCGTAATAGTCCCGAAGTCAAGCAGGCGACTCTAGGTATGGTAAAAATTAAACCAACAACAATGATTGGTTTGATGAGGAGTGTCATCTTGCTATCGAGCAACAGTCATACAACCTATAAAGCAGCGAGAGTACGTTTCATATTTGCACAGGAGAACAAAGCGGTCGTTGCTAAGGGAACCGTCACGCGAACTTGTTGACGGAAAAAGCGTGAATGCTGGAAGGCCAAGGTATTAAGAGTACAACAAATCAGCTATGAGTACAGTTCTCATAACTTTTTTATAGAAGTCACTGATCTGCACCATACCATCAGACCTAAGTCCATCGCTATTTTGGACTAGGATGGAAATATCCGTGTTATTATCAATGCAGTGATCGACACTGAAAGGGACATTTCTCTGATTTACTCAATGTTCAACAAGTGTCAAATGCTGTATTTTAAAGTTGTCAAATTCAGACTGCGGAGATGTGCATAGAGGACCCATCATACGAGGAGTTTACACTAGCCATGTAAAAAAAAAGAAAAGTTCCGCTGTGATTGATTGCATTAATTCCGAGCTCTTAATATTCGGAGGAGATACTTTGTGGAACTATCTTTTCGACCTTTTTCGATTAGTATGGCAAAGCGAAGTTAAATGTCTGATGAATGGAAAGTGGCTGCGTTGTGCAATTACTTAAAAAAAGGAGACCACTCAAAATGTGAAAACTATGACTCAATCCATCGGGATAGCTTATGGTTTGCTTTGCAATTTTTGGGAATACCTGACAAATATGTGCGTTTATGTAAATGACAGCAACGTAGTCACAATGTTGTGTCAAAGTTGTAAACAAGCTATCAGGATGTTTTACAATTAGCTCATGGGTACGGCAAGAAAACGTTGTCCCCGATACTTTTTAATGTCATGTTAGAATTTATCTTTCGTAAAAGTGGAGCTTCTTGTACTGTCGGTCCAACCACTGTCAGTGTAATTGGGGTGAATGGCAACGGTGTCAAAGAACTACTGGAAAATCAATGAGTTCAAAACAAAATTCATGATCACTGGTTTTAGAAACCAAGACGCAATGAAGTTTTGTACTTACACCATGTACTGAAAAAGTTAAATATTTTCTGTAAAATAAAATTATGGCTATGAATCAGAAAATTGTTCCTCTACATTAAAATATATTTATCATCAAATAGCTATGGGCCAAAATTTCCAAATTGGAGATATATAAAAAAATTGCTATCTGAATTTAAATAAAAATAGGAAACGATTTTAAGCGCATCATCTATATTGAACGAACAAATAATATTTTGTTCTTGTTAAATTATGTAACTACATAAAGTTAGTAAAGACTAGGTGTGCATATTCGGTCCATATAAAATTTTTTGATATTCAAAGTCATGGTACACTACGAGGTCCCCATTAGAAGTTGGTGAAACCTGGCCAAAATGTTTCATGAACTATAACCAATCTACCAATACTAGTGAATATGGTGCTAAACACCTACGAGGTAGTTAGTAATGCCTGGGAATGTATCATAGGTCAATACATTGAGCTAGTTTAAAATTCATATTTACTTAAATGTTTAGTATGGAGACAAGTTTATTAATAACAACACATCGAAGCAAATGTTCTTACATTTGTATTTTTCATTTTTTTATGATTATTTTTTGTGCAATAATGAAGTAATTATTAACTATAGTTCTACTTTTATTTTTTTCTAAAATTTTTGATTTAATTTAAAATTGAATTTCGCCTAAATGTAATCTTTTTTACTAATTCTTACTAATACTAGTACATATATAATGTTGTTTTTGTAGTTTTAGTAAAAGTTAGGAAAAACTTCACACGCATACTTTAGTCTGCTTTTCATCAACATTACAAAATTAATTTCTTTTATAAAATATCTTATAATTTCCCCCCACAAACTCTATTCTTATTTACTTAAGTGTTTTGATGATAAATAAGCAACTTAACTGGTTAAGTTGCTTATTTATCATCAAGCAATATCTTTAACAATTAGTATATCTGTTGTAATTGGATGAATGAATTAAGGATCTGCTAATTCCCCTGAATTTTCCATATTTTCAGAATACTAATAAGCTTTAATGACGTTGTGACTGTACAACTACTGGATATCCGTCACTGTACCAGCTCAGATTTATAGCTCGCTATAAATATACTTGTATCATAAATATAATTAAAAACGGTTTGGGTGCAGGGTCCAGTGAAACTTTAGGTGGTCCTTGATAATCTAAAAGACTAATTAATGCTTTTGGTAAGTTTGATTGAAGGTTCCAAACTTTAGTACAGCTCAACAACCTTATACTCTTGAATAGTTCGAAGTAAAAGTAGACTTATCTTCGACGTTAAGTTTTGGCTTTTATTCTAGTGTTTTATAGTAGTATCATTATTTTCGCTGGCTGATATCAACGATTTGTATTTTCATAAAATGTACATGCATATAGCTGATTATTTTACTTGCGACTATGTCATCCTTGACAGAATTTAAAGGTTTTCGATTTTATAACGAAAAACTTAGTTACTCCAAAGCGTTGATCGTGAGTTGAAGGAATTTTTAAAAAATCACCTAAAGTATGATTTACCGATTTCAACGAGCCCACCTTTGACAAATAGTGCGTGTGCCTTTGACAAATAGAAGTTGACTTCAAAATTTAAATCAGATTCATTTTCGGAGTTAATATTTAAGACTCTTTCCTTACAAATTAGATATGGTATCTGTAATTAACATTTCGTATGTGCAAAACACTTCGTTTATGTTTGTCGAAATTTTCTCTTAACCGATAACTTATTGACCATTGTTCTCGATAACTTATTGACCATTGTCATATAAATATATAGGTGGTGGAAGAAACTTACAGATCCACTGGTCTGTGATTTTTTTATAAACTTTCCTGCTTGCATTTTTATTTACATCTCATAGTTGCAAGTGCTTATGTTCCTTTTTTTCCTATAATTTAGAGGAGAATCGCTGATAGCATATACGTGTAGTGGTTTTATTTATTGTTTAATTTACCACTTTAAACCGTGCATTCTCAATTTTAAATAATCTTTTAAACTCAAACTAAATTCCATCAGGATATTCATCCTTTGCAAAATTGTTTGGGATATTAAAAGATTGCCTGATTTCAGATTTCGTCTTGTTAAAGCCAATAAAGGAACTTAATTTAAAATTTCGAAAAAATCAACGGTTCGTCACAACCATATTTTTTCTACGAAAATTCAATTTTAGTGGAATTCGAGTTCGTTAGATACAAATTAATGTCACGGTACCACCTAGTGTGCGATAGCATAAGTGTAAATATATGAAGATTTCTCTAGGCTTAACCCTAGAGACATCTATTAGGTATCGATAGTACTGGTAGTACTAAAAATTGAGCAAATTAAATGTAGTAGTGACATCTCGATAGAAGTAGAAAGTTCGAGATATTTTAATTTGTGTATATAAGCGAATCGATGTTGTATGCGAGGGATAGTTGTACTTGAACTACGAAAGCGATAACAAGCGGTTAAAATAAAAAGTGATAGAAAGTGATAGTAAGTGATAGTAAGTGATTTTTATTGTTAAATAAAGTGAACAGTACTAAGTGATTTTTGTGAAATAAATAATTGGTAAAAGAACTAAGTTGTGAATAATTGTGTTTTATTGAGGCAATTATTGTCTGCGAAAGTGAACAGTGTTTAAAGTGGGACTTGTGTAGTTTTGTGTTAGTGAACAGTAGTGGTGTTAGGGTATAGTTATTCACAATCCAGAGATACGAACCTTAAGTGACAAGGCAAGAACGTAGCAATATATATAGGATACATCGACGCACAAACGAAGCAATAAAACTTAACAGACTTTGAAGCAATGCCAGAATCGTTTTAACGCTA
Organism: Tipula confusa; assembly: GCA_963556175.1. NCBI lineage: Eukaryota > Metazoa > Arthropoda > Insecta > Diptera > Tipulidae > Tipula > Tipula confusa. The sequence goes on along the minus strand of OY744475.1, from coordinate 52,574,673 downwards.
CCTGCAGATAAAGTTACAGACGCTGTTGAGGCGCAGGCGAAGTTTCCGGAAAATTTTTTCTCTGTTTGAAGTCATACTCTTTAATAAGTACATGTTCTGGCCATAACTCGGCTTTCATTGCAGCTTCAAAATACTCACAAGGAATACCAATTTTATAGGAGATTAACCAGCAGTTTTTTTCAATATGCGTACAATTGGTTTACATATGTATAATACGAAGATTATTTTTCATAAAATTTCTAAATTCACAATCAGTGAAAACGCGATCAGTTGGTTTTAAACGCGAAACAAAGATCCATTTTCCAAGTGGAATGGCTCTAATAGATGAGATTTTCCCAGTACCGATTATAACAATATTTGCTACTTGCATGTTGCCATTTACATGTTGCATGCCATGCCCCTCTGAACCACCCTATTTATAAACAATATATATATATATATATATATATATATATATATATATATATATATATATATATATATATATTTATATATATATATATATATATATATATATATATATATATATATATATATATATATATATATATAAATATAAATATATATAAATATATATATATATATATATATATATATATATATATATATATATATATATATATATATATATATTTTTTTTTTTTTTTATAAATGTTCAGGGCACTTAGGATATAGGTATGAATATCCTTTATATGAAAGTTTTAGCAACAAACACACAGCACTACTGCAAAAGGTAAAAGGAAGGATTAGGAGGGAAATAGGTAAGAGATAAATAAAAGGAATAAAGGTTTTCAGCCTCCTAGTTGTTTACTTTTGATATTAAGTTTGAATCTCTGTAAATTGTATTCCAAGGGAAACGTCTCGTCGTTCAGTTTATTCCACATTCGCGTACTCCTAACAAAAAATGAATTTTTAAATTTATTGGTCTTCGTGAATTTAATTTCCAGATTGTATCGGTGTACCAGGCGTCTTAAATTACGCGCGGGCTTTGACAAACCAAGCATAAATTCATAAAGTTCCGATGAACAATGACCATGAAAGTACTTGTAAAACACGCATAAGGCTCCCACATTACGCCTATGGGAAAAAGAATCAAGATCAGATAATAATTTTACATCTTCAATCATTAGAGATGCTCGATTTGGACCCGATCGAGTGCAGTTAAATGAGTTTTCGGTGCTCCAGCCCAAATATGAGAATTATACTCCAACCTGGGTTTTATGTAGGTCTTATATATTGTAAGTAGTTCGGATGGATTGAAGTAAAACTTACATCGTCGTAGAAATCTAAGTCATTTGGTTGCACCAATCGCTGCTTTGTTTATTTGTTCAGCCCAAGATATTCTCTTTGAAATAGTTAAACTGAGAATCTCAAATGTGTCAGACGTAGCCAAGCTGGATTCAGCAGTCAGAAAAGACGGTGAATAACCATCAGTTCGGCCAGAAAAAACACAGGTTTGAAATTTGTTGGGATTAAATTCAACTCTGTTGGCTTCACCCCATTTAAGAATGGAATTGAGATCTCGCGTAAGGCGGTCATTCATAGCCATTCTTTCTGGGAGAACATCGTTTTGAAGAAGAAGGTAAACTGTAAGAGGTGGAAAGTGAGCTGTCATCAGCATAGGAGTATATTGGATTGAGAGTTGCTGATAAAGGATCATTGATGAAAATTAGAAAAAGGTTTGGAGAAAGGATGGATCCCTGAGGATCACCAGCGTTTATAAGATGTTGATCGGAAGTCACACCATCCACCACCACTTGGATTTTGCGACAAAGAAGAAAATTCTCAATCCATAAAATTAACGAACCGTGAGAGCTAACTGCCCTCAATTTACACAGCAAACCCTTGTGCCACACGCGATGAAATGCTTTTGAGATATCGAGTGCAATGACTTGAGATTCACCAGATTGATGAATGCTTCTGTTCCATTGCTCAGTAACAACATTAATTAAATCACCTGCTGAACGCCCTCCGCGAAATCCATACTGACGATCAGAAATTAGATGATTAGCTTCCAAATATTTCATCAGCTGGAAGTTGATTATGGTCTCAAATACTTTAGAAAGCACCGAGACGATAGCGATTGGGCGATAATTTGAAGGGTCCGATTTACTGCCCTTTTTTGGCACAGGAAGTATGTTAACAGTTTTCCAGATGGAAGGGAAAATGCCAGAAGACATAGATCGGTGAAACAGACATGATAGTGGCTTAGACAGGGATTTACAGCAATATTTGAGGACAATTGGGAGAATACAATCCGGACCGGCTGATTTGCAAGGACTTTAGCGACAACTCTAGATCTAAATATAATGCGGTGCATCGATGAACTGGCTAGAGAGATAATCGGGGGTATTAAGTTAGAATCAGGTAAATTAGAGTTTGCTGCAAATGTTCGGGCAAAGAGATTGGATTTTTCTTAAGCTGTAGAAATAGTCCCCATCTTTTAGAGGTGGTATTGATGATTTCCTACTGTTCAAGAAGTTTTCCTCTACTTTGCGGGCAAAGGACCAAAAGGTCCGATTGCTATTGCCCTGCTTTAAGACCTGCCGCAACTCTTCTCGAACTTTTGTTGGTATTTTTTTTAGCTTGGGACACTGTTTGCATTGCTAGGTTTCTAGCCGCCTTAAATATAGCTAAATTTTCATTTGACGGGTTCTTAACATATTTGCGGTGAGAGGCTTCTTTATTGGCGGTTGTTGTTCTACAGTCATGATTATGTCAAGGATTGCCTGATTTTTTTTGATTTGGCTTAGAGAGACTGAAAGGAATGAACTGTTCCATTCCCGTGAGAATGACAGTCGAAACCAGAATGGCTGCATTGTCAATATTACCGAAGGCAAAACAAGAGTACCATTCGAACTCTTGAAAGAATTTGTTCCTTCCTTCCCAGTCCGCATTTTTATAGTGCCATAATCGACGTTTAGGTGGAACATTCATTGGAAATTCCACTGTAATAAACCGATGGTCCGAGTTTCCCAAAGGAGAACTGACGGAGATACTGTATTTCTCCGCATGAGAAGTTAAAAACAGATCCAGTAAATGACCCGTATCGTTGACCCGATCTGGTATCCTCGTAGGCTGATCTACAAGTTGTGTGAGTTGGTTTAAAGCTGCAAACATTTCAGCCGCCTCACTAGCCGGTGTTACGGACTTAGAATAAGGAAGCCACTTGTCATTGTGGACATTGAAATCACCTGCCACAGCGATTTCAGCATTTGGTGATTTCTGAAGGATGCGCTCAATGGAGTCTGACAGAGTATCAAACCCAAAATGAGCAGCGCTGTTTGCGATATTTGGGCTTCGATAGAGACCACATAGGAAGAGGGGGTGTTTCGAGACATGAATTTTAACCCAAATGAAGCTGAACTCATTATTCGTGCTTTGGCCTAAAAAACTGGGAATGAAAAAAGGTATATCGTTGCGGCAATAAGCCGATGGATTAAGGAGTAATCCTTAATACCGATGGCCGAAGAATCACCGGAGTCCAAAATTTTGGTCTCGGTGAGAAGTAGAACCGCTGGTTTTGTGGAAGCTGTATGGTGTTTAACAGCTGCAAAGTTTGTCCATTAGCCACGAATATTACAAAACTGAAAAGAGAACACTCTCCCCATGACACAGAGACTCAAACTTAAAGAACGCAAGAACAGCGTTAGACCAGCAAATATATATATAAATGTTTGAATACAAAATAAAATATTGAAAACCCAGAAAGTAGCGGTTGGCCAGAAGCTTCGGTGTTCGTGTTAATTTTTTATTAATTGTTTTCGATCGGTGAAGACGATAAACCCATCTTCTAAAGAGTGAAGTATCAATCAGTATTACCGGCTACGCCAGCAAAAGAGCTATACATATGGATGTGTTTCGGTCTTAGTACAGACATCAGAAAAAAAACCCTATACCAATTTATTAAAAGCTTAGGTCTTTCTGTATAGTGGGCCGCACAGCATAAATTATTTATAGAAATTTTTCAATTTCAATTTTTTTGTATTTTATTTTTAAATTAAATTAAATTGGAAAATAAAATTTTTTGCAATACGATTTTATTGCAACCAACGCGTAAATAATAAACCGACACGATATATTCGTATACGGAAATAAAAAATAATAAAAAAAAAAACGGCAACAACAACAAACAAAAAAAGGACATAATCAATCTCTAGAATCTTACATACTATATACATATATATTGATGTCTTGATCCCAACATAAATATTTCGGGGTGTCTTTCAATCGACGACATAAAATCGAACCGGCCGTAAAATTTTACTATGTGTATACAAACACAAAAAATATTCGATACTTACTTTATATGTTCCTAAATCTTGTACGACACATGTAAGAACGGCTTCTCGTCCCACTGGTACCGTCACATTTGATATTGGCAATGTAAATTTTGGATCTGTAAACATAATAGAAAAAAAATATAATTGTTAATTAAATTATATAAATTTTCGTTCATCTTTAAATTTAATTTTGTGTTGATTAAATTTTCTTATTCTAATATACTTATTGTGTACGTGTATTGCTTTGGTTCCAACCCCAAAATCGACCAACACCATTAATTCATTGTGTGTCGTGTACGTGAATGAACACATGCACGCCAATAAATTAAAACGGGCTTAGACCTATGCCACCCAAATTAATTAAACATAATTAATTTTTTTTTTACATATTGGTCCCTGTGGCTAGGGGGCGCTCGCATGCCCCGTTAAAGACTTTATTAGAGTTCTACTTCACCATAAATGGCTTGGCGACTAAACAAAGTTGCACGAAGTATTGATAAGCTATCGGCCACGATGGCTCCTCGGGGTATACATTTTATTGACACGGTACGGGCCAGCAATGGCCTGTAGAAACCGTTTATTATTGTTATGTGTACATATTGCGACACTACTTTTAATTTGCTGATGGACTTCTGCGTCTCATTTTAGATTATGCATTTTAAATCAATTACTTTGTCTATATCGTATCCGGAACGAAAACTTTAGTGGAAAATCTTTGAAAAAAAAATACACTTTGATTGGGCTATTATGTAAAATTGATAATGGTAATTATTTTAATTTTATTAGCATGTCTGCATAGTTTTCACTAAGTAAAACAAAACACCACAACAACAACAAGTAACACAAACAAAAGAAATCGTAAACCTACATAGAAAGCAATGAAGAAAAAATACACACAGCGAGGGAAGAGTGAGATAGAATATTATTAAGAAAATTACTTTAATTAAAATTTCCGTTCGCTTTCTTCTTCGTTTTATTATTTTTCATTTTTTCACAACTAGGTAGTCCGTAAAATTGTAAAATACTTATAATATACAGCATGATATTGCCGATGTATGTATATATAAAAGAAAGTCATAGTACTGCTGCTGCAACTGCAAGTAAAATATAAGAGTCATTTTGCATTTAATTTTGTGGAAATTTACCCGATTTTCTTTTTAAACTTATTAAAGAAATAAATAAAAACGTATAGAAACCACTTAAGTTGATGATTTTATTATGCACAAATAAGGTTATCAATGGTTAAAATAATTTTTCTACGTTGGCTAATTGAATGTTATATTGCTTCGATTGTACACAGGGTTAGAAATAAGAATATTTATGTTATGTGAAAGAAATTAAAAAAAAAAATTATTGTGATTCGAAATTATTTTTTTTTGTTTCTATGCAATCTGTTTTGGGGTCACAGCTCACCCAACTCTTCTACAGTTAATTTAACGTCCTACTTTATGCTGCAGCACCCAAATTTCAAGGAATCACGAATACGGGTTCGCTTTAAATATCCATGTGCACATTGCATTGCTCCAGCTAGCCTGTGGACGGTGGTTCGGCCCATGGACCCTGTACTCCAACAGTGGATCATAGTTGTCTTCAAAAATCTTTTTTTTAACTTTGCCCGTTAGGATTAAAACGCGGTACTTTCCGACGCAAACATCGCCGCTTTAACCACTGCGCCAATCGCTCAGGTACTTGTAATTGCTTAATCTAACAGTCTCGGAAAATACAACCTCCACACCTTCGTTTAGTGATTTGGGAATGATTGTATATCCTTCGACAAACTTACGATAAAATATGTCATATCCCAAATATTTACTTGTTTGCAAAAGATTGGCATTTGTTCCATTTTATTTGTAGCCGATGATCTTCTCCAATTTTCAAATTTTACATAATAACTACTTTGGTTGTTCAAAAGGTAAATTTATATAATACTGAAACATACTGGGGACGTTGATAATAGCTTGGCTTAGCAATCTGGAAAGCTTGCTGGAATAGCAATCTATAACTATAATGGCGTTTGTCTTATAATAATCTACGCATAATCTCTTGCTCTTATTAGCTAAAACTAACGGATTGGTGTAATATGATGTGCTGTGGTAGATAATTCTCTCGTTAAACTATAAGTAGATGTTCTCAGCTTACTATTTCTAATTCCAACGAATCCAAACAACGAGACCGTGACAAATTGGTTTATTATCAGATAATACTATCTTTATTATGGTTCCATGATTTGGTTATATTTTGGAGAACTATTTTGGCCTAGTATAACTTTCACTGAATCGGGTGCCAGTAATACAAAATAAGATTTTGTAGTTTTCAAAATCAGGTTCACCCAATTGTTTATATTTTGTCTGTACTATAAAGTTTAAGTCACTTCCCGTAACTACAAGTGCATGAGAAATAATACTTTTACATTTTTATCACCTCTGAATTTGGTAAATGATTCTTCCACATAACTCAAGGTTAGATTCAGGATTAAAAACAACAAAGGACAAAGTTTGTCGCAAAGTCGATTTAAACAATCACGCTTTAACAACTCGATCTCAAATTATCAGCGTTGGTGCTTGCACTTTCAGTAGCAAATACATAAAGGTGTAGAAAAGGTTTGTTGCTTTAAATTATTGTATATTTATTTTAAAGTGGGTAAAATTCAAATTCGATCAGATGATATTAAAAATTTGCTTCTGCACATTTCGAGACCCTCGGACAAAACATAATTTTAAATTACTGAAACTTCCTAAAAATTAAAATAAAAATGATTTAAAATACTTTCAAAACATTAAGAGAAGCAGTAACGAAAGCCATGGAGAAGGAAGCTATACAAAAAGTCATCTTCATTGAATTATTCTTAAAATTTCTGATAAAACTAGTCTTAAGCCTTCTGATTGTTTTAAATTAAAGCCCATTACAATTTTTATTTTACCAAATAATTCTAGTAAATTACAAACACATTTTTAAAATTTCCTAAATAACTCACTGTATTCATATTGCCGAAATAAAGGACATCACAATTAAAATTGTCAGAACTTCCAGGTACTTATTTTCGGATCCGAGATAACCATTAGACTGCCAAAAGCTTAATAATCCTAAAAATAATAGTTTCAAAATTTTCAAACCATTCCATAATTATATAAAACTGTTTCTTTTGCGGTTCTACCTTTCCTAAACTGTGATTTAATGGTAAATTTGGGTGCTTTGCAGATCAATGTTATACCTAATAGTCCCGGCACTTATATCGAGATCTAATTTTTTTAATATCCTTTTCGGTTTTATAAGCATGAATCATGCGACGACATTCCCGTGTCCTTATCTTATGCTTTAATAAATTTAGTTTACTAATGTTCTTGTTTCTTTAACCATAGATTAAGATAAAAAAGATGATCCAATTAGAAGAAAAAATATAAGTAAGTGACGATATAATATAAATACATATAGCACTACCACCATAAGAAAAAAACAGTTTACCCATTGATGTTCCAGATGTCGGGTCGATAGAATATTGCCATTTTTAGAATAAGTATATGACATTTAGGCGATTAGACTTATACAGATATTTTGATTATTTTAAAACGATATCAATAGCGACATCTAACACCTCAATGGGCTAACATACCATGATAGTACTATGTGTATTTATATTATGGTGACGGGTACCTCTAATATGCTGAAATCTAAAAATCCAAGTTATCAAATTTAGTAAGACAAAAATTACTGTATAAAGTACAAAAATATATTTTTCAACTACAAAGAAAGATTTCATAACACAGAAAGGCTACTTTGTTTTATTTTTTTTTATTTCATTGTCGAATACATATTTTGCAAACTTTCATTATACAGTAACCAAGAAAATGGTTTTTTCTTTTCATTGTTACTTTCTCTATTATTATTTCTCAATATAAATGTTTGTTGCTTGAGTATGGGCTATCTTTATTATATCTTAATCTATGCTTTAAGTATGTTAAAAACTGTATTGCGTAGGATTATTTGCACTTTTGCGTTAATATCGAAACCTTACTCGTGAGCCTCGAAGAAAAGTCATTTTAATTTTTCGCGCCAATGACAATTAGACGTAAACAATCACAAAATTGCGAAAATCAAGATTTGAGCATATGTTGCAATTAAATTTAAGTAGATCGAGTTCATCCACCGACTAAATCCGTTTACTGTCCCATCAGACCAATATCTGCGCTTCTCCATATTCACAATTGTTCAATAAACTTTCAAGGCTCCCCCGTATTTACAGAAATACAGCTCGAACAAGCTTACTATCAGATCCCAGTAACAACAGCTGAAATTCACAAGAGAGCCGCCAAACGTCGTTCGGGCTATATGAGGATACTATAATGCCATACAAACTGAGGAATGTACCTCAAATATATTTTGTTTTTGCCTATATTGGCGATATTTGAATAGCAAGTAAAAATAAATCCGAGGATCGAATATAAATATGAATTCGGTTCAGCGTCTCTCAACTTTAGGAGCTTCAGGAGGGCTTAGGAGCCACACAATCATTAAAAATGGTCTCCGACCATCTGAGGATCGAATCGTGGTAGTCCAATCCTTTCCTCAGCCATTTTACGTCCTTACATTTCAAAAGGACCGCGCAATTGCTTCCAACTATTTTTGACCGGGCATGACTGTATAGTTACTGAATATTGCTTAAAAATGTGCATTCCTTATCAAAGTTAATTGTCCTACACCTTCAGAACATGGAAATTTTTTTATATGCCGTCCGACAGGTTTAGACATGTTCACCTAGATTTTGTCGGGCTACTGCCACCACTAAATGTAAATATCTATAAATGAGTACTTACTATTATAAATAGATTTATGTGCTGACCAGAAGCGATACTCTTGCTGTCACCGTAGTAAGAGCTTTTGTAGACCAAGGGGTCAATTCTATGAAAAGTACAATGAAGAGTATCTTCAGTGAGAAATAAACATTTCCGATTCATGGACTATGAGCAGGCAAAAAAATGACGTCAGTTTTTTCTCATATGTAAAAACTTTTTAACCGACTTTTTTGGTCGTGAGAATATAAAAAAACAACTCGAATGAGTGGGAAAATGGATCCCACTTTTTATAAAAACAACTCGAATTTATGTAAAAAACGGATACAATTTGGCCTCAGCAGCTAAGAAATAATCGAAAAAGTGGGATAATGGATTAAATTTGCAAAAGCCTTTGACTGATATTGAGGAGGAAATTTTGACAATGATTAGTCCGCAAGCTGTCGTTGAGGATATTACTGTGCTTGAACTTGGTGAAGAACAAATTATAGTAAGACCAACTCAATATCCTCAAAAAGGCCCGAAAACAAAATTCAAATTTCGAACCAATTAAGGCGATTATTTGGAGAAGTTAATTATCATCGAGGAGAAAAAGCTTGAGATAAAACGCGAGAAGATTGAAGTGGCGAAACAAAAACTAGATATGTTTCAAAATATGTATATTAATTACACTGACTGAAATATCCGGATCCTATATTTGCTTGGATTCTACGTCCTTCATTTAGCCGATTTGGTTCATTAATCGTCCATGGCATTACCTCATCTTCCTCTCCATCTTCTTCTTCTTCTTCAACGTTTTCTGGCAAAGGAACCCGTGTCCTTATTAAATTGTTTTGGAGAACCGCACAAGCATTTATTATTTTTCCTGCTTTTGGAGGAGAGTAATACAATACTCTTTCTTTTGACAGACATCTCAACTTACTTTTCAAAATGCCGATACATCTCTCGACCATTTTTTTACGGGCCACTTTATATTTCAGTTCCCCTTCGGAAACCGGGGTTAATATGGGGGTCAACAGCCATGGCTGTAATGGATATCCACTATCACCCGATAACCACACTTGCCTATATCCGTTTCTATATTTCAGCTCTAGCCGCTGTTGTAAATTGGAGCGTCGCCAAATATAATCATCATGTGCTGTTCCACCAAACATAGCATTGACATTTAGAATCATGTAGTTGCTGTCACAAACTACTTGCTAGTTTTTTAAGTGCCCGCCCTTTCTACAGTAATACACATGTTCAATATCACGATTCGGTGCACATATATGAATGTGGGTCCCGTCAATCAAACCGATTGTTCCTGGGAATTGGTGAATTTAAAAAAAAAATTGTTTCGTTTACAGGATCTCTGTGCCACTCGGAAATTTGACTTCCAAATGTGACAGGCGACAGTTTATTAATTAATGACAGAATTTCGTCGTGTGAAAAGTAAAAATGAGAACAAAGCGACACACGGCAAATGAGAAGATTTTTTTCATTCCATAGAACGAGAATTGACCCCCAGTACAGTTCGTTTTTATAAATAAAAAAAATAATAATAATAATTTTATAATTGTGATAAAAGTCACAACTGACAAAGGCAGTCAATTTGAAAGCATTCTTTTTAAGAACCTACGAGACTGCTAGATTTTCACAAAATACGTAAGACGACATACGAGTAGTAAGACCTACAAGCAAATGGCTTCGTATTATGTTTACACCACCATTTAAAAGCCTCCTTATATATATATATATATATATATATATATATATATATATATATATATATATATATATATATATATATATATATATATATATATATATATATATATATATATATATATATATATATATATATATATATATATATATATATATATATATATATATATCTATATATATATATCTATATATATATATATATATATATATATATATATATATATATATATATATATATATATATATATATATATATATATATATATATATATATATATATATATATATATATATATATATATATATATATATATATATATATATATATATATATATATATATATATATATATATATATATATATATATATATATATATATGCTAGGTCAAAAACTCTCATGGAAAGAACTCCCATTTGTCCTTCTTGGAATTAGAGCTTCAATTAAACCTGATATTGAATGTACTTCTACCTACTATGTCTACTGATATCCGCTAAAGAGGCCTCAGGAAAACTAGTAATGTATCCAAATACCGCGCAATCAAAAAATCGTATTTCACTAGTGTAACGAGCGACTTTTATGATCATTCCTCTGGGACCAAAATTCATTATATGTTGTCCACGCCGGTTTTATTTTTTTATATTTAATTTATTTTGTATGTTAGTGTTGTTGTATAGCTACTCATTTCCCTAACATTAATTTTTTTAATTGTGTAACGGGTTATGAGTAGGTATATAAAGTCGTGTTTAGTGTTAATCGGGATGAGAAATTTAGCAAAATTGGAGAAGATAATAAAGTTTAGAATCACTTATTGAAAGTAAAACTACTAAATGATAAAAAAATAAAGCAACGATAGTTGCTGCCATTATTAATTAACCTCGGCGACGAGCCATTGGAATACGGATTGAAATACGGTTTGTGTCAAGAGCAAAGCGTAGTCTCCTTGCATACAACGTCAACACAGCTTGAAGAGTTCAAATTTCTGGCTTTGAATTTATAAACAGCCATGAGCTTAACCATAGCAGCACGAGAATGTCCATCCATCAATATATGTTTGTAAAATGGTACATTGCGCTATGAAAATATAGTGACAAGAACACATGGACGAAATTTAGTTAAGTTTTTCTATTTATGTATTTATTATTATTATTTTATTTTGTGTGTGTGTAAAATTAATTTATTTAAGATTTGTTCGTTTTGTTATTTTAATTATTATTGTTAATAATTATTAAAGTTAAGAAATTATTTTGTTTTTGTTTCTCTATTTATTTATTTATTTATATTGATTAAAGTAACTGCGTAATGCGAATTAATTTTTTAAGTCGCCTTCCCGTCTTTCCCTTCGTTGCGGTTAGTCCAGCTTCCAGGCACGCTTTGCAAACCCCACCCCCATCAGCTCCTGAGCTCTACCCGGCTATAAAACCATAATCTAGGAGTATCATGATTCATGATGTACCTTCAGGAGCACACCATAGAGAATATTCTATCTCTTAACATTAAAGAGATCACGTATCTTTTATTACTTTCCAAGATCTTTCGCAAATGTTAAACATGTTGCAGTATTTGGGCGATTTATTAGTAACATTATTTTTAATTGCCAGATACAGTCTAGATCTGGAACAATACTCTAGTCAAATCAGTTGTTATGATTTATCCACCTAATTTAATACTAACTGTATATCTGCATCCATTTCGTTAATCGTTTTTACATCAATATACATTCATATTTGTGCACTTGAATTATCAGTACATAATTCAATTGTTTGTTATAATTATAGACTTGTTTTTTTAAATAAAAATGAAATATATTTCAATTTATATATATATATATATATATATATATATATATATATATATATATATATATATATATATATATATATATATATATATATATATATATAAATTTATTTATAAAAATAAATAAAATAACGGCATGTGTAATTGATTAATTAAAAATATTAAAAAAATTATTGCATATAAATTCGAATGCTTATTAAAATGTAATATTAAAATGTTAATTAATTTGTTTTTTTTTATATATTTCTGAATTATTTTTGTTGATAATTGAAATTATATTTGTTAAAAGAGTACGTTTGATCTTTAATAATTGGCTGGATATTGGAAAAGCAGGTGGACCTTTTTTAAATTTCAACCACTATACGTACAGTAGATGGGTGTCTTATTTCTTTTGATGGTACCTTTTTTTTTGCTTATTAATTTAATCCAAAGGACAACGAGAAAAAATATCTACAAAAGAGATCTATCTAAATTCTGGTTGCTACCATAGGAAGAGGATAAGCCACTAGAATAAACAACATAAAGGGAGCTGAAGGTGAAAACACAACAAACAACACTCAAACAAATAATAAATACCCAGAAAAGCAAATAAAAGACTCTTGCTTTACTGGGCTATTGGTCAGGCTAGAAACTGATTCAGATATGAAACTTCAAATATCCCAGTGGTATCTATCTTGAAGAAATTAGTAGGATGAAAGTGGTTGCCATGTCAACTAATCTAAACTAGTTTTGGAAGGCAGAACGATTGATAAACGAACTTGCATCTGTGTGTGGTATAGTTACCTCACCAATGGAAACCAACAATTTCATTTTTTCATCAAGTCAATCATCTTTACTTCGTTCATCCAATAAAGAAGTATGTAACGTTTCGGGTATTGTCTCAAAGAGAAGCCGCTTAATATGAAGATCATTTTTTTAGCTATATAAAAAAAGCAATGTGGATCACTTATTGCTATTAGCGAAAAACCAAACCATACATGATGTACATCAGGGATATTAACTCCATCTCAATTTAATGAGTCCATTACAACTCGAAGAGTAATTATTAAATATTAAAAAGCATTTAAATTTTACAGACAAAATACAGGGTAGGTCCTTTTTTCAACCAATGAATTTTAGTGCTTAATGTTATATGTTCTAAAAAATTCTTTGTAATATGAAAAGTCAAAAATATGCCATTTACTATCATGGAGTCGCTACCAACAAAACAATGCATTTTAATTGTCAAAATTTATTATGGTCGACTTGAACGTCCTCCTGAGCATGCAATTAGCAAACTCGTTTTGAAGAAACTGGCTCAGAGGAAAGTCGTAGACCGTATCAACATGTTTATCCAGTTTGAACTCCTGATGCAGTGGCAGCTGTTAGTGAAAGTGTTCGTCATGAACCAAGCACAAACCGTCGTCGTTTTGTTAATTTGATGCTTGAACAAAATGAAGGCATCAATCTTTAGCGATGAAGCGCGCTTTTATCTTAATGGGTACACCACGTGATTATTTTTTGTGGGGTTTTTTGAAAGGTAAGATTTAATTCAACAACTTAAAAACAACATTCGAGCTGAAATTGAGATCATTGATCCGCTTTTATTGGAAAAACTCATCAGCAATTTTGATGTTCCGATGCAGCCCTGTAGACAAAGCCACGGCAGGATCAAAACTTTGGCAGAATCTAGACAAGAAAACAAAGAACTAAAAGTTACCATGAAATGGAAGTAGGAAAAAATGCATTTGAGTGCATTTGAAATAAAATGAATAAAGAATCTACCAATCTAATTCAGAAGTTCCGGCAGCAAAAACACGATACCAATGATCATATAAAAGTTTTGTATGAAATAGACGAGAAAGAACTCAATAGAGAAACGAGATGGATTCTGAACCGTAACAAAAAAAATAAGAAACGCAAGATGAGTCATCACCACAGGTTTCACTCGAACTAAAAGAATCAATTGAGCAGCTTTCAACCGGAATTACTTCCAGTTGGATGTACAACTGGAGAAAAAAGTCTCAAAGCCATCTTCAGTTATAATATCGAATTGCAATAATTATCAGAGTATTGGAAACATTATGGACAACAATCGGATAGAATTTCAAGCTACAGCACTAAATAGTGGTGATGTCAAAATAAATGTCCCAGACGCGGTGATAGCTATAAAAAGTTAATAGGAGCTGTTAATGGAAACAAAACAACATGATATTCCTACGAAGATAAGCTGACAAGGCAAACCAAAGTCATCCAGGTAAGCTACCTGGATGTAAGTGAATTAAACCAGAAATTGTAAAATCAGGATATGATTTAGAGAGAAACACTCCACAATCGATCAAGTTCATAGAATAACAGATTTAATAGAAAAATCCTTAGAGGAATAAAAGATTTGTTCAGCCATATTTTTGGAAATAGCGCAGGCTTTTGACAAAGTCTGGCAAGTTGGTTTAATATTTAAATTGAAGAAAACTCTGCTATTTGAGTATTACGAACTGCTTAAGTCATACCTGAAAAGAATATACTTTAGAGTTAAACAGGAAGGAGCTTACTCCAGCATTGCTTTTCGTACTGTTTACAAGTGACTTACCACAGACGAGCAATACAATTACCGCCACGTTTGCAGATGACACTGCAATTCTAGCTAAACATCTTAAAAAACAAAAAATAAAATAAAAAACATAAAAAAATGGACAATTTTTTTTCAAATCGATTTTCAAAATAATTTTCCTTTTTAAAGTTTTTTGTGCGGTGTCAGCTGGTTGTCAAATTTTAATACTAACTATGCTAAATGAATTTTGATTCCTTCACTATCATGTCTAAATAAGGTGTTTTAATTAGAATATCAACCGTCAAGTAGATTTGTTAAAGCAGGAGGCATGACGTGCCAGGTTGTTTTATCCTGTTCAATAAATTTGAAATGTGTCGTTCCTAGGTTGCAATATGTTATTGCGGCATTAATGTCAGAAGCAATATATCCTTCTAACCAAAAATGCTACACAGCACTTTTCAGTGAGTGTTTTCAAGTTATCGCGATTGTAAGAAGAAACAGTTGACCCTCAGAGCTGTTATGTATCGCAATGTAGCAGTCACATCGAATATATATGAATCAAATTGTGTAGGTGTAAATCAGAACTACAATATTAATTAGGTTATCAAATTTGACTGTATCACCAATGAAAATTTATATTTTTAAATTTCATATTTTAGAGGTACTTTTGATAAACTACTTTTGATCTTTGTATATCAGTTAATACTGCAATTTGAAAATTGTGTGTGTGGAAATTTACATTTGTTTTTTGAAATAAAAATTTTAATTTTTAAAGAGATCACCAAATTTTATCGATTACTGTTTCTGAATGCAAATTATTGATATGATCATAAAATTTGAGTTTGGTATGATACTAACTGGGTGACCAGTTAAGAATTTCATATTTTAGTATGAAATTTTGAAAATTTGCAATATAGATTACAAAATTTTATTGCAGCGATGCTATTAATTTCGGAAATATCGAATTTTTAGTTGTGGTTTCTATCTATGTTTTGTAAAGTTGACTCATATTCTGAAATTTTAGAATCAAAAAATTTGGAAAAATATTGTGAAAAGTAGAATTAAATTATCGTGTTACCTTTATAGGAATTTAGAATTTTTAATTTTTTATTTGATATTAATTGTTAATTTTATCAACAAAGACTATGTTCAAAATTTTTTATATGATAAACAAAATTTTGAAAATTTTGACTTTAAAAGATTCAAAACTATGAAAGAAATTTCCTAATTTTACAGCCACAGGCTTTGAGTTTTGGTAAAGATATTGGACTTTTAGAAAGAAATTATAAATTATAGAAATATAATTCTTGGATCACCAAATTTTACTACATTTTCGGATTTCAAATTTTTGATTTGATAATAAATTTTAAGTTGGTGTGGTACTTGGTAACTAGTACAGAATTTCATATTTCAGTATCGAATTTTAAAATTTGCAAAATATATTATTAAATAAATAAATATTTTTGTAAACTAGGCGAAAATTTTGAATAATAAAATTTGTATGTAAATTTGTAAAATTTTGGGTTTGAAGATTCAAAACTACATTAGAGATTACGAAATTTTAGTTCGACTGTTTCAAATTTTGAAAAATTTAAAGTAATTCTTAAATAGAAAATGTAAATTTTAAGTGGTTGCCTAATGATCGATACACAGTTTAGACATTTGTGTACTGAATTTTGTTATTGCAAATTTCGGTAATCGAGTTATTTGATTTTATTGCGTTTGTAAATTACTATTAAGGTATAGTTCTATTTTTTGTAGGTTTCCTAATATTCCGAATTTTGATTTTAAAAATTAAAAAAAATTATAATTTTGAAAAGGTGTTTAAATTTTAACGATTTTGTATTACAGATTTTTGAGGTTCGAATTGTCAACTTAATATTAAATTGTGATCGTTTTAAGAAAACCAGTTGAGAATTTTTGATATTAGAATAAAAATTTGTGAAATTTTGTGTTCCAATATATTACAAGATTGAAAAATTTAACGGCTACTGGATTTCGAATTTTAAACAGCAAATATTTAGTTAATTTATATTTTAATTTAAAATTATGAAAATTTTAAGGTGGTTACCAAATTTTATCTTATTTTCTTTTTCGAATTTAAGATTTTCAAACTTTGAACTGTTGGTAACTAGTTCAAAATTTTCGACATCGATACAGAATTTTGAAATTTTAGTACTGAATTTTGTTATTTCGAATTTTGGAAATAAAATTATCAGTTTCTATTACGGTCATTTGGATGTTACCGATATTGGAAACGTTTTGTCATATTTTTTCTACATTACGAGAATGCTGATTATTTCTTTTGTTGTAAGTGGTCCATTCGAGATTTTTTCTGGAAGTGGAGGTAGGCAAATTTATCTATGACTGGACGCAGTAGGGATGATTTGTTGTGTTTGTGGATGGGAATGGCTTTGGTATGTTTCCGTGGGAGGGGGATGTAAATGTTAAAATGTATAACTATTTTTATAATTTTTGTTTTTTTTGTATTTTTTATGTTTTTCAAATATTGCCCGGCATTCCGGGAGTTCCTGGTTCGTCTTTGACCGTACACTCTAATCAATCAATCAATCAAATTGTGTAGATGTTAATCGAATAGATTAGTAAGTGTGTTTGTAAATTAATTCTCTTCTTTCGTTGTTACGGTTACTTAGGTAGCGCGAAACTACCTTAGGTAGAAAATTTTAATATCTAGCGGTGTCATAATGTTAACCTGACGTTTCGATATTTATGTTTAATTACAGTCTATTTTCGTTTCATCTTTTTATTTGATAGCACTACTGCACCGTTTGTCTACTATCTGTTTTTTTATTTTGCCAAACAAGTTTCTCCATGATTAGAAGCACATTGCTTGCTAATTTTTACGTTTCTCGTTAACGTTTAAGGTTATTTATGGACAAACCATACCTGAAATTATGTAACACTTTTCTAACTCTATTCTATTTTTTAAATTCGTGATCTCGTGCTTGAATACATTTCGGTATAAGTCATTGTCGCGTTTGGGCCATATAGCATAACTTTTTTCTCAAATTTCATCCATCAGAGTACAACTCTTATACCCATATACATGACAAGAGGCCTGATCAACTTAACACCTTGTATAACTTCACAAATCACGGTTTCCGACGACAAAACACGCTTTTATATCCCCACCCACACATAATTATCATGACTGGTAAAGTACCTGAGGTATCGGAAACTTGTCCAATAAATTCTGTTCTTTCGAAGAATACAATTTTTAAAGATATCTCTTGTCACAAATTACACTTAGTAATTAATCCATTATAAAAACGAACAACAAGCACGATTAGCATAAAGTTGCTAAAGCACTTTTTTTCTATTAAACTTTTAATTTTCTGTAAAAACTAAAAATAATCCGGCTGTATCATATCTGATATAATCATGAACATATAGACTATATGGCCATATAATACGCGCTTATAGTATGAGAATATAATCAAGTTATGTGACGGTGATGGTTGGATATGATGGCGCACTATAAAAACATCAAAACTAATAAAATAAAACATCACAAATTTGCGCGACTGACCTACATTAAAAAATTATGATACTGCATTGGCTTGTGTATGATACACATATTATATGTTGTTGTTGTTGTTGACATAGCTGATGTAATGATTTTCTACCTGTTTGCTTTCGCCCTATATATATTGCTTGTCCATAAGTACGTATATCCGTAACACATATACTCGTATATACTACATGCACATATATAGTCAACATTTAAAAGCTAATGCTGGCCTTTACTGTTTTAACAATTTAATAAATATTCCGAGCATTCGGGAGCCTTTTAATTTTTTTTTATTTTTTTAATACTCAATTTTTACAAAACTCGAAAAACTCCCTATGGAAGAGCACTTCCGGATAGGCGATTTCCGCCAAATTAACTAACCTACGTATTTTTAAGCCGGAGAATCTGAATCTGCAATAAAAAATAGGTGTTCCTATTTTAATTTCATAGTCACCCCCTGCCCCACCTAAAAGGAGGGGAGGGGATAGTAGTTTTGGCACTAATGTACTTGAGCCCGCGAAATGATTTAATTTTGGTCTTGGTCATTTTGTTCGTAGAGTGCCTATTTTCAGAGATTTTTGAAAGAGTCAGATTAAAAAAATCACCCGGTATATATTGCAAAAAAAATGATAGTTTGAATATGTTGTGGAGCCCTACGAGAGTTTGTTTACGAGAGATGGTTCATGTTGGTGGAAGAACGGAGAAAGAAAACAGGATAGTTTGCCAACCACAACAGCAGCGCAGCCCGCAATAAATGCCAGAGAAGATAATTCGGTGGCGTCGATAAATCTGCCTGAGTTTTAAATGGACATTTCGGAGATTTGGTTCGCCTGAGTTGAGATCCAATTCCGGAATCGAAAAATGGTCAGCGAACTTACCAAGTTTGACTATGAGGTCATGTCCTTGCCCAAAGAGGTAGTCAAGTCAGTCGTTGATATTATCAAGTCACCACCTGAAACGGACAATTTTTACCAGATGCTAAAGGACGCTCTAACCAAGCTCCATTCTATAAGCGAGCATTAAAGTTTAGAAGAATTGTTTTCGAGCGCAGATGAAGCCCTCCGAGTTTATCGGTTTATGGTTTCTCTCGCCGGTCCAGCCGACCAATTTGATAGTAAGTTGCTGGAGAAACTGTGGGCTACTCGAAAAACAGCTTTTCGTCGCAGCAAGCAAGTTGGAAACAAAAAACTAGCCAACCGAGGTAAAGCGACCGACAACTGTGTAATTACGCCACTCATTTATCCGAGACCCAACAACAAATTTAAGATTTCTAATTGATATAGAGGAGTCGATATATCAGTTATGCCCCGTTCTTCGAACTCACCTTACAAATTCGACGGTTCAAGCATTAAAACGGACGGCATGAAATGTTTGAAATTAAGTCTGGGGCGTAAAAGAAATTTCATACACGTCTTCACCATTGCCGACGTCAATCACAATCGTCCTATTCTGGGAGCGGATTTCTTATCGAAATTCGGTTTGATAGTAGATTTAAGAAAGAAACAACTCATTATCGCAAGGACCGACGAACCCTCGGTACGATTGTTTACTTTTAGTAAATTCGAATTCTCAGTTTTGCTTCAGAAGAATCCGTCATTATCCCAAAACCCGAGGTTCGACATTCAAGTACAACACTTGCTCATTGTATCCAAACAACCGAAAGATTGCCATATTCGCATCCACGTTGCCTTGATCCTGCTCGTCTCAAAACCGCACGAGAAGAATTTGAGAGTATGGTAGACCTGAGGATTGGTCGTCCATCGTTTTCATCTCCCTTACATATATTAGCTAAAAAGGATAACGACTGTGACCGTACTCGACCGGTATCCAATACCGAACATACAATCATTTTTATTAACTTCACGGTTCTACAATCTTTTTGAAAATTCATTTAGTAAATGCCTACCATCACATACCGGTTGCAGAAGAGCATATTTCCAAAACAGCCATCACGACACTATTTGCCCTGTTTGAATTCGTAAGATTCCCGCATTCGAATTGCGTAATGCAGCAAAAACCTCCCAAAAGTTTATGAACCGCATGTGTATGGGACTGCAGTACGTCTTCGTTTATATAAACGATTTCCTTATATAGACATTTGATAGAGAGCTTTTGGTACGTCAAGGGGAAAGATAACATAGTGGTAGATACACTATCACAATCTGAAGAAGCTAGTATGGAGTCAGTCGAGGTGAAATTGACTAGAGTACAAGAGGGATACCGAGACAATGACGAACTAGCAAAATTAATAACAGAGTGAGGTTGGAACAAGTAATGTGACGATTGAGTTGGCACATTAAGTGCCTGCAACGAACAAAAAACCAAGGTATAATATGTGCCCGAAGAAACCACGGCCGTTCGTACCAGAGGAATTGGGAAAAAAGATTTTCAACGAATTTCTCATCCGGAAATACGAGCTTACTTTTCAGCTGATCGTTTCGCGATGGTTTTGGCCAGTGATCAATAAAAATCGTCACATTAGATCGCCATTAAAATGATACGGCTTGCCTTCTACACGTTTCGAAAACATACATATTGATATGTATGAATCGAGTCACATGAATCGATTCTTTTCTCTGAATTCGAAACTTCTAGGAAGCCACCGAATTCGTCCGATCGCGTACCACCCACAAAGTAATGGATTAGGCGAGTGCCTGCATCGCACTTTAAAGTTTGCCATCGTGGCGCGAGGTAGTGTAAAATAGTTCGAGGAATTGTCAATTATCCTTCTCAGATTGCGCTGTTCTGTTAATTAAGACATTGGTTGTACCCCAGCCAAATTTCTATACGGTCAATCTTTTGTCTTGAGTGTATCAACCGACTTCGGGAAATTTTCAAAAACGTTTATCCATCAGTAACGCGCACTGATCTTCGAGATATGTACGTCTCAAAAACGATCGATAATTGTAGGCATATCTACTTGCGAACCGACCGAGTGAGACGACCATCAACAATCCCATACAAGGGGCGATCCAAAATCATCAGGCGTCTTCGAAAAGACAAATTTGAGAAAATCGATATGACAAAACACAGCATCATTTTGCAAAACATCGAAGACTACAAAAAGTTTAAGGATTATTTAACAAGATTTTTTACATACACCTCAAGAGGAGAACATCCAAAGTCCATCGTACTAAAGGGTCTAACAGAATTTGAATCAATGCACGATATCAAAACCCAAATCTTGATAAGGATCGAATACTATATATTATATCCACTTACTATTCTGGCATAAGATTTTATCAGACGACCAATCCAAAACGGTAATGAAAGTACTATTCCATAATTTAGAATTAGTTCTAGCCAACAACTATGACATTTTAGCGGGCGAATTGAACGCATATTACACTAGTTGGGGCAATAAAATATCCAAATCAGGACTCAACCATATTATCCAGACGCTCCAACAGTTATCAGAACGAGGAACATCCTATAGACATAGCCTTAATCAATGGACGATTACAAATTAACACAAATGGCAATGGGGAAATTCCATCCCACATTTATGACAGCGATCATAAAGCCATAGAAGTAGTTTTCAGCAATTTAAGACAACTAACATCCTATAACCCAATCGGCAACACTCATAAAAAGTGTATGGCGCGAAATGACAACACATTGCAACTTATTACCCAGCTTATCATGTATAACAATAGCAGTCCGGTGGTACGGCGTAAAAATAACATCAAATATTATACAAACCGGAACATCGTACTACTATACAAGCACAAACGAAAACGTACCATAGCATTAAAGAGGATTAAAAGAGGGGTTGTGTACAAAACAACATCCAAGTATCACTAATCAAAGCAGAGATCGACCCTGTAAATGATTTAACTGGCCAAAATATAAAGATACAAGTAAACAGACACTGGCGCAACGAATTTGAAAAAATCAAACCGGGGTGTGGCATGTTTCCCAAATCAATCGATTAATACGAGATGAAGTCAAACTCAGCATAATTGACTCAAAATACGTGAGCTTGGACCGACCACAAAACCTAAACATCTTAAGCCACCAGATTCAATGAAATGCAACACGGGATCCAACACTGGGGAAAGCACATCATGAGACAAACATCAACGAGGCAATAGATAGAATAAAAGCCGCACACACGTCTAATAAGATAAATCACAAAACAATCACCAAATTTACAACTACAAATACTGCAAGCAATCCTTTAGAAAATGCAAACTTCCAATTTATCTATTTCGACAAGCTAGTATCCATTCATAAATCTAAAACAACAAAATCATCATTCGGGCTCGATAATATTCCCAACATAGTGCTAAAATACTTACCAGACGATATTATAATTGAACTGTGCGTAATACTCGATCACTTTTTCAATAATCACCATACCAGGAACCTACGGAAGCAGTAAATACATCGCCGACATAACGAATTAACAGAAAGCAATTGACGATGCTAAAGATTATTTATACACCTGACGAATGGGTACCGGTTGAAACTGGATATTTTACAACTGGATTTGACGAAACAGGATAATTCAAAACTGGATATTTTAAAACGAGATAAGGTACAAAACGAGATATGGTACAAGACTGGATATTTCAAAACAGGATATTTCGACATGTGACTTAAACTTAAAATGATTTTTTGGGTAAGTTCTGGAATATGGCCAATAAGGAAGGAACTCGGTGAGTTCTTAACCGATTATGATGTAATTAGATATGTAGGATGAAAATGTTGATGAAAATTAATTAATTTTTCTCACAAAGATTCTCTAAAGTGAAAAAAAAATATATTAAGTAGAAGAATAAAAAATAGATGAAGATAAATTTTAGTGACAGTAAACTCGGTCAAGTCAATGATTATTTTAATAAGATGAGAAAAGCAGAAATTAAAAAAAAACATTAAGTGAAAGAAAATTGTATCTCTCTGCTTAAAATTATTCAAGTATGAAACCTTACTGGCCATATTCCAGAGGTTTTTCCCAACAAATTATTTTAAAATCCCAGTTCTGTCCTACTTATCGAATTTCATCATAATAGGTTAAGAAGTCGCCGAGTTCCTTCCTAACTGGTTATATTCCAGAACTTTCACAAAAAATCATTTTAAAATCCCATTTTTTTCCTACGTATCGAATTTCATCAAAATCGGTTAAGAACACGCCGAGTTCCTCCCTAATTGGCCATATTCCAGAACATTCCTATAAAATCATTCTAAGTTTAAATCTCATATTGAAATATCCAGTTTTAAAATGACCAGTTCTGAGCGGTTCCACTGATGAATAGGGACTAATGAAGCAAAATGTGAGACTATCCTATTTCGTAAACCATTGGAGTGTGTACGGCACGATACTCGACGCAACGCAAATAATTTCCCGATAAAGATTAATAACCAGTAAGTTGCAATACCTTGGAGTGAACCTCAACCGATTATGCTATATGAACAAGCACATCAAAATACACCTAATAAAAGCTGGTCGTACTTTATTCGGGATAAACAGGTTATTCAGGGCCAAACACATCATAGAGCTTATCAAAGTAATATGCTATTAAGCTCTAATTAGACCAATATTAGCCTATGCTTGTCCAATATGGTACAATTGCAACCTTAGTTCAATGGGAAATTAAAAGATTTTCGAGCGCAGATGTATCCGTGCTTGGGAACAGAAATACGGGAAAACTGAGACTGAATACAAATATTATTTATCAAACATAAACCATTATATGAATTTTAAACCTGACCGCATAGGCATACACATTCTGAGACTAATACGTATTCACATACGAGAGACTACCTCCCTCACATCCTATCCCAATTCTAACTCCCTATTGTACGGACCTTTCTTGACCGACAACCACTATACCTGCAACTTAGTATTAGTGAAGAAAATCATCTAGCACCAGACTCTTTTATCCATTTGGACAAACTTGGGTACATATACAAAATGCACAGTAGGCACCCATAAAATACCACATCAATCGTCGCCAAAACAAAAAGTGGTTCGATCATAGCAAGTTTGCTAAATCAGAAACGAATTTGAGGTTCAACGGTGCCATGAGATGCATGGAAGACAACAAATATAAAAAGTAGAACCAACATTATTGGTGGCTGGAGCTTTGCATTTCGTGTTCAAAGCTTATTTAAGTACATAGTTTAAATTGGATGAAAATCTGCCAGGAAAATCTGTTTACATATATTTCAGATTAGTACATTGTCTGTTACTGATAAGGTTCTATTGCGCTTCAAAATTTAGAACAGTATTAGCGTATTAGAGTTTTAAAGGGGTTAGCTTTATTTTAGGTTTTACTTAGACTTAAGAAAATTTTAAATATTATAATTTAATTTAATTAATGCTAGATTACCGAACCAATTAAATTAATCCTGCTATATTCGCCTGGAATTATTTAAATAATTAACAAAAAATATGTTCATTCCACATTGAATCAGTTAAAATCAGTCAATAATTAAAATTTATGTTTAACAAATTAATTAATATTTTGCTAATTAGTTTTGAATAAACGACTGCGGTCAAAAATGTATTTTGAAATGAATTTTGCGGGAATTGATTTGTGGTTCTTATGTATCGTAAACACTATGTCCTTTGTATTTTATATATTCGATATGTCCTGTAATTGCTTTTAATTTGTTTACACCAGAATATATTTTTTTTTATTATAGTTTTATTACAACTGAATTACAATTTATCTTTAATATATGGTGTACTCTTTTTATAGGATATAATCCATTGGTTAGTCCCGAATTAGTTTATCTTATCCTTGCTGTGCTAGTTCTAGAGGTCCCGTTCTTAGGAGACGTCTAACTATATTTATTTTAGTCATCATACGGCGAACCTCGACATTTCCATGTTGATAAAGACGAAGTATGTGTTTTCTCGCGTGCTTTCTAATTTCTTGGTTGACTTAGGAAGCATAATACAGCGATGCTTGAATCGTTAAGCCGTGAACGTTTTTTCGTACATATCTGGCCTGAAAAAGAAAATGCACGTTCTCATTCCGGACTTGTGGAGGGTATCGTAAGTAAAAAAATGTAAACCATTTCCCGTTTTATTTTTCTTTAAAGGTCTTGATTTTGGTTATCTTCGGGTTTTGCATTCATTTTATTCTTGATCAATCGTTCTAATTTTTCCTTCACATTGAAAGATGAATCATTGGAAGTGCTTTCATTAGATACTAATAATGCTTGTTCATTAATGACATTACTGATATTTGTAACCGATGATCTAAAATCGTCACAAAATTTAATAGTTATTTATTTGACAGTTTCCAAGAGCCTTTGGCATCTTCATTCAATTGTTCTTCATCAACTTTATCAACAACAGTATCATCTAAAATATTTTCTATTGTCGCTACTTCATTTGTTTGATGGTACAGCATATTTAACAAATCCAACATTTTGCGTAATTACCGGCACCTTTTTCTGTTAAAAAGTTTGGTCACACAGAAGTTCTGTCATCGTTCTTTCGATGTATTTCGAAAATAATTTTATCCATTTATTTATATTCACCTATATACACAATAACAATTTTACACAATAACAATTTTATCAAAATTAATCGCACGTTTGTTTAAGAATGATTAACATTTTTAGGTTAGATAATTTTCGCTACTGAATGACGACGTTTCATGTATAAAAGTTGTATAATGAAATATGAAGTACTAGAGTAGAGACATGATGATACGATCAAAGTATTTAGTACACTGCATTTTTCGCAAGAGGCAGCACGATTTAAGTATGTAGTTACCTATGTTTACTGAAAGAGGCAGCACGATCAAAGTATTAAGTACCAAACATTGCTGAAAGATTTTTTAATTATATTAATCTTTAAATCATTTCGTGTCAAAGGGAAAACATAAAATATTACAAATCAACAAAATAGCTCAAAATAACAGAAAAAGCTCAAAAACAGGAATTATTTTCGTTTTTTAGTGTATTTATATACAATTAGAATTATCCGCCATAAAATATATTATTCATATTTTTGACACTTTAACTGACATCTAGTGGCATAATGAATGCACTAGGGCATACGTGTAAAACACATTATTTTCTAAAAGATGGCAGTATTTGTGTTTGTTGTGTAATCTTGACAGTCCGACATGATCTATAAATTGAATAGTGTTACCAAAGCAAAGTTTATACGCATAGTTAAATCGTATAATTTTCAACTAACACTGTTTTTTGTCATTTTTAATTTATAAACTAAAAATATTAACATTTAAACCGAAAAGCTGAATTTATATCATTCAAAACCGAATATTATTTTCATGCAAATATTGCTACGGTTTGCAGTTTTTCGATTAATCGAGTGCTGATTTTGCAATCTCTATTGGTCATTTCTGTGTCCAGTTACTCAATAAGTTAGTGGCTCTTTGCAATTTTCTCGTTGCTTCTTCTACATTGTTACGAATTGTTAAGATTGCAGTGTCATCAGCAAATGTTGCTATGTGAGTTTCGTATATTTTGTATTTAGCAAAGACCTACATTACCTGCTATTGTTTCCATCAATGAAGAGTATTGATCTTCATATTTTACCCTAAAATGTTGGTCAGGTAAGCAGGATTTTAGTATCTGATAAAACTGATTTGGTAGATCTCAATGCGGTTTATATTCTAGTCCTCTTTGTGATACTTTATCGAAGGCTTGTGCTACATCCAAGAAGATACTTGAACATATTTTTTTGCTTTCCAATGCATCTTTAATTATGTCTGTGATTCTGTGGACCTGCCCTATAGTTGAATGTTTTTCTCTGAAACCGAATTAGTGTAAAAGAATCAGATCTCTTAAGCAGCAATTTTTCGAATAATTTAGAATTAGTTGGAAGCTAAGAAATCAGCCTGTACGATTTTTTGTCGTTAGATGGTTTTGGTATCAATATCACTTCAGCAATTTTCTATTGGTGTGGAACATAGTTAAGTCTATATTTGAAGTAGCTTTCGTAATCCTTTTTCAGGTAGTGCTTTAAAAATTGGTCTTGTAATTAGATCATAGCCAGGAGATTTTTTTGATCTTAAGTTATTTCTGATTTCAATTTTTAACTCTTGTAAAGATACAGGTTTTATGTTTTGGCGGTCGATTTTGTTAACTATAGTGTTATGTTTTCCTCTGCTGTTGTTCTAGAGAGACTTCTGAATGTATCATCAAAACATAATGCAAACAAATCAGATTTTTCTTTTGCGCTTCTACCCCGGAACTTCGGCTTTTATCTGAACATCTTTGTACTTTGTGGAGCCCAACTTTTCTGCCATGTTTTTCGTGCTTTCTGTTTTTCTCTAACCAATTCTCTAACTTCGAAAGAGAAGTTAATATGTGTTCGAGTTTCTTTTTGACAACTAGGCGTACTATCCCATGCTGCTTGTTGTATAAAATTATTAAGATGTGCTTCCTGGTCTTCCAACTGTACCGAATTCTTAACTGACACTTGAAGATTGATATTGTCGATGAGGGCAAATAGATTGAAGAGACATTGTATTATTTTCTATAATTTAGTTATACAATGATAGTGGCCATTTGCATAATTTCTTTTTCAATTTTTATTTCTTCGAGGTATTTGATGTTTTCTTTTACAAATATAGTTGATCCTTCTTTCGCTTTTCCTGCTGGATGGATGGCCTGATAACAACAATACTCACGTGTTTTAGCAAATGCAATTTTAGTAAAATGGCTTTTAGATTGGAACACCTTCTGCATTTTCTATTTTCTCTTGATCATATTCGCGCTATCTTCAATTTTTAATCCTTTTCCTATTATATCCGCTCTTAGGAACAAGTAATATAGAGAGCCCTAGCTATAACTCTAATTGGGCGATCATTCTTATCTTCATAAGTAAAGCACTCAATTTTTAGTTGAAGATGTTGGTAAGCTTAGAGTTTTTGAAAATGGATTATTATCAAGCAATAGTTGACCCAGCCTAGAATTGTTTAGACCAACCTCCAAAGAGGGTGGATTTGTCAGCATCTCTGCTATTTTACCACCTATAGGTTATAAATTCCTTTTTTTTGTTGTATCCATTGCATTAATTCGCTGATAATAATAAAGCTACCAACCGGTACCAGTACCAGTTTGTAGAGGGTCGTAGATTATAGCAGGGAGCACCGCGTGCCGGTGAGGTTTACCTATTTTATCTCTTATTAATTTGGACATTGTGGCTGGGAGCACCCTCAAATCTCGTAAAGTTTTTTTTATGAGCACTATATTCCTGGAATGTTTTGCTGTCGTAGGATCGACTAAATGAAAGTTCGACCACTGTGTTCAATACCCGGAAATTAGTTTCCCGTACTATATCGACGAATTAAGAGTCCTTTTATTTAAAGAGTTTTTTTATTGATGGAACTACATATTTTCTACCACATTAATTTCTTTGGTATTTTTATTGTTGAAAATATAACGATTTAAAGCAAATAAACCTTCTTGAACCGAGCAATTGGCGCAGTGGTTAAAGCTGCGGTGTTTGGGATGGGAGGTACCGGGTTCGAACCCCAGCGGGGGAGGGTTGCAAAAAGGATTTTTCATCACCTGATTACAATCCGTGATGACGAAGAACACAATTATGACTACCTGTTGGGGTGCAAAATCCATGGGTTTCGGCCATTGTCCATGTCAGTACAAGCTGACTAGAGCAATGCAATGTACAGATGGATTTAAAATGTAACCTTTATTCGTGCATCCTCAATTTGGCTGGTGAGGACGGTAGGACGTTAAATATTAACCACGAAAGAGTTGGGAGAGCGTAGGCTCCAGAAAAGATTACAGGGTTCAAAAACAAAAAAAAAAGAAACCTCTTGAGATATCACACCATCCGAATATTTTATGTTCATTAAGCCATGGCATAACCCCATGACTATAACTGCACAAAATATTCTTTAATTGATGTCATTCAATTTTGCCGAAAGACTGACTGGTAATTAGTTCAAAAGAATGTTTCACGTCAAATGAAGTTCCGGTGCATATCATATCAAGAAATCAACATGATACGTTTTCGTTTGGATAATACTGTGTACAAATTTAATTAAATTGAAAATAAACTAAATTGAATTTCCGGTAATGATTTGGGACAATATATTATAATATACGAGTATAATGTAAAGTGATTTATACCAATGATGACCCGAGTTTTAAAACCTATATATATTCATATAATATTTTAATATCAGTATAAGGAAACTATAAATTTTCGACTGTATAACATGGCAAAATCTATATATACATATACGGAGCCTTATAATAATAATATATTTTGTGTTTAGCAGACAAAATTTTAACCTCCCTGATACAGTATGATCTGTAAAACATAAAACAGGCGATATATCGCGCTGAAATAATTATAATGTCTTGTTTCTTGTATTGTAGGATTCAATTTATTCCAACCTATTATTGTATCTACAGTAGCAAAGGAGTATCTACAGTAGCTAAATAAATGTTAGGTATAATATCCCTAATAAGTGTAGTACGCTGAAGTAGATTTATTTTTAACCCTATGCTTCTAGACACTTCAGTAGTTCACTAAGAATTAGTTCTAAAATAGTCAAACCACATTAATTGTATCTCAGCTCTGGAAACTAAATTAGTAACATTTTATAAAAATTCTTGGAAAAATGTGACATTCTTGCCTTACCCCTTTAGTTGTTCTACTATAGCTGTATAGTCAGTGTACACTTAAGAATATCAACCGTAAGAATATCAACCATAAACGCACCTTAGTTCATATTATATGTTATTGTAAATTAAATAGTGCCATCTATGAAACAGTGGTGGAAGATAAGTAGTATAAAACACACTCATCTGTAGTTCCATTATTGAACGCACGGATGAGTGTTAGCAAAAAAAAAACAAAATGAAATCAGTTAATAAAAGACGGTCGAACGAGTCGGAATTGTAAAAAGAAAAAAAATTTTTATTTTGGTAACGGCGGAATCAAGTGGTACGCTTCCAAATCAAGCCTTGATGAGGATACTATTAACGAACCAAAGGGTAATTTTGTACTGCTGTAATCACTCAATTATAATATCTATTCTGAAAAAACGAAAATTCTATTTTCGGCACTCTTCATCAAGTAGTCGAAGGATGGCCAATATATAGTCGGTTGTTGAGTGATTAGATAAGTATCATAGGTCGTTACATTTCATAATATTGGGATGTTTTGAATGGTTTACTTTAGAAATGATTACTTGTATATAGTATCGACCCATTTAGATTTAGGCTCATTTTTTATCCAGGCTATCTCGAAAACTTTATGAAGCGTATGAAGTTTGCTGTCAGGACTATTCTTTAATAATTTAATGGATACCCCATCAGGTCCAAGAACTATTTCGGCCCGAATATACTGGTAAAATGAATTTCTGCCCTAGTTGAAAGAGATTCTAATGAAAATTAATCATTTTTTTTAAATTTAGCAAGCCATTCACTTTCAGGTTTGCCCAAGAAGCAATGGGGATGTAGTGTCCAGCATTTTGACTGCTTGAAAAAGAAACAAGCTTTGCCCATCCGTTCGGATGACTACTAAATTACTAAAAAACTGTTGGCACTCTATTGATCTATGGGTGGAACAACCTTTTGCCACAATCACCGGGATAATTCTAGCTTTAAAATCTGAAAGTGTTCATAATAGCAATAAACCTCAGAACAAGATTTCCCGATATGTACTGAAACAATTCGAGCCAATTGGGAAGTCTTTTAGAACGGAAACTTTTAAGAATAAACTTGTCAAGGATGGCCAAAAACATGAACTACACATCTAAAAAGGATGTGGACAAAGTAAAGCATAAAATAATAATATCGCTTATCAGTGTCTGCAATAAAAGTATACCACGAAAACGTGCTCACAAAGTAAAATTACCTTAAATGTGACTGTGTAACTTGCCGTAATGAATACTTCAGCGAGGTGAATCGAACAAGCCCAATTAGTCTGGAAAAATTCAGCACTGGAATGCTTAAAACTACTGACGTACTCAGCACCTTAACGAGAGAACCTGACAACCGTGTTGAAAGGATACCTCAAACTGTTTGTTGGATGCGCTGCTTCCTGACGACACTGTGACAAATGACACAGAAGCGCATAAAGAAGGTAGAGCGCATAGAATTCGGGCAAACACTTAGCCTTGATAATATTGAGGTCGAAGTAATCAAAAGAGCATTGCCGATAATATGGTGTGGTGTCATGCGCTTCCTGAATGAATGTCTACAAAAAGAATTTTTCCAAAGGCATGATACAACGGCAAAGTAATTGTCATTATGAGGGGAGGTGAACGAGATCCCACAAACTCTACAAACCGATCATGGGACTATCAGTCTTGGGTAAGTTACTCGAGAATCTGATAACTGTCGGGAATTGATGTGTGTGTTCCAGTGTAGTGGGAAATTTAGGGATAAGCAGTTCGGATTCAGTGACATAGGTCTTCAGAGGATGGTATTGTGGAGGCGATTAACATATGTTAAAGTTCGGACTAAAAGGATCGCTTAACTTAAAGGATCGTTCGATATCCGATGACCATCTCTGGTATCTAGGGTATCTAGTATCCGATGACCATCTCTGGTATCTAGTATAACAACTAGGACGATTGAAGTTAATTTAGGTGCTCTTCAGGGCTCTCATTGTAGATCTGAAATTGTATGGTGATGATTTGAAATATAAAAAATTGAGAACAACTCTCAACACTGCAAAAAACACTGCCCACTCAGTGCAGAGTGACCTCAGTAACGATAAAAAGAAAAAGAACCCAAAATTCTCCACAGGGGGATGATTAAGTGCTGAAAAGTGTAAAACTAAATCCGTCTGTATTAACATCTGAAAACCGATTTAAAGTTCTGCACGTGGAAGGTGAAAACAAAGACGAGGAGGAAGAGCCATGCTAAATGTTGACTACAAATTTTTTGTTGCTCTTATTAAACGTGACAACATTAGTGAAACCAGGATTCAAGCAAAAAACATCGGCAGATACAGAAAATTTGTAGTCGCATTAGAAGAAATTAAGTTAAATTTTTACACTTCCAGCTGTTATTTATTCCAGCTGTTTTTACCAGCTATTTGTGATATATGTGGCAAACTACATGACACCAGCACAAATGTGAGCTAGATAAAGGTAAATCTAAGGCTAGAAAATGCAGTAATTGTGGTGAAAAGCACACCGCAAACTATAGAGGATGTATGGTGTACAAGGAGTTAAGAAAAAAAAACTGACTCCACGGCAAAGATCAAAACAACAAGTGCTAAACCAAATTTTCAATAAACAAATCAATGCGACGGAAACTTTGCTACAATTAATCCAAAACCATCCTATGTGGAAACTGTCAAAGGTAATCTTAATTCATCTTCAAAGGACGGAGAAGTTAACAACGAGAGAATTTACAACGTAATAAATAACCTCAATGAGTCAATGAATAAACGTATGCAAATGATGGAGACCAATATGAGTCTCATGCTCCAAAACATGAATACTCTCATGCAACTCCTAATCAAAAATCAAAAATGAATGATGCTAAAATGAATGGTGCTAACCATCTAAGCGGAAAATCACAAGATGGATCTGCTTTCCTTGTAAGGAACATAATACGACATTATATACTCCAAAAATAAGGTGCGGGGCATATTCAAGAAACTAGCATCTGCCTGGAGGAATGAACGGGGAAATGCATCATATCTCCAGTTTATTGTTTACCAAAATATTTGATTAAAAGACATCAATTTGCAAATTGCTTTAAAGCCCTGGATTACAGGAAGTGACTACATCGCGAAACATGTCCAATGGGGTTCAAGGTTAATGTCCTATTAAGGAAAACAACTGTAAATGCATGCAAGATGAAAATGAGATATATTATATATCTGCTGGCCACCTAACCTACTGGCCAACTGAGAAGCGAAAAATTCCAGACTTATAGGACTATAGTATAACAAAAGGATATAATGGATGAAACTCACTACGACCTGCTTTCCTATCATTTACCAGTATTAATAACACTAAACATGCAAGTTCTAAAACTGTTGTTACCTAGATTCCTGACGAATCAACAAACTAATGCGGCAGTAAAAAACCTAACAGATGTATTATAATAAGCTGCAACGGAAGGTACACCCAGTAGCTCAGTTTACATAACGTTGCAGAAACCATCTCAAAATATTCGTCAGCTTCTTATGATCAAACGGTCAATACGCAGGCAGTGGTAACTACATAGATAGGTAACTACATCTACTTTTAAGTCAAAATGCAACCATATTTGGTCAACATCTTAGTAAAGTATTTACACCTAACAAGCAATTCAAAAGCCCCAATGCAGAAGCTTCGGAAATCCAGCCAGTATTAAATACAAGTGGCACCAATTACAAAATATAATCAAGGAAAATATAAATCCAAAAAAATCAGCAGGGCATGATCTAATCAGCGGAAAAGTAAGTAAAAACCTTCCGGAAAAATGTATCAATCTAATAACGTACATTTTCAATGCTTTAATGAAAACGGGCTACTTTCCTGAAACCTGGGAAATTTCAAAAATTATTCCAAAACCCGGCAAAGATGAAACCAATGAAACCTCAAATCATCAAATCAATTTACTCCCCAATCCTGGACACTCTCAGAGCTATTCGAAAAAATTCTGAAAAAATGAAAAATGAGAAAAAAATAATTCCGGGTCATCAATTTGGATTTAGAGAAGAACATGGAACCGTTAAACAAGTTCATAGAGTCGTTTCTGAAAGTAGAAATGCCCTAAAACAAAAAAAGATCTGCTCTGCAGCGTTTTTGGGTATAGCACAGGCTTTTGACAAAAGTATGCCATGGAGGCCTTACATACAAAATTAAAACACAGTTACAAAAGTTTCAATATTTGCAGATGATACAGTAATTCTAGCTACACATCAAAATCCAAAAATAGCTTCAACAAATCTGCAGGAACACTTGAAATGAAGTAGAAAAATGGCTAGCTAAATGGAGAATTAGGGCCAACGAACGTATAAATCGGCGCACATTACATTCACACTTCACAAACTTATCTGCCTATCTTTAAGATTAAAAAATAGCGTGCTACCACAAAATTAAAACGTTAAATACCTCGGCCTTCATTTAGATAAAGGGCTCACATGGAAAAAACATATCGAAACTAGACGTCAACAAATCAGGTTAAAGTGTGTCAAAATGAACTGGTCAATAAGAAAACATTAAAATTTAAGCCTGGAGTGTAAGGTTTAGCTGTATAAAGTGGTTTTGAACCTATTTGGACATATGGCATTTAGCTATGGGGATCCGCTTGTGCTAGAAGATATGATAAAATTGGAAAGAGTAACATAGGTTAGTCTTAATGAATTGTATTTAATTAGTTTGTAAGATTTGATTACATCTTGTAAGTTTCCTAGACAAGAAAGATCTAAAAATAAAAATGTTGTTTAAGTAATGATAAAAATATGTAGCTTTAAAATACGTTTTTTGTTATAAATCCTTAACGGCTCGACATTTTTATAAAATTTTTATACTATAGTGTCTATCTTCCAATTACCTTTAGTTTAAGGGGTCACAACCTATATAAAAAATATAAAACAAATATCTTGCAATTGTATTCTTTATTCTTAATAAATTGTAGGGACACATAAAATATCTGAATATTATAAATCTACAACTCATTTTATCGTTTGTTTGGTACTCTACGGAGCATACTGGAAACATGTTATGAATATATATAACACAAAAAGTAATAAATTTTAGTGAAATCATTTTTTTTGGTGTGTATAACTTTTGTGTGCGCCTCCTGGTTCTATTAGGTTAAATGATTTTTTGTCGTTTTTTTTTTACCAATTTTCAAGAAGGTAATATTTAAATATATCATATATTTTATAGTTTGCATATATATATATATATATATATATATATATATATATATATATATATATATATATATATATATATATATAAATTGCATCTCATAAAATCATCATTAAACTTAATATGTACGGATGTATGTAACCCACAATTGTATGACATGTGAACTTAAACAAGTGCAAAAAAACGAGAATAATTGTTATAATTAATTACAAATACACATAGCTAGACAGTATATACATATATATATATATATATATATATATATATATATATATATATATATATATATATATATATATATATATATATATATATATATATATATATATATATATATATATATATATATATATATATATATATAAATTTAGTATCGTTTCTCGTTTTATATGACATACAATTTTAACTATTTGTATGCAATTTAAATTGTAAAATAAAAATTCAAAATATGAATATTTCTGTGACAATATCAAATATTAAATAATAATAAATATATAAATATAAATAATTATATAATAAAATAAAACTTTTTAAGTTTTTCCATCTATTTTTTTGTTGATATAATTTTATTTTTAGATAATTTTTCATCTTGAGCTTCTTTTGTTTGTATTTCTGCAAACATTTTTTTTTTCAAAGATACAATTTCTTATGTCTTAATTAAATAATTGCATCTTTTGTTTTAATATTAACGAGACTAAATTATTTAAGCAGGGATACTTAACATTTTACTAAGTGGTTTTAAAGTTTTGCGAGGTTAAGTCTTATATCAGATGGATGTGGGCTGCTAAAAAGAATTTTTGAAAGCTTATAAAAGAGACTCAAATAGAAAATTCTGTACCAAGTTACATTTTTACTTCACCAGGTCTTTATATAAATTGGAAGTAATATTCGAAAAGTATACAACTTTAAACATCGTCCTCGACAGAATCTTACCTGCAATCAGTGGAAAAATATTATACGAGCAAGCTTGTTTCAAACCAGGAAGAAGTGGCACTGATCGCATCAATTCAACTCGAATCATTTTTTTGTTAGTTTCAAATGCGCAGTGAATGGAGAGTAACAGATAAGCTCAATGATCTGGTTTATGTTAATCATACATGCCTGCTAAAAAGTGCAATAGCTAGCTGATTTAGTTAACGACATTAGATACGAAACGAATATTCAAGTTGTGTCTAAAATACCTCTGAGGAATATTATAGACCTGCTGGCGGAACATCATTACAAACATCGATCTGCACAGAATCACGAAGAAGGTCGCCGTTAAAACCGACATCAAGAAATGTAAATGGGAATAGATTTGTCATTCACTAAGAAAACTATACCTAGAACTCGCAAAGGAAAAAGAAAGTCAGAAGAATGACTTGCAAAAGAAAATTTGTAGCAGAAGTACCTTAGCAAATCATGGTTAGAAATGAAACTGATAGTTTCCTATAGAGTAAGATGGTCTGCTTTAAGCTGCTTTATCTCTGTAAAAGGAGCTTTCCAGCCAGCTACAGATGGTGTAGTGTATATAAAAAACTTCAAATACGCAAGTTTTCTGCACTCAGAGAAAAAGTAGTAAAGATGTTGCAGTTGGCATAATAACCGAATCCAATATCAATCAAAGTTCTGAATCGTCCTAAAGAAATCAATTCAACGGGTAATTTTCAAAAAATTCAATCAATACAAGAATAATTATCCACAGTTACGTACAAGTAAAGGTCACTAGGCCCAGATAAAAAATAAAAAAGGCTGAAGAATTTGCACATCATGTTGCACTTCAATTTCTTACAACTGAAATATTGGAGAAGATGATAACTTTCCTAGCACAGTAAGCAACCAACTTCAAGTACAGTCGCACTTAGTTTAGAAATCTTGGGCATTTCATGAATCTAAACTCATTATATAATAACGAAAAGGCGTACTTATTTTTGGCAGCTGATTTGCGACCAAATCAAATATTTAAACTTCTGAAAGGCTAACCCCATTAAATTAAAACATCAACAAGTGAAGCGTTGATCCTTCAAAGATTTATTTCAACTTTCAGTTGGACGACTATGCAGCTCTAGTGAGACATATTGGGATTACAGATGTAAATTACGATGAAGCATGGGACATAGTCGTAGAACGGTATGACATCAAACGAAACGCCGTTGCCAATTTATTAAAACGATTCAATGAATAATCTAGCATATCACAACCAACGGCAAAGGTTTTGCATCACATGTCCGATATAATGAAACAAGTTTTAAGAGTTCTAAAGGTAGTAGGAGCACAAGCTGAAACGCGAATCCAGAGTTCGTTTATAGACTACGAATTCAAATAAGCTTGGGCATTTCATATATGTGAATAGGATTTCTAATATTTTGATCTGTTTAAAAGCTTCCTTAAGAGAAAAGAAGCCCAACAACACAAGATGAAAATATTTTTAGCTATCTAATATAGAACCATATTTTGGCTACCACAAGTTTCCAGAATTGAATGTCACAGGTAGAGGAAGATTCATTGCAGAGAAAATGTTTTATTTTAATTTACCTACAAGTGCAAATACTTCAATAGCTAACAACTTCCAGGCTCAGATATAACACACACCAAAGAAACGACATCAATTAATCTTTTTCCTGTTATAACAATCAAGAAGTCGAAGTTATAGTCCTTATGTTAAACAAATTAAAAACCCCATTACCAGACCATCACTTTAGTTTGGACAGTTGCAACAGCATCAAATATTTATAACTATAGCAGATCCCAATTACAATAAATCCAAACATGTTGATGTTATGGTTGGAACGGATACGTTTCTCAATATTTTGCGATAAGGCCGTATCGAAAACGTTGGAAATTCGCTGGTAGCACAAAACTACGTTTGAATGGGTGTTGTCAAATTTCTGGCCATAAGAACTTTACATCAAGCTTTCAGATTTAAACATGAAAAACCAGTAAATTTTTATGTTGATAATCTACTTACAGATACGGACACAGAGAGGCTAAAGAATTAAAAAATAAAATTTAACTTGTTCTTGGCAGATCAAAAATCGATTTGAAAAAATTGATGTCAAACTCAAAAGATTTAACAGATGCAGCAAGTTCAAACGATAAGATCCTCGAAATCAGAGAAGCGCAAGGAAATTTTAATATTTTGGGTTTAAAGTGAAATACCTCAAAGGACACTTTCACTTGCTAAGTGTAAGTGTAATCAAAAATACTGGATAGTAGATTATTCTGGTCCGATATCTTTAGCCAATAAACGAGAGTAGGACGCTAAAATGTCAAAAGGATACATCGCAGTATTTGTTTGGATAGTGACGAAGGCCATTAATAAATTTGGAAGCTGTAACAAATCTCAACACTGACACATTTATTGCAGCACTAAAGATTTTCATCAATTTTAGTGGTCTTTGGTAAGTGGCTATAAAATCAGTTAAGTTGCATTTGAATAAGTCTGCAAATAACTGATATTTAACATTCCAAGAAATGTCAACACTTTTAAATGCGATCAAAGCAATCCTAAATTACATAACACTTTGTGCTTAATCAGAAGATGACACAAAGCACTGACACCAGCACACTTTTTAATAGAATCTATAAAAGCAGCGATACCAAAGTTTAAACCAGGAAATGTCTCAATTTTCCAATATGCTATGGCAACATATACAACAAAGAGTATATTTAAACTCGCTTCAGCAAAGCATTAAATGGCGTACGAAGATGAATAATTTAAAAGTCAACGATTTGGTTTTAATCAAAGACTATAATTTGACTGACGCCAAGTGAGCGTTAGGCAGGATCACAAATAATCATCCAGACGATAATGCATTATTATACGATTTGTCTTCATTAAAACATTATCCACAATATAATCAAGCGACTGATAACTAAAATAAGTAAGTGACCAATTAGTTGACAACTATGGAGTAGCGGTCCAGGTATTTACGTTTCCTTTATCTTTATATAATTCTGCGGTGTCCGTCACTCTCCAAAACTTATCCAATATATATCAAATTTATATCATAATTGTTAGTAGATCAGTAGCATGATTGATAAAGGTGTGAGCTAGCATTTGTAATGCGAAAAAAATTCGAGTTCGATTCGCACAAATCCCGATTTTGTTTTTTAGTTTATTTCATAATTTGTTTTAATTGCGTGGCAACGCTTGCTAATCAAAATTTTTAATGCATAATTTGTAAACAACATTTAAGCTGGTACAGAAAATAATTTTTGTAGGAAAGAAAAAGTCCGTTGCCAAAATTGTCAAGCATACTATATGACAGACGAAAATCAGGATTCATTCCATTTTATCGTAACGATTTATTTATTTATTTATTCAACATCAACGGGATGAAAATCCTTTTTTGATTACAATTATAATTTACAATTTTACAATTTAGCTTTGACAAGCTTTTTAAAAGTACATTCAGAAATATTGAAATCAAACACATCAACATTTTCATTAAACTGACGACAAATTGCCGGGATCGGAGCGTTATGTGCGTAATTAGATTTAAATGTCGGCAAATATATAAAATTCCTGACGCGAGCAAGTTTGCAGGGCTCATGGGAAGTCAATAGAACAATTCAGCAAATCAGCTATGAATGTTGAAGCAGCACATCTACGTCTTGCAAGTAATAAATCTAAATCGGCAATTCTACAGCGTTTGCCGTAGGATGGCAAATTCTTTTTATTCAGCCACATCGGACCAAATGGCCAATTTAGTTTATGAAGGTAGTAAATAATAAATTTCTTCTGAATCCGTTCAATTCTATCAATATGAATATTGTAGGCAGGATCCTAAATAATCGACGCATATTCCAAATTAAACCGAATAATAGAACAATACAAAGTTTTAATTGATTTTGGATTATGAAAATCCTTTGTAATACGACGAATGAAGCCAAGTAGAGAACTAGACTTATCCACGATCAAATCAATATGGTCACAGAAATTCAATTGATGATCCAAGACAACACCCAAATCTTTGAATGTTACAACACTTTCAAGCTGGTGATAAGATATTGAAAATGAATAACAAATTTTTTCTTAGAGAAGCAATATAATCTTGCATTTTTCCAAATTTAGATTCAATCTATTCTCAATTGACCATTTATACTGTAAATCTAGATCACTCTGCATTTCAATACATTGTTGCCCGCTACGTACAGCTTTTGATATTTTCAAGTCGTCTGCATATAATTCACAGTCACAGTACTGGAACAGAGAAGCAATTTCATTAATGAATATATTAAACAACACAGGACCTAGGTGAGATCCCTGAGGGACTCCAGAATGAACTTTAATCCTCTTAGATGTAAATCCGTTAATTTTAACTACCTGCTTCCGATCACGCAGGTACGATCCAATCCAATCCAAAAATACTATGCTCACTCCAAATTTATCAAGTTAGGCCAGATAGCTCAAGCTGAGGAGAGACAAATGTCTTTCATTCTCGATTTCATTTTAGATATTCCAAGGCTAACATCTTTTTCAGAAATATGAGGTATTCCAATTAAATTTTGATGTTGCGTAGTACGATGTCCTAAGGAAACATCATTAACCTTATCATTGTATTTCTTATAGACTGATTGGAAAAATTCAGCAAATAAATTACATATGTCCTCAGCATTACAGGCAGTAACATCATTTAACGACATCGTTTGGGGATAACCGGAACATTTTCTTTTGACTTCAACAAAAGGCCAAAATAGTTTAGGGTTTGAAATTAAATTATTTTCCAATCGCGAAATATAGTTTCTATGGGCTCGGCGTTGTTCCTTATCAAATGCCCGGCGAAGTTATTGGAAAGAATTAAGACAATCCGAAACCAAAAACTTTGGCAAATGTGTATGCCTTATTCGTTTTGTTTCGCAAATTGACCAAATTGTTGTCAAACCATGGAAGATGGTTATTCCTACGCTTTTAGCCTCATGTAACCACATAAAATGAGTCAACTAATGCACTAACGTCACTCGAAAAAGAATTAAAAATTTCATCCCACTCCACCTTTTCAAGAAACATCTGCAGTCCAGCAATATCAGCCTTAAATTATAATTTACCTTTGGTTGTGTTTTGTTGATTAATTTACAAAACAGCTCTTGGCAGTCAAAGTTGGTTTCCAATCCACAGTGGTGCAATCTATCGGGAAAAAAAGGTTCTAACGACTTAGTAACTAATCCACAATTAGGATCATTTAGTAAAACAAGATTCAGAATTCTACCATTCAGGTTACCGACTTTGCAAATTTGATGTAAATTACAAGACAACATGGTATCAATAAAAATTTATTTCACATCACTCGTAACATTGGATGGAAAAACAGAAGTGGCATCTTTATCCTCAGTGCACCAACATAAACCCGGGAGATTGAAATCACCCAATATACATATGATGTCATGTATGCTACACTCAGAAACAAAATAATATATATTTGCACAATGTAAGCTATAAACCTCAGCAAAGCTTAGAGGTGGGACGTATGCAGCATAAAAATATAATGATTTTCCATTCCAAGATAATTTCACAGCAACATATTCCACAGTATTATTGGGACATACAACATCACAACTTATAATTAAGTACAGCTACAAGAACTCCACCACCATCAGATTTATCACTAGTTTGGCTGGAACGATCACATCTATACGTTACATAATTATCTATAAACAATTCAGAGCTTAAAACTCCTGATTTTAACCATGTCTCAGATAAAACATATATCGGGTAACAAGACGATGATAGAAATAATGAAAAATGCGTTGATTCTGTGATGGATGTGAACTTTTCTTCACTTTTTTCTTCACATATTTTAATAAAATTTAAATTTCAGTACTAAATATTTCAATGGGAATAATCATTTGTCCAATAGGAATTTAGTTTAACAGTGTGAAACTAACACACAAATAAAAAGTGAAGAAATGAAGAAAACTTCACATCCATGATTTTGTGCACATACCACCAACATTTTGATAATAGATTAAAAAAGTGTTTGAATTTGAATTAAATGTAGACCTTATACCGTTAGGGCCACGAAGTACAAGAAAATGATTCGATGATTGCCGACGATCATTTTTAAATTCTTTGATTAATACAGCAGGAGCCCACGATGATGAGTCCAACAGCAGGTTGAATTTATTATCAGGAACTCCAATTTTGAACGATATATAATCGGGATCTTCATTACGTCGCATCCGAACCAAAATAGGTTTATCAATCTCAAATTTAGTTTTAATATACAGTAACATATATCATCATCACTGACATCCTTGCAATTCATCCTTGCAAGATTCAATTTTAAAGTCAATGTCGTATCCACTATTGAATCCAAATGGCGTTTGGAATGCCACTAAACTACAGTACGTCGCCAGGCCAACTGCGATCAGGATGGTTGCATCAAATCGAGTCCACATACATTTATAAGATTTACCAATAATTATCGTATCAATAAGGCAACCAAAGATTGTCCCAGTCTACATAAGACTTTATACAAATTATGTTACAAAGCGACTTTTAGTGTGTAGATTTATTCGTTATATCAAAAGTAAATATTCATTGTCTGTTAAAGTAAGAACATAATTTTTTTTTTTAATGAGTATCAACAAAACGAAAGAATTAACAATTTTAAATATCAAAGTGCATCATAGTACGGAAACAGTCGTACTGTACATAAGAGGAAACTATAAAAGCACTCGGTATAATTAAATTTTTTTTTTACTTTGTCTTAACTCAAAGAGGATAATTATTTATTATTACATAGAGTTAATATGCATAATTAATTAATTTTTTTTATTTTCAATATTGTGATTACGTAAGTAAACAGACGATTCATCGTATACTCGAAATACATTGATTTCCCATATATTTAAATCTAGTGCTGGTTGTTGATTCTCTTAACGATTTTATTCGATTTAAGTCAGTAAGTTAGCATTTTCAAAAGAATTTTTTTAGGATCTACTAAAACATACAGATGACATTTTTTGAGAGGTAATTTAGTAACTTGTTAATTGGCTGTTTCATTTCATTTCAGGGTGTCTTCAGTGTTACTAACCTGGTGGTAATGTCACTTCAACGATATATGCATAAAACTTCATGATTTTGAAATTTCTCGCTGGTATGCTGATTTCGAACGTGGTCGTACAAGCACAAATGATGCTGAATGCTCTAGTTGTCCAAATTAAAAAGCAGTGACTTAAGAAAACATCAAGGAAATTTTAAAAATTGTGATGAAAGATTGAAATGTGAAAGTGCGTGAGATCCTCACAAAGGAACACAACAACAACCCATCGATAAAATTGCTAAAAAACTACCACAAATGAAAACCTTGTCACAAGTCGTTAAAAACAATGGCCAAACTACACGAATTATGGGCTTTGAATTGTTTCCCTATTACCGCATTTTCCGCATTGTATGGTCTGCATTGTCTTTATCGGAGTATAGACAATGAAGGTCATTTTGAAGCTAAAGATAAATCGTCCTACGCACAATTATATCGCAGTTGATGGAGGTTATCTTGAGGAATAAAAAAGAATTTCAACTAGAGTCGGTTCTGGAATGAATTTTAACAACATATAAGGACACTATATAAGGACATGTGCAGGTGTGAGGACTTTAAAATTAGTTGGAGCATTATTTATTTTGCAAAATCGGTTTGAATTTAGTAGAGATTCA
This sequence comes from Tipula confusa, assembly GCA_963556175.1. Lineage (NCBI taxonomy): Eukaryota > Metazoa > Arthropoda > Insecta > Diptera > Tipulidae > Tipula > Tipula confusa. The sequence continues at coordinate 52,530,601 of OY744475.1, read as the reverse complement.
ATTTGAAATATAAATGTGGGAATTTATTCAAATATAACATTGACATTGGATACCTGTTTTAAGTGGTATTTGAAGGATTTTACCGAGGATTTCCATATAACACTAAAATGTGGGGTATGTAGAGGATTAAAATTGAACTCTTCATTTTACTTTTATAGAAATTCAGGATAGCCAAATCGTTTGAGAATTTGAGGTCGAAATTAGACCCATTGTCGCCCCATATTTGTTATAGGGCACCTCGTCGAGTAACAAAGCGTTCAAGAAAATCTGCTAAGAATTAATCAGTATGCTGACTATTACTCAGTATGCTGACTATTCTTCTCGACTGGAGAATTCCTTGTTTTAATATAAAGGGCTCCCCGAGATTTTATCTGATTTTTGAGAATGTTCGACTTTGGGTACTATCTTTGACTTTGCGTTACTTGCCCACATCTAGTTTGATTCCGTGTCGATTTTACTAATCAATCTGTGGATGAGCCAAATGTTGCGAGTTTCGACTTGTGTTCGTAGGGCCCAAAGTTTACGTTTCACTTCTTAAGCAGTTTGAGTAATGCACCAAAACGCTTTCCAGTGATGTCACAGTGGGAAAATTTTATTGTAGCGACTACATAATTTGGCCCAAGCTTCTGAATAATTTTTTTCAGTAGCATAGAAATATGTCGTATAAGAAAAACAGCATGAACCGATTATAGCCCTTTTAGCCTTTTTAGCTTAAGTACATCATGGACGGTGGAATTAAATAAATCGGAGAAAGATCTCCAACACATATCGACTCAAGGATCTGGTCAGTCTGAATTTTTAATAGTTACTCTGTCATTTGGCCTATACATAATTTGGTAGAATAAAGCTGCTCCTGTTAATTGTAGCACCTTTCCGCCACCATACCACTTGACTGTATATTAGAGGTAATGCCTCCTGAATGTCGATGAAAAGTCTCGTTTATATTATTTTATATCACATTACACGGAAGATGACTAGCCCAAAATTTCTCTGGAATAGTGCATCGCTATTGTATTGTGCATGGCTTCTGGCTATTCTGCACATTTTAACATAACTCTATCACAGCAGTGGAAATTCTGTTCAATAGAATCGTTGTCATAATTTCACTAGTATCCTGTTGATTCCTATAGTAATTGTTTTCCCCTAATCGACCTTCCGTGTTGTTCTTTCAGTATTTTAGCAAAGTCCGATTCGGTATCACTAACAATAATTTAACCATTCATTCTCCATGTGCAAATTCCTCCGCAAAGAATTATTAACAAGATCCGTCAATGATCATCTGGTTCAAATTCCGTTTTGAATTCCGGATTTGGTTCCAGAACTGGGACCGTTTCCGGAACTAAATCCGGATCATTGACGGATTTTGTTTGAGTTCTGTTTTAAGTTCCGGATCTGGAACTAAATCCAGAACATCGACAGATCTTGTTTGAGTTGCGTTTTGAGATCCAGATTTGGTACCGGAACCGGGTCCATTTCCGGAACTAAATCCTGATCCTTCACGGATCTTGTTCGAGCTCCATTTGGAGTTCCATATTTGGTTCCGGAGCTAAATCCGGATCATTGATGGATCTTGTTTGAGTTCTGTTTTGAGTTTTGGATTTGGTTCCGGAACCGGGTCCGTTCCCGGAACTAAACCCAGATCATTGATGGATCTTGTTCGAGTTCCGGATTTGGTGTTAGGAACATTGTCGGATATAGTTGGAGTTCCGGATTTTATACCAGAATTTTATTCGTTAACGGTACTAAATTTGGAACATTTATAAATCTGATAGGAAAACAGAAGAGGATTGGAAACTTATCCAGAAATGCCGAACAGAAAACCTGATTCGGAAATGTATCCAGTCCCGCATTACCAGTTTGGAGAATTTATATCGGGATATTTGTTATTTCGTTATTTCGTGATTTTGAATTAGTTCCAATTTGAATCAAAAAACGAACGCGTTTGATGATCTGTTTTTGATAACACGTTTCCATTTTTAGAAACGGAAATGTGTAAGGCTCCAAAAACAGATCAGTTCCGAATTCAGATCCGAAACATTTTCTAATCTAGTTCCTGTTTCGTTTTAGGGTCTAGTCGTTTCCGGAACTAAATCCGGATCATTGACGGATCTTGTTCGAGTTCCGTTTTATGTTCCGGATCTGGAACTAAATCCAGAACATCGACGGATCTTGTTCGAGTTCCATTTTAAATTCTGGATTTGGTTCCGGAACCGGGTCTATTTCTGGAACTAAATCCGGATCATTGACGGATCTTGTTCGAGTTCCCTTTTATATTCTGGGGGTAGTTCAAGAAACGGATTCGTTTTCGGAACTAAATCCAGAACATAGACGGGTTTTGTTTGAGTTCTGGATTTGGTTCCGGACTTGCATGGTGGTTCTGATAGCCAATTAACGACAATAGTATAGAATATAGATTGGTAATAAATTGACCTTTATAAAATATTCGAAGGTAATGTGACCCTCCGAAGGTAATGTGACATCTGCGTCGATGTGCTGGGTTTAGTTCCAGATCCGGAACTCGAACAGGATCCGTCAATGATCTGGATTTAGTTCCAGAAATGGATTTATTTCCGAAACAAGATCCCTAAATATTCCGGATTTAGTTCTGGAAACGGATTCGTAATATACCAAATACAAATATTTTAATTATTTTAAAACGATACTAGTAGCGACATCTAGCACGTCAACAGACTAACATACCATGGTACTACTATGAGTATTTATATTATGTTTATATGTAGACAATTTTGGTTCGTTCATGTGAGAATTACCATAAGATCAATTCTCCGAAATTGTGTGCTTTAAGCAGCGACCAATGGTTGTAAAATAAATAATGGGTAACTTGCTGAATGAAAGAATAGAGCAAATACGCCCATTCCGAAAAATTGGGTTGGATTTTGGTAACTCTATAAAAGCATATATGAAATGCGGGTGACGGCAACGAGTTCGTAAATGCTTTATTTGTCTGCAACCATTCAGTACAGAATACTTTTGTGAAGTGGACCTTCGGTCCATTTCTGTTGGTTAAAACAAGATTAAAACATTACGAATTTTCGAAAGATGAGAAATAACATGTCCGTTCAATGAACATCTGCCTACTGGGGTGTCTGGAAATTGTGTAATAGTTATGAGCTGGGGTTAATTACAATGCCAAACATACCTATTGGGGATAAAAGCTGATAACACCATAAGGCAAAAAACCTTTCGAAATTATACAGGAACAATACCTAGATTAAGTACCTGTCGGACATCCCACCTACTGTCATCCTACCACCGCTTGTTGTGATCTATCATTTGATCATTCACTGGTAATAATAACCTTCTGTGCCAACGTCCTAAAATCAGAAACACCGAAACGTTTCAAAAACAAGTGAATTAATTAAAATCATATAGGAGGCTGGTTGAACAAAACTGTCAATTGGGTATCCCTCTTATATACACCTGCAGATATTGATGCAGCGGCGGAAAAATTGAAATTTTGTATTTATAATATGGTATCCACATTTAGGCGGGTTAAGCAAATTTTTTTTGTAGTAATTGTCAAGTATACTATCATGACAGACGTAAATTCGTGAGCAAAAAAATACTAAGATCCATCAAAATATGAACACGATTCGGAAAACTGATGCTAAGAGGCATTCCAATTGGTGACAAAAGGAATTAATTCTAGACGTCAGGGAAATCTAGAACTCCCAAGTGAAACCTTTCGTTAAGACCCATTCCAAGTTATGAATGAACATAAATGCCGAGTGTTTTTCGAATGAAAAGTTTAACAGTTGCTGCCGAAAAGGCAAAATAAAATTAGAAAAACCATTAATTCTACCAAAAATATTATCGAGTATCCTTAATCCCTTTAAAAACTTTAATCAAATCTCAAGCATCACGACTATAGACCATTTTGTGAAAAGGTTTACTCCCTTAACACCGCTTTATAACTTGCATCGGTGAAAGGAAAAATGGGAGTCTTTCATTAAGGAGGACTATATGCTTTCAAGATTCATAGTCAAGTTTTTTTATAGACCAAGCCATCTGTAACCTGTAGGCGGTCACTCTCTGAAATATATCCGAATTTGTTAACAGCACACAGGCTATTTAAATTTTCATCAAACAAGCATTGTTCTTCGTGGACCCTCGATAATTTTTTTGCAGAAACCGGATTATATCACGAGCATAGCTTAATAATATTACGGGCAGAGGATCAATTTAAAGCACAGAGCGCACTGACCAATTGTATGTAGGTGGATTACCTTCTAGCCAATACATGGCTAAGCAAAATTATGTAAGTACATTCTTTACATGCCAAGTAATAATACCATCTTTTGCAGATGATACTGCCATCTTGCTGTCACATAAAAACCCACCGGTAAGAGAACTGCTAAATTATTTGAGCAAAATCGAAGATTTGCATAAGGCATGTCGAATAAAAAGAAACACAAAAAAATCAACACACGTCACATTTATGCTGAACAAATGCACCTGGATACTAGTGAATCTAAATGGTGTTAATATTCCTTATTAAATCAAGGTAACATATGGAGGTCTTAACCTGGACTGAAGGTTAATATGGAAACCATTAAAATATAATCAAACCACTCAGTTACAAATATTGCTCAAAACAAGAAACTCATCCTAACGAATTTTTTAATGGATATTAAAAAATGGAAACATTTTTTAATATCCATTAAAAAAATGGAAACAGCTGCGATTAAGACGGCTAAGAAGGTCTAATCGGATTGAGGACCTTCCGATTGAGGATACTAGAGTAGTAAGTACTAATATTGGTTAAAACTGAAAAAATTTTGTAATTTAGCACTTCTTCGATTTTTTTTAGAAAGATTTAAGAATAAAACTGTCAGCAGTACTAAAAAACGGGATGTTATATAGCGTTCTGTATACCGGGCACAATTTTCAACCTGTCGAACAATAACCATCATACAAAGTATTACAAATAATTAAAACTTACTTCAAAAAAATAAAACCAACTTAGAATTCAAATTATGCACATTGTAATATAGTAATGCTCTCATTTTCTTTGTAACATACTAAAAAAATGTCAACGAATGAATTAAATTTACAACCACGTTGACATTTACTCGCCTAATTTTGAAAACATAAGAAGCAAACATAAACAAATTATCATTGAGAGGAAAAAGAAAAGATGGCAAAATTTTAAAGTTTTCGTAGACATTTGAAAATTCATGAATGAAAAACTTTAGGAAAATTAAAATTTTTTTTTCAAATAAAAAACTTGTTATTTATGAGAGTTACTAACGCAAGAGGTACAGCAACAAAACTATATTTTTCTTATAAAAGTACTATTACTTAAAGTTTATTGAGAAGTTAAATACAATTACAACGGCAAACCTTACTGGTTTGGAAACCACGTGAGAAAACCATTTGAAAATCTGAATTACCATAAATTGACCATAAGTCTTTTCGAATGAATGCCTCCGGATAGTAGATCTGCCATAATAAATTGATTGATTTATTTACTTAATAATACTAATAATTAACAAATTAGAATAGTTTTTGAAAATATTTTGATAATGTTATGTTATAGTTTTGGCACTTTGGTACTTTATCATTTATGTATACGATTGATGAATCTCATTGGAATACTCAATCAATTTATTTATATTTCATTTTTTTTATTTAAGAAGATAAATCGAAAATTATTGTAAATGTTTATAAACAAATAATTTTTATTTTGAAAATTTTATATAAATTGAGAATTAATATTACCTGGAAAATTTGAAAAAAATATAACATAAAATTGTTAAATGATCAATCTTAATTTAAAAGTTTTTCCACTAGAAAATTGTTTATTATGGTTTTTCCTCTATTTTATATTTGTTGTTGTTAATTTTAAAGTATTTTGTTATTGAAAAATGTACAAATTTTAGTTTTGGAAAGTTAGGATTTTTATTTTTTATATCTTTTCTGTTTATATAATAAAATGTTTTTTTCACTGAGGAGTCAAATCATACACTTTATGGAAATCAATAAATCGGCTACCGATGCAATAACTGATTATAATGAGCGATAAGTTTAAAAAAAATTAAAACAAATATGATTTAAAAAAAAAATTCCAAATTTTTACAGTCCATGCCTTACATATTTATGAAAATATGAGCCTAAATGATTAAGTTTAAATGGCTGTAATATCATTAAAAAGTAGTTTATGATGGCTTGTAAGGCTAAATAGGCTAGTTTAAATGATCCTAGGTTGTCTAATTTACCTAATAAAGTATTTAGATTTTTTCGAAAAAAATTCAAATTTCTACAGTCCATAGCCTTGCATATTTAAGAAAATATTAGCCTAAATGATTAATTTTAAATGGCTTAATTTCATTAAAAAGTAGTTTATGATGGTTTGGAAGGCTAAATAGGCTAGTTTAAATGATCCTAGATTGTCTAATTTACCTAAAAAAAAAATTAGATTTTTTCGAAAAAAATCCAAATTTCTACAGCCTATAGCCTTGCATATTTAAGAAAATATGAGCCTAAATGATTAAGTTTAAATGGCTGTAATTTCATTAAAAACTAGTTTATGATGGTTTGTGAGGCTAAATAGGCTAGTGTAAATGATCCTAGGTTGTCTAATTTACCTAAAAAAAAATTTAGATTTTTTCGAAAAAAATTCAAATTTCTTCAGCCTATAGCCTTGCATATTTATGAAAATATGAGCCTAAATGATTAAGTTTAAATGGCTGTAATTTCATTAAAAACTAGTTTATGATGGTTTGTGAGGCTAAATAGGCTAGTGTAAATGATCCTAGGTTGTCTAATTTACCTAAAAAAAATTTAGATTTTTTCGAAAAAAATTCAAATTTCTACAGCCTATAGCCTTGCATATTTATGAAAATATGAGCCTAAATGATTAAGTTTACATGGCTATAATTTCATTAAAAAGTAGTTTATGATGGTTTGTAAGGCTAAATAGGCTAGTTTAAATGATCCTAGGTGGTCTAATTCACCTAAAAAAATATTTAGATTTTTTCGAAAAAAATCCAAATTTATACAGTCTATAGCCTTGCATATTTATGAAACTATGAGCCTAAATGATTAATTTTAAATGACTGTAATTTCATTAAAAGTAGTTTAAGGCTAAATAGGCTAGTTTAAATGATCCTAGGTTGTCTAATTTACCTAATAAAGTATTTAGATTTTTTCGAAAAAAATTCAAATTTCTACATTCTATAGCCTTGCATATTTATGAAAATATGAACTTAAATGATTCATTTTAAATGGCTATAATTTCATTCAAAAGTAGTTTATGATGGTTTGTAAGGCTAAATAGGCTAGTTTAAATAATTCTAGGTTGTCTAATTTACCTAAAAAAAAAATTAGATTTTTTCGAAAAAAAATCAAATTTCTACAGCCTATATATAGCCTTGCATATTTATGAAAATATGAGCCTAAACGATTAATTTTAAGAGGCTGTAATTTCATTAAAAAATAGTTTATGATAGTTTGAAAGGCTAAATAGGCTAGTTTAAATGATTCTAGATGCTCCAATTTACCTATAACAAATGTTTTTTTTAAAACATCCAAATTTTTACAGTCTATAGCCTACGAAAATATAAGCTTAAATGGTTAATTTTTTAATGTCTGTAATTCCATTGTAAATTGTTTGTCAAGATTTGTATGGCTAAATTGACTTGACTTTTTGCTCGAAAATTATTTACGAAATGTATAATTTTTTTAAATAATTTAAATAATCTGCACCATATCATTGCTTTGGAAGATGCAGCCATTTGGGTTAGATCAAAGTTGTAAATTTTAATAAATATTTTCTATAAACTAAACAAGACTATGGATTTTATGTATTTGAATGTTAAATCAAAAAATCACAACGTTAAATTCGGTTCAGGTTCTGCATTTTTACACTAAGAAATCCATATTGTCGAAACTTTCAAAATCAAACCCTGTATAATATGTTCTCAAAGAGAGCTTATAAAAAGTACTTGTAAATAATTTATAAAAGTACAGTTATTAAAAACTAATAAAGAAAAATAAAATAAACAGAATTCGCTCAATTTTCCGAGATTTATTTTTTGTTTGGTTTATACTTTTTCCATAACTACAGCACTAAAAACAAGAAAATAGAATAATCAAATTTAAAGTTTTTCTATTACAAAAAAAAAAAAAAAAAAAAAAGTTTTACATCTTTTCAATTACTCTAATTAATCCCATAAAAAAACAAACTTTATCATACTATCATCAACATACATCATGAGTATCATCATCATTCACCATCCACACCCAACTAAACAATATATATATATATCTCCATCCAAATGGATAATATTGATGATGATAGTTTTTTGTTGTTGTAACTTGTTTTAGTATCGCATGCATTCAACTAATTTCATCTCTTCAAAGTTTGAACCAAACCAAGAAATATAAGCTTTATATACTCGACGAACTAAACGAACGTTTGGATGGGGTCAGAGAAGTTTCAGATTTTTTTTTAACTTTCAGATAATAAACTATGGTATATGATCATTCCATATATGTGTACATAGATAACAAAAAATAATTAGCGGTCTTGTCCCTATGATTCGATTAATTGTAAATAAACATATATTTACTGAGAACCAACTATTAAAAACGGCATATTCCACTATAGAGGAAGTCCACAGATCGGTCAATGCAGTCAAACACACCTTAGAGGAAAACGAGTAATGTTCTTGCTATCTTCTTCAATATTGCACAAGCCTTCGACAAAGTTTACCAGGAAGCCTAAAATTTGCTTTTATCCCTTAAGCTCTTTTTCTAAAAATCTCACCTACTTAACTCAATTTAAAGCATTGCAAGCTAAACTTTTGTAAGTTTCTGGTTAAAATATACTGTGCGTGACGTTAAATAACATTACGCTAAAAAAAATTGCGTTTCTGGCATACAATTCACAATTTAAGTCTAGACGATTATTATTTAATTGTATTATAATTTTACTGTAAAATAATAAAAAAAAAAAATTAATTTTTAATACTTTTTTTTTGGGATTTTGTTCAATTTTTATGTTTCAAAAGAAATATAATTTTTATATGGCTTCTTAAAACGTAATCAACAAAACGAAAGCCTATATAGTTGATTTATTTAAAATTTATTATTTAATTTATTTAAATATCAACACAATAAAAAAAAATATGTCTCTTTAATTTAGAATGGGCTTACATGAAACCGAAACGATTTGTATTCACAAAAGTATAAAACAATAAATTTTCATCATACCATGGTATGTTAGCCCATTGACGAGCTAGATGTCGCTACTGGTATCATTTTAAAATAATCAAAATGCTTTTATATGTATAATCGCCTAAATGTCATATATTTATGCTAAATGTTGACGAAATTCTATCGACCCGACATCTGGAACATCAATGGTTAAACTGTTTTTTTCTTATGATGGTAGTATTTCGAACATCGAAATTTTCGATGTTCGAAAAAATATCACACTTTTTGATATGTCGGTATGTTGTAACTATTTCGACGATCGAAAACTGTGATATTTCATCACTCGACCGAAACCTCAGTGATATACAGATGATATACGTTTTCCACTTAATAATTAATTATTATTTATATTTATTGTTAAAGAAAATTTAAATTTATAATGTAAGTACCTTCTAAATAGTTTTAATAATGAATATGACATTTTTTTTCTAGTATTTCGTAAATTTAAAAAAATTATGGTGTAATGGCAATATTTCATATAAGAAAAATAATAAAAAATGTCATTTATTTTTTAGGCAGAAAAAAATTACTTCACCTCAGCAGTTTGAGTCTCCGCTTACGCATTTAGAACGGCACCAGGAAATGGTAAAAGGTAAGACGTCTGGAAAATGGTAAAGTAACGTTTATTACGATATTTATTTTATTACATTTTAACAAGTTGTTTTAATTCTTTACCCTACTATAGGTATGGGCTGATTTAAAAAACAAAACAAGGAAAAAATTTAGAAAAACTTAAAAAGTTCACCTCGATATCAATAAAACTGGAGGAGATTTTAGGTCCGTGTTCTTGACTACATTTGAGGAGTGTGTGGTGCAACTCTCAGGGATGCGGGAAGCGGTAGTGGGGAATGAGGGAGTGAATTGGGGGCGACTAGCAGAGGTGGAACTGGGTGAGGAGAGGTGGATAGAAACGAAGAATTTCACGAGAAAATATTGGCCTCTATGAAAGAAGCCAATGATATAAATAGGAGACGCCTTGAAATAGAAGAACAATTGTTACGATTGAATTTGGCTCGACAGTGAAATTTATTTTAATTTTATGTTTTTTATATTTTTTATTCTTTATTATTATATGCGATTATTGGTGATTTGTATTTCTATATGTGATACTGAAATATGTACAAAGACTGAATTATTTTTAAATTAAAACTGTTTATTTATTAAATTCAAATTTCAGATTTATATAAAAAAAATTATGCTAGAGATATCACGTTATTACTTGAAAGATAGATATAAAATTTAAAAAAAATTTCAAATGCCAGTACGAATACTTCTAGCTGTCTCATGTTGGTTTGCATCTTCGTATTCAAACTCCTTTTTGTAAACCATATCTTCATTGTCTCTAACCAATGGTAATTCTACCTTTTGTAGTTTGTTGAGAAGACAAATATTATACAAGGCAGCACACACATTCATAATTTTAACCACCTTTACAGGTTCGTACCGCAGGATCCGCTCGCTTAAAAGACCCCGAAAGATAGTTTTGAGAACATCAATGCACCTTTCAACTGGATTTCTAGATTTCGTGTGCAAATTATTATAAACTGTTTGCCGTTCGTTTGCATTGTGAAACGGTGTCATCAAATAGGCTTCTAAGGGGTATCCTGAATCCCCAAGCAAGAAAGTATTTTGTTCGCCATTGTCATAGTTATTTTGCAGTTCTTCTCTATCTTGTGACATCTCTTATATGACAGCATCATGCGTTGATCCAGGAAATCGGGCACAAACTGACAATATTAATAAATCATAGTTGCAAATCTGAAAAGATACGAAACAATTTACAACCCTAAAATGTTGTAAGTGGTATATGTATACACATATGTTTATAATGTAAAACATATAAATACCAATTGGACGTTCATTGAATGATTTCCTTGTCCGTCTACATAAATGTGTTCATTTTCTTTGGGTGCTAAAATATTTGTGTGTTCCGTCAATGCACCCAATTACTCCGGGTGGCCTGCTATTCAAAAAACCGTTTCTTCTATGCCTGTTTGGTTCGTGAATCACTATAGGGAACTTAACATATTGCCGGCAAATGGTGTTTTATACTTGTTTGAAGCCATGTCCAAAACATTGTTCCGATCTCGCAAATATCGACGCTTGATATAATAATTTAGATAATTAATGCCAATATTTTCATGTGCCTCATCGCGTACCGCACTATTAATACAGCTCCAAAATTATTCATACTTTTAATATAATAAATTCACTTTAACTTTAAAAAAAAAATCACTTATGCAGTTTTTTGACATTTATAAAGTAAAATAAATTATATCGGTCAATTCATCTCCGAAAATGGATTGCCTGATGAAAATTTCACTTAGCTGTCGAAGATACCAAATATCATTTTCATTTTCAGTGATGTAACAACATCCCACCCCAGAATTTTTTACATCCATTACTTTTAATTATTGTGGTAAGTATTCTGTTGAGGGTTGGGGCAATTCACATAATTTTCCCAAGTTAATTATTGTCTTGTATAATATGCTTAAGCGGCTTCAATTTTAAGACATATCAAATTATCGTTTAATGGGGTTACTAGAACATATAACGAAAAACTACGTTGGTAACACCAATGACAATATACAATCAAATAATAGCTTAAATACAAATGGTAATGTAGATTCCTTTTTCGAAAACGAACCCAATACTCAAACTTAATCTTTTTTTATTAGGCTTGGCTCTAAGATGGACCGCCATGTCGCCAGAATTTCCCTTTTATAATTTTATTTTTACATATTTATTTGCCTTAACGGAACCGGATACTCCCTATTCACTTTATTTCATTATTTCAAATTATTATAGCACTCATTCTAACAAAATCATACATTTCTTTCTAAACTACTCCACCTTCATTCATTACTATTGTTAAAGCACTTGCATTCCAAAGGATGTTGAACTTAGCTCGATAGACCAATATGAAACGTTCAACATCCTCCATACTTTTACATAACTCACAATTCTTTTGCTCAATCGAGGCTTCCACACAAGCATTCGTTCAATTTTTCACTGAAAAGATTTCTCAAAGGGGCAAGGAAAAGCTCTCTGTACTTCAATCCTCTTATTAAACTTTTCTCATTATATTCATTCTTCCACTTTCTTTACAGATTCATTTGAAACATCCGAAGTACATCTCTTGCATGCTTCCTTTCATACCATTGAACAACCTCATTCAATGTACCCTTTTTCGCTAACATATTGCCTTTTTCATTTCCTTTGATTTGCCTATATGACGGGACCCATTGTATGGTCACCTAACATTGACAGATACGAATATATTGGAAGATCATATCCATATACACATTACCTTGCCTTTCAACACCACAATTAAGCAAACATAACCCACTCTTGGAATCAGAAAATACTACTATCTTCCTATACACAGCCAGTCACCTTCAAATATCTCAATAAGTTCGGCGTTCATTAAACAGATGCTTTTATCTATTCTCAAAAACGCCTACTTATTTTCCCAAACATAGTTTTAGCAACAACTTCATTCATTCCTTTGTTGAATTTCTTCTTATGCTTGCATACCGTAAGGTTGTTAGGAACGGGTTGTGGACCAGCATATATATCTTTATATATCTTTTCTCTGTGTATGTTGGTTTGTACACCGCCCTACTTTGAAGCCTTGCAACCATTTTGTTCCACAACTCATTTTTCCGTATGATCATTCGCACCTTCTTTTTCACTTTAATTCATTATGTTTTATAACGAAGATGTGAATCATCCCTTTCAGACCACAGAGTATGTATCGGGGTGGAATTAATCATTCCAAAACTACTCTGGTACACGCATTTCCCACTTTCATCAATTCAGTTTTAAATTTGACCCTTTAATTCTCTCCATAACTTCATTTACCCCTTTTTGTGCATTTTGAACCGCCGCAAATAGTAAAAGGAAAAACCAATTGTCACAAAATTGACTGCGAACTGCAGAACGATTTGATTTCCAGTATTGATGAGGTGTATATTGGATTCCTTGCGGATCTATACCCCTTTCCATTTAAAATAATTTTCTTTCACTCATAAAATCTTTTATGCGCGTATATATTTTCCGTGAAAACCCAAAATTCGAAGGAATTTGTTGTAATTTTCACGGAACCACATAATCAAAAGCACTCTTAATGTCCAAAAATACCACAACTACCTTCACATTATCCTATCTTACTTCCCCTACAAACGTGATCATTTTAATCATGAAGTAATCCTCACCCAAATTCTCTTCTTCTACATACCAAGTGACCCAGGCGGCCAATTCAAGAGATGTCGTAGACAAATCTAGTGTAGTGGTCGTACCTCCTACATTCGTTATTCTTTTTGGCTTCTTATCATTCAAGACCACCAAATCGGTATCTCGAATCAGGTCGGCCAACCGATTTCTATTTGTGCAATTGCTAACACACCCCCACATTTTCGAATGTATTTCATACCACGACAGACAATCAGGTCACTTTTCAAACACCCATTCAAACAATTTCTTGAAATCACTCAAGGCTTTTACTCTTTCATCTTCGTCCTGTACTTGGGTTACATAAACACTTATTAGAATTAGATTTCTTTCCAAATTAGTGGTTACGGCGGCAATTGCTTCCATAACTTCAAATGTGGGTAGCAAAACCTGTTGCAGTACCAAATTATTGCAGTAAAGGATTGCTACATAATTTTCACTTCAAGGTTTGGAAAGAAATCTATACCTCTCACATTCAACGTCTTGTTCACACGTTCCCAGGTTTAACTCACAAGAACCACATTCATATTGTTACTGGCAAGATAGTTGTCCAATATTGTGAACTCCATTGTGAGTATTCCCTTACAGAAGTTACGTGAAATGTCCTTTCGACAGCAAGACATAAATCAAAAATTTCGAAAAATTCTAAAATTTTTGAAAATACATGATGGGTATATCAAAACTGTGTAACATATTAAGGACACAAAAGGATGGTATATTCTTGATATTGCAACTAGGGTAGGACTGATGGGGAAGAACGAACACGGCATGTGGACTTTCAAAATATCGGGCTAATTAGAAGCAATTCCCGACATCATTTTGGTTTCTGACGTGGTAACAGGAGACGTTAAAGGATGAAGAGTCATAGAAGATTATACGTGCAGCGCCCTACATTGTATTTACTACAGTGAAAACGAGAAGAATTAAAACCAGACAACCTATCAGTAGCGTTGGCAGATTGAAGAAATAGAACTTGTCTGAACTATGTGAAGAAAACGAAGAAAGACCTAAGAGGAAAAAAAGCTACTGTTTACTAGTGGTCTGATGAAGAAGGACAAGTGGACAAAGTTGGCAGCTGAACGTTATGACCTTACATCTTGGATAACTCAAACGTTTTTTTAGAAATTAATACATGGTAAATTTGACTGCAGAACGTCTTACAAGAGTGTGTCCATCTTTTCAAGAGAATATTTTTATGAGGAATGAATGTGCTAGCCACAATGAGATCGTTCCTGATCGTAAATTACATTCCTACTATCGGTCGCTAGATCGTGTCAGGAGTACGGACCTATGTTTTCACTTTCATTTTTGCCAGATCTAGTATTAAAATCATGAATCACTATTCTGACGTCATGCTCCGACATATAAATCCCATTTGATCATTCAAATGGCTATAAAATGAGTCTTTTTCTTTGGGTCGGCTTTCATTAGCAGGTATATGAATACAAATGATTAACAGGTTGGTTAGTCAAATGCGTAAACGTAGCTTACACATACAATTATCAACTGCTTTGAAATCTAAAACAGCCTTTTCCACCTGGAGCCCAAAAAGAAAATCAAAACCAAAATTGCCGAGGTCATCTCCACTGTAAAGCAATGTTTAATCTTTGGGACACATTATCTCCACTTTTTGGCCATCGAGTTTCTTCGAGAGTAATGCTTTCTAAGACCCCATTTATGGCTGATGTAGTGCTATAAAACGCGCCTTGTTTTTTTGGTGACTGCTTGTTCCACGTACCAAACCTAAACTGCGTGTACATAAACGAAAGCGGGAGCCTGGTTACATTTTGGTGGTACCCATATTTTTTTGTAATTTTTAACAATTAACTGTTTTTAAGGATGCGGGGAGTCAAGTCAACGATTCAACTTTTGTTAAGTTGCCTCCTATGATACGCTTCTATGATTCTTAATGCTGTGGTGGAAATTTAAAGGCATGGGAGCGCCCCGCATATTACATAGGCCAAAATCTTGACTATAATAAGCAGTAGGTCTTTGGTACTTAGGACAGGAAGTTTTCCAGAAAACTAGAGAATATGCAGGGGAAGTTTAGTATTCGGAACTCGACTCTTGAAAAGAGAATTTCTTTTATTTACTCAATGTTCAACAAATAGTGTATTTGGAAATTGTCAAATGCAGACTGTGGAGATGAGCATAGAGAACCCATCCTCCAAGAAGTGTTCAGGATATAAAAACGAGTCTAATCGCTTTGTCGGCGCTTTAGCTTAACCAACGCGTGAATTTGTTGGGCCCGCCCGCTGTACATTTTAATCCATGATGTCTATAACAATTTTATTATTGATGACCATTATATGAAAGGCTAACTTATATTTTCTGTTATCGTTGCTGTTTCTAAATGCCGTCACAACTATTACATAAAAAATGTAAAGGTATAATATCGAGAAAAAATATTTCTTGGAAATAGTTCGTCTTAAAATAAATTGCTAAACTATAGAATTTCTGGTTTAATTTGCAAGTTTTATTGATTCTGTATATGTAAAGATTGCATAACACAATAACATGACATTTTTATCGCCTGTGATTATACGAGCAAGTTATATAATTATCTTGATATAATTTATCTTGGATAAACATATTATTAGACAACATATATCGTATAATATAATTGTATGTGTTCATCTAAAAATAGTACAACATTTACAAGTAAGGTAAGTCTTTGTTGGGAAATAGTTTATTAGTGCCAAATTCATGAGACCAAATTAATGAGATTATAGGACTAAACCCGGAAACAAATCGGAGGAGTAATGAAAACTCCTTAAGTTTCTTAAAAAACATACTTTTGATTGACTCTTTTTTAAATTTCTTTCTTTCTATGCAATCTGTTTTGGAGCCGAAGCTCTCCCAACTGTTTTGCGGTTTACTTAACGTCCTACCTTACGCCATTACTAGCCAAATCGAGGACGCGCGAATACAGGTTCGCGATTTTTATATATCCATCTGCACATTGCATTGCTTCAGCCAGGCTGTACTGGCATGGACGATGGCTCGGCCCATAGATTCTGCACTCCAACGGGGGGTCATAGTTGTGTTCATCGTCATCACCGGTCGTAATCAGGTGATACAAATTTCCCTTTTGCAACCCTCCCCCGTTGGGATTCGAACCCGGTACCTCCCGTCTCAAACACCGCAGCTTTAACCACTGCGCCAATTGCTCGGTCGGATTGAGTCTCTTAAACCTTTTAAGTTTTATTTGTTGCACTGCACATATTTCAATTTCAAGCTAAGTTCGAAACAGATGGAGCCATATTTGTTATTATGGTATGAGCCAGCATGGGCCTGTCAAACCGTTTTATCATTATTATTATTTTTCGACTCCAATAAACCGAAGTTTTACTGTATATGATAAAAAAATATAATATTATTATTACTATTTGAGGTTCATTCATTGACACTATCGTCAAATTAATTATTAAATTATTATAATTATGATTATACGGTGTAACACATAATTATTAATAAATTTATATTTCAAATAGCCAATAAACTATTATGCATATATAAATTCATAAAAACCAACCACTATTTGCACATTGTTACATACATTATATGCATATAAAGGGTGACTCTTAAGAAAGTACATTAATTTCAGGAGGTGATGGAGGATACTAATCTGAACAAAAAATATTCTGTGACAGCACACGGTTCTTGTACTCTCATAAATTCATATGCTGAGAATATCACCAATAGTTACCTATTTAATTTATCCACCAATGACTACGAAAGAAAAATATATGTTGTTAGCGAAATATGTAGCACCATTATGTGGTTTCATTTGCAATTGTCACTGTTATGTCTTTGGAGCTAGAAGAGCTGTATATCAAATATAATATATATATAATATAATATATTATTACAATACAATAATATAATAACATAATAATATAATAATATAATAATATAATAATATAATAATATAATAATATAATAATATAATAATATAATAATATAATAATATAATAATATAATAATATAATAATATAATAATATAATAATATAATAATATAATAATATAATAATATAATAATATAATAATATAATAATATAATAATATAATAATATAATAATATAATAATATAATAATATAATAATATAATAATATAATAATATAATAATATAATAATATAATAATATAATAATATAATAATATAATAATATAATAATATAATAATATAATAATATAATAATATAATAATATAATAATATAATAATATAATAATATAATAATATAATAATATAATAATATAATAATATAATAATATAATAATATAATAATATAATAATATAATAATATAATAATATAATAATATAATAATATAATAATATAATAATATAATAATATAATAATATAATAATATAATAATATAATAATATAATAATATAATAATATAATAATATAATAATATAATAATATAATAATATAATAATATAATAATATAATAATATAATAATATAATAATATAATAATATAATAATATAATAATATAATAATATAATAATATAATAATATAATAATATAATAATATAATAATATAATAATATAATAATATAATAATATAATAATATAATAATATAATAATATAATAATATAATAATATAATAATATAATAATATAATAATATAATAATATAATAATATAATAATATAATAATATAATAATATAATAATATAATAATATAATAATATAATAATATAATAATATAATAATATAATAATATAATAATATAATAATATAATAATATAATAATATAATAATATAATAATATAATAATATAATAATATAATAATATAATAATATAATAATATAATAATATAATAATATAATAATATAATAATATAATAATATAATAATATAATAATATAATAATATAATAATATAATAATATAATAATATAATAATATAATAATATAATAATATAATAATATAATAATATAATAATATAATAATATAATAATATAATAATATAATAATATAATAATATAATAATATAATAATATAATAATATAATAATATAATAATATAATAATATAATAATATAATAATATAATAATATAATAATATAATAATATAATAATATAATAATATAATAATATAATAATATAATAATATAATAATATAATAATATAATAATATAATAATATAATAATATAATAATATAATAATATAATAATATAATAATATAATAATATAATAATATAATAATATAATAATATAATAATATAATAATATAATAATATAATAATATAATAATATAATAATATAATAATATAATAATATAATAATATAATAATATAATAATATAATAATATAATAATATAATAATATAATAATATAATAATATAATAATATAATAATATAATAATATAATAATATAATAATATAATAATATAATAATATAATAATATAATAATATAATAATATAATAATATAATAATATAATAATATAATAATATAATAATATAATAATATAATAATATAATAATATAATAATATAATAATATAATAATATAATAATATAATAATATAATAATATAATAATATAATAATATAATAATATAATAATATAATAATATAATAATATAATAATATAATAATATAATAATATAATAATATAATAATATAATAATATAATAATATAATAATATAATAATATAATAATATAATAATATAATAATATAATAATATAATAATATAATAATATAATAATATAATAATATAATAATATAATAATATAATAATATAATAATATAATAATATAATAATATAATAATATAATAATATAATAATATAATAATATAATAATATAATAATATAATAATATAATAATATAATAATATAATAATATAATAATATAATAATATAATAATATAATAATATAATAATATAATAATATAATAATATAATAATATAATAATATAATAATATAATAATATAATAATATAATAATATAATAATATAATAATATAATAATATAATAATATAATAATATAATAATATAATAATATAATAATATAATAATATAATAATATAATAATATAATAATATAATAATATAATAATATAATAATATAATAATATAATAATATAATAATATAATAATATAATAATATAATAATATAATAATATAATAATATAATAATATAATAATATAATAATATAATAATATAATAATATAATAATATAATAATATAATAATATAATAATATAATAATATAATAATATAATAATATAATAATATAATAATATAATAATATAATAATATAATAATATAATAATATAATAATATAATAATATAATAATATAATAATATAATAATATAATAATATAATAATATAATAATATAATAATATAATAATATAATAATATAATAATATAATAATATAATAATATAATAATATAATAATATAATAATATAATAATATAATAATATAATAATATAATAATATAATAATATAATAATATAATAATATAATAATATAATAATATAATAATATAATAATATAATAATATAATAATATAATAATATAATAATATAATAATATAATAATATAATAATATAATAATATAATAATATAATAATATAATAATATAATAATATAATAATATAATAATATAATAATATAATAATATAATAATATAATAATATAATAATATAATAATATAATAATATAATAATATAATAATATAATAATATAATAATATAATAATATAATAATATAATAATATAATAATATAATAATATAATAATATAATAATATAATAATATAATAATATAATAATATAATAATATAATAATATAATAATATAATAATATAATAATATAATAATATAATAATATAATAATATAATAATATAATAATATAATAATATAATAATATAATAATATAATAATATAATAATATAATAATATAATAATATAATAATATAATAATATAATAATATAATAATATAATAATATAATAATATAATAATATAATAATATAATAATATAATAATATAATAATATAATAATATAATAATATAATAATATAATAATATAATAATATAATAATATAATAATATAATAATATAATAATATAATAATATAATAATATAATAATATAATAATATAATAATATAATAATATAATAATATAATAATATAATAATATAATAATATAATAATATAATAATATAATAATATAATAATATAATAATATAATAATATAATAATATAATAATATAATAATATAATAATATAATAATATAATAATATAATAATATAATAATATAATAATATAATAATATAACTATAGATGAATAATTGCAGACAGTTCATTATAAATGTGATTGTTTTTTGTAATAATAGTATTTTAAATATTGGCAAACGGGATGGGATACTGGACCGATTCTGTCATTACTGGCATACCTTTCCTTAACTAGCGATCGTTAGGTACCCGTGTCAGTAACCTGGCGGAGTCTGTAAAAACTAATATTACTATCCAAACCCGGATTTTATTGTACTTATACTTAAGAACCACCCTGTAAATGTACTTTAAAATAATACATGATTTAATTTAAATTTAATATAAAAATTTTATAGTAATTATCTGCGATTTAGTTATTATTAATTATATTACAACAACAAAAATATTTTTATTTTCGGTGGAAAATCTATCAACAACAATTACGACGCAACGGCAATATACGCGAAAAATGGGGAAAATTTATATAAAAAAAAAAAAAAAAAAAAAAATTAATTGAGTAATTGCGTGCGATCATGAAAAATAATAATGGCACAATAATATGAAAAATTATTTATAAAATAGCATAAAGCATATTTCATAATTTACAGTATTTTCATATCCGCCAATTCTCGAGGAGAATCAGTTTCGACCGATTTTGTTGTTAACATCGAAATATTTATAACTTAACATAACAAAACTATACATAATTTGGACGGTTAATGGGTTGTGTTGTGTATAGTTAAATGAGTAATCGACTTAAAATTGATTGAAACTTTAATTTTTTATGTTTGGTTGATTTAATGAATTCATCGGTTCATCAGATATGAATGAACACTTATGTAATCTATTTCTCATTATAAATGTAAGGTGAGCGGTAAGGGTGCGACATGTTTCCGGTTACTGGTGAAATTTATCATAGATTAAAATATAGGTAAAATGTTGTAATTACAATGAAATTAAATTACGGAGACCACCCGCAGTGTTAGTTACCCGCCAAATCAAAGACGACCGTACTTTTAGCTGATTGATGAATATAAAAAATTCATATGTCAAAATAGGATTGACCCACGTTAAAATGATGTCTATTCTAACACTTCACAAATTTCGGGATCCTTTTAAATCCCTCGATGTGTTTGTTCGGTGTAACCTAACTAAATTAGTTATAAGATATCTAAGGAGAAAATCCGTCCAAGTCGCGCAAAAATCGTGGGTATAAATGATTTTTTTTAGCCGAACTACTTGCTCCAATCCAAGCACAACTGGCAATACTAAGAGGTAAACAAACTTCAGTTGGCCACATGAGCGTCAGGAAGCTAAGGATAATTCCAAAGTTATCCTGACTCAGGTTACTCTTCTTCAGGTTAATGCCTTCAACATTCCGCTTGGAACTGACTTAGAGTAGTTCAAAGGAATGCATATAGAAAAGTCGATTAAATGGAAACAAACATGGTTTGAGTGCAAGTAAGTAGTCTTACTAGAGCAATGAATGAACAAGGTTTAGTTTATAACAAAATATTTTAATTTATCAGTATTTATTAGAAGTATCCGATTCCAGCTAATACGCAAAGAAATGTTTAAAAAAACTCAACTGAAACAGAAGAACAACCACCATTCGACCATGCCGCTCCTTTGCCATAGATGGTTGCAGCTCAAATATTTCAGTCGTCAGCAATGAAATCAACGTTTTATTGTGGTTTGGAAGAAGGAACATTGTACTAAAGCTATTATACATAGGCACTTTGAAGATGACTGATTTGTTATTTTTGGGGTTCGAGCGAGGTAAACTCAAAATGTCTGTCGAAGGCGGTCATTTGGAAGAAGATTGAGATTTAATTTTTAGGTTATAACAGCAATTTTTACAGTGACATGATTTAGGTCTGTCAATAGAAATTTTGTGTCTTTTTCCGTAGGATTTTAGATTTTTAATAACGAATAGTTTTGCTAAAATCATGACTGAATGCTGGAAAATTTCAAAAAAGTGATCTTGTAGAATTTTCACAAAGTCAGATTGTAGAATTTTAGGTTAAGTTAGGTTCAAAAAACTGTCCAGGAACGAAGTGCCAAAAACGAGTCCGGATAGTGTTTAGGCTAACCAGTGAGTCCGTTAGTTTCGATTCAACATGTAGCCAGTTTGTTGATTTTGATAGAGATTGAATAATCGACACTCGATTGGCAACATGTGTTTCCCATTTGGATAGTGAGCCGATCCAGTAGGGTTATTAATGAATCGGCCCATTTGAAATACTCTTTAACGGAGAAATTGACGATATTTGTTATTCTGTTCATTAATGTTGGCAAGAGTAGAGCAGCAGAAAGCTCCAGTCTAGGCAAAGTTTGTTATTTTAGTGGATCTACACGAGATTTAGAGCAAAGCAGTGAAACGGCATAGTTATTTGATTCACGAAAACGAACATAGATTGCAGCGTCAGCGAATCCATGTAACTGAATATCTTGTGGAACTTGACATGAATTAAAAAAATGTCGTGGAATTTTGAGTAAATTTAAATCATGTAAGTTGTGTATGAATTAATCCAATATGAATGGTAATTCATTGATAGGCTTTCATCCTAATTTATATTTAAATTCCACAACCTTTGTAGAAAAATCTTTCCTAAAACAATAACTGGTGAAACAAGACCGTTTGGATCAAAAATGCTTGCTAATTGAGAAATGACTGTTTTGTAATTCTTTTTGGTTCCAAATCAGTCATTGTCACATGGATGTTGAAGGTATCGAATGTAGGTTGCCAATATAACCCTAAGGTTTTCACGCAATCATCACATTATTAATGTGCATTAGAGTCTCACGATCCACTTCTGGAGTGTCGAACAAAAGATTAATATCATTAGAAGACCATTTTTTAAAATCATTTCGGCAGATGATAGAATGGCAGAGAATGAAGATTTCATTTTCGTGGCTTCATCAGCACAATTCGAACCGAATAAAAGATTCTGGCCAGAGAATCAGTCATGAAGCTTAGCTGTGACCTTGAGTCCAGCAAAAATTTTTTCTTGCCTCAAATTTTGAACCCTGGTGGTTCAAAACATCAACTAATGCGGTAGCTAAGAAAATAAATTTAGACTGATTAGTAGAGACCTCCGTAGATGTAGATGTTCAGGTATTGGAGTAGCATGTGACGCTGTTAATTTCGAATCACTAATTTGTGACACGTTCGATTTATTTATAGTATAGTTGATTCCGAAGCTGAGTCCAAATGCAGAAGAGTATAATCTATCTTTTGAGTATAATCTATCATATACGACAGCGTTCTTGAACACTACATTCTGCTAAATTGTGTGAAGCTCAGGCAGTTCTTACAGAATTTTAATTTTTCAATTTTCTTTGCTGACATTGATAAAAACTGATAACAACGTAGAATTGAATGTCCTGCCTTTTTACACAATTCGCAATAGTAAGGCTTTGCTACTGTAAATGAAGTAGCGTTTTTTTGAGATCGGTTAGGTTTTATTGGGTTTCGAGAAGTGGATTTTGAAGAACAAGGTATCGAAGTAGAATCGATTTTAATCGAGCCTAAATTTCGAATTCGAATTTGTAAAAATTCACAAATACTGCAGTTTTGTTAGATCATTCAATTTTGGAATTATGCACATGGTTGTCAAAAGCTCCAATGAAACCTTTCCATTTTATGATATCGCCGGAGATGATATCAAGCTCAATTTCTGAAAGCTTCGGTATATATGTACCTTCTATAATTGGTTTGCAGCACAATGAACTAATGTAGTCGCGATAACATACCAAATGAAAAAACTACAATGTGTAGTAGTGTGTTTGTAGTATCACTGATTACACATGTGATGAAACTGGAAAACCGGAACACGTTGATTGAAGGAATATTAGGAATTTCAACTTGTGAGACCCCACATTTGACACCAAAATTTAATAAAAAAAAGTGCTTTTTCCTTTCCTTTGAATTTACACAAAAAATAATAATATTTAATATAATAAGTATGGTAAAGACAAAAAACAAAAGATAATTATTGCCCATCTGGCAATGAATTATTATAGTAAAATAAAAAGATAATTATTGACAATCTTGAAATTATTATAGTAAAATAAAAAATAAAAAATAAAATGATTGACAACTTAATTAGTATCGTTTAGATGACCGTTAACACTGACCTATTAGTCAGGATTTTTTTTTGATCTTTTTTAATAGATGACAAGATGACATTCTTGTCATTAAATTAGTAAATGCCTTTAGCCCCGGTGGGATAACTTTGTTGTGAAATCAATGTGAATAAAAGGTCTATAATTGTTCTATCAGTTGAAGTTCTAACACTACGAATAAATCTATAAAAAGTTGGCAGCATTCCATAGACCGAAAGTAATTTTAGTGAACTCAAATAAACTAAAAGGAGTTTAAATGGCTCTTTTAGGAATATCATATATGGTTCAGTTGGGATTTGATGATACGCTCCCATTTGAAATGTGTAAATTTGAATAAAATCAAGAAAAGAGACTCGATTTAAGCTCCATATATGGTCCTCATTCACCTTTTTTCTTTTTAACCAAATGTAAAGGTACACCAGAAGACTAGAAACTTTGCGTGATATACAAATCCTTACGTCCTCTGCTAAAGTCAAGATTACCTTGCAAATGCCGATAAGCTCACGAAGAGCTTGCGAGCAGGACTTTTTTATTTTTTCCGTAAGTTATTCCGAGAATTTTAACCATTGGGACGAGAAGACCTTCTTGAGTTACACCGAAAATTTGGTTTATTTCGAAAATTAGACTCAACTAGCGTCGACACTTTCACTTTTAATTTGGAATGAAAATTTTGTAATATTTTTTCCAAATCATATGCCGAAGGTAAATTTTGTGACAGGCTTTTGGAATTGATAAATTTTAAGCATGATACAATGAAGACCTCATCGGTTTTAAAAATATATGGGTGGCTCACTCTGCCAATAAATTCCGACTGTTTATACGGTGATTACTCTTGATCATATGCCCTTTAGATAAAACATTAATTAACAGAACATAAAAACCTTGATACTCTGGTAATAATAATAAAAAATACTTTTCATTGACCGGTGCTGGATAGTACATACAATGCACGATTATATCATAGAATTATCAAGAGTGTCAAGGGATGCGAGGAATTGAAAATCCATCACTCCTTCAAACATGTTGTCATATATTTTGGTTTAGACTAATTGAGTTTGAGACCAACGGTAGCTTAGAAACGTAAAAATGTGTCCAGTTGTTTTTTTATGCCGGATCTATTCAATCCAATCACAAAGATGTCATCTGCATATGCCACAATCTGCGGTTTTATTTGTTAAACGCACATAAAGTTCAGGTAGTCCCAATCATCGCAAAGCAAACATAGATTTTATTTCGATGGATTGAGTCATGGTCTTACTGAAAATCCAAGAACACCTGATGCACGTTATGATATGTTTCGTAATATTTAGAAAGACACCTCCATAGTGAAAACACTTTGTTTATGATGAAATCCTTTTTTGTGGTCATTTACAATTTCTTCCACCAGAGGAGTGATTTTCTTTTGCAAGACAGTAATTTGTTTGCCAAAAATATTGTTTTAGGAATGATTTCGAAAACATGCGGTGTATGCAACAACATCAAGCGTGGCCTCGGCTCAAAGCAGTTTCTGCATTACCTAGGTCCATGCAACGAAAACTTTTTTATATAATTCTTGATTGGCAAATGACAGTGGCAGCAATATTAATTTCAAGTTTTTAAGAACTGCCTTTATACTGTCTTTATGTGCCTAATACGTTAAAAGGAATCCGACAACGAACGGAGAGCTGACATTCCTGAAATTAAATCTTCTGTGGCAAATTTAGAGATGAGGTTTTCCAAATTACCCTACAACATATTTTCATCCAAATTAAATACTAACCGGACAGTGGAAACTTTTGGAAACTCATGTGTAAAATCTGGTTCAACTGCCTATAGTAAAATTGGAGATAAAATTGAAGCACAGATACTTTTGTGTTTTCCTCAAATATCCAAATTTACACTGTATAATCTAATGCAGTTCAAACCTAGTGTGGAAAACGCCTTGACTATTGATTTAGTTAATAAGAGCTTTGGCATTACAAACTCTGAAGTTTCCAAACTCATACCAAAGGGGCGGGAACTTGATGAGTTGGTTTTTGTCTGCTTTGAGTGGATTCTGATCAAAAAGAGAAAGTTTTAGAAATGGAAAAATGACCTAACGTTGTTTTTTGTCCGCCCTATCTGACAATTCAAATTTTTAGTTGCACCGATTTCATCGCCCTTCACAACCATTAAGACTTAAATTAAAACCCGAAAGATTTTTAGAATTTTATAAACAGTGAATGGCAATTAGTAGGTTTTCCATAACAAATGTTTCACGAACATTTTAGCGTCAGTCTCTTCTCCGGAATCGGTAATATGTTCGCTGAATTTTTCAAGTATGTATACAGTAACCTTCATTTGTTTCTGAAAGATCGCTTTCAGATTCTCCTAATTCATATGATTTAAGAGAAACTTTAAGCTATGTTTCTTCAGCGATCCGTCCTCCAATTGTTATTAAGAATTGTGCCAGTGGTCTGGTTGGTCCTCATACTATTATTTTCAATAAAAGCCTTCCAATAGGGTTTTTCCAGATCCTTGGAATATTTCATTTTTTGGACCAATTTTGGTCTGTGAAAAGAGGCCTGGTTAGTAACTATCGAGGTATTTTCATTTTGTTCGCCATTTCAAAGGTTTTCGAAGCCAAAAATATTTAATTACACCTGTCCAACATAGATTTTTTCCTGGGCGCTCGAAAGTTGTAGTTTCCCTTTGTAATTTTTTGTTATAGCAGAATAGCGAAAGGTCAGCACCTTAAGATGGTTTACACGAACTTTTTCAAGGTCTTTTCCTTAGGTGCAACCAACTTGTAATCTATTGGAAATTTGTTAAGATACAAGATTCAGTAGTCACATTGGTCCAATGCTGTTTTCATTATTTGTAGATGATGTTACTGAACGTTTTAGTTTTGCTCAATGTTTCATTTATGCTGACAAAATCAATTAGTACCATATCTAATTTCATGCAAGTTAAAGAGGTTTTTATTTGCAGACATCTTGTAACCAATTGTCTTCGGTTGCTCGGATTAGTGTATCATCAAGCTACTCTTATCTTGCTTACTAGAAAGCTTCATTAAGGATCTCCTGCTAATATTTGTTTAGTTCGGAACTTCTTCGTAATATTTGGCGTTGGCGCACATTTACGGCAACTATTTTCGTCTAAACGAACACGACGAGCACGGGTACGTGATTATACACACACTTCTTGATACCGTGAGTGTGAGTCCCGTGTTTTGACTAAATGTTTTACGATATTTTCTGGGAACCAATTGTTTTTGTTGTGGAAGTAAATTTCCAACATTTTCCCCTTTTGTTGAAGCGTTAAGCAACTCATTTCGTCAATTAGAAATAATATGCTGAGTTTCTGTCAAAGAAAGAATGACATTAGTGTTGCCAGAGCCAAAATAACCGATATGTCAAATTTGAACCGGTTATTGGGACACCCTATATTTTTTATTTTCAAGCACATCTTTTATGATGTTTGTAACCCTGTAAACTTGTTGAATGGTACTGGAATTTGTTCGAATTCTGAATTGATGAATTGGTATAAAAATGTTATAGGCTATATCCTTTTGAGTAGCAGTTTCTCAAAGATTTACAGAGTCCTGAAAGCAGGAAAACTGGACTATACGATTTTTTTAATGGTTATGGGGCCAGTTTGATCCCAGTATCATAATTATTTTATTTGCTTTCTATTGCTGAAGTACACGTTTCAGTCAAAATGATGCGTTAATTGTTTGAAGACTTTTGCAAAGGTAATAATCATTGAACTTACAGTCATAGTGTTAAATGAGTGATCGAATGAAAGACTTTCATTATTTAAAAAAAAAGGATAAATCATTTGCAATGTAGGAATCAATGAGATCTAGAGTTTTGCTTGTGTCACTAGGCAGAAATGTTGATTTACGTCCTTACAAGAACTTGCAGCTATACGCTTGGTCTGCTGCGAATACTCCTTTATCTTTCGAAGATGTTAATTTTGAGCCCCAGAAAGAATTTTTCATAAGCCGGAACCTCTTATCTGTTCTGTTTACCAATTTTACCTAGAAATTGCAACAAGTTGTGAAAGGAGTATAATAATTGTAATTGCGAAGATTTGAACGACACAACAAATACAGTTAGACTTACACAATGATCCCCAACTAGTAAAATCAACTTTCAAAATTAAACCCACCGCTGTAAAATACGCAAGGAACAACAAGAAGAAAGTTAATATAGAAAGGTTGTGCAATTTTGGCTTCAGAATTGCCTTCAGTGAAACCCTGAAATTAACATTACCTATAACGAAACTGGCATAATTACTGAAAAATGGCTTCAAAATAGAAAAAGCCTGCATCAAGATTCCGTAGATTCGGATGCCAAGACAACACGAGAGAACCGTCGATATGAGATGATACGTGGAAGAAAATTAAGGAACGCCGTCAACTTAACATTAAAATACTGCAGAAATTAGAAGGTAATACAACTCGAAAGGGAAAAGAAATATGCGCACACTATATTAAAACGTCAGAAGGATCACTAGCAAGTTTACCAATATACTTCAAATTTGGAATGCAGCAATCAAATTCTAACCTCAGAAAATCAACAGCTAAACGGGTGGAAAGAATTCTTTGTAACCGAGCAATTGGCTCAGTGGTTAAAGCTGCGGTGTTTGGGACGGAAGGTACCGGGTTCGAATCCCAACGGGGGAGAGTTGCAAAAGGGATTTTTCATCACTTGATTACGATCGGTGATGACGATGAACACAACTATGACCCCCCGTTGGAGTGCAGAATTCATGGGCCGAACCATCGTCCATACCAGTACAGGCTGGCTGGAGCAATGCAATGTGCAGATGGATATTTGAAACGCGAACCTGTATTCGCGCGTCCTCGATTTGGCTAGTAATGGCGTAAAGTAGGACGTTAATTAACCGCGAAAGAGTTGGGTGAGCTTCGGCCCCAAAAACAGATTGCATAGAAATAAACGAATTCTTTGTAGATAGCTACATAGATATACTAAAGGAAATGACGCACTTCCCGATGGCATTTATAACAAAACGATTAACACCCATTCACCAATTTTCAAGTGCTCTAAGGAAGTTATGAACAACAAAACTATTAAATCGTCAAAATTCCTGCTGATTTCTCTAATCGTGATATATTTTCAGCAGCAGGAGTTTATTTCAGAGAGATGAAAAGAAGGAATAACTATACAAATCTCGAATAAAGTCAACTTAAGAGAAGGCAAAAATTAGAAAGAATCTCCCTCCTCAACTGCATAATGAAAGTATTGGCCACGATTAACCTTGAGCGTATCTTATTTGTATCGAACCATTACTTAAGAAATGAGCTGCATGGATCACATCGAAACAATTAGGAGAATGCACGGAATTCACCGCTGTACCTACTCTTTGTGAACTTTGAGCGAGCGTTTGACTCGATTAATTTCCAGGAAAATCAAAGAAATATACCGGGGTGCTAGAAACAGAGTTCAACATAAAGGCAAGCACAGTAAAAAATACAACAACAAACGAGAAGTTAGGCAGGGATGTGTATTATCCCAAAGTCACAAAAATCAAGGCCATAAGTTTGAACACAAGCATCGATACGAAAAGGTCAGGTAATTCGTAAACCTTGGTGGTACAGTGACAAAAATAGATGAAAGAGGATACAAGTCCAAGGATTAACTGAAGAGGATACAAGTCCAAGGATTAACAAAGCTAAAAATGCCTCCAATATGCTTTATACACATGAACATATCCGTACTGTCAAGGAATGTAAAGCATGCCTGTGTAAAATTAATACTTCTATTTTGAAATATGGAAAATACGCAAAAAATCACACGAACTTTCCAGGTATATGTAAACAAGTCCGTCAGGCGATTAAAAAGATGCTTTTCGTCAGACAAAATCACGTAAGAGTAGCTCTTTGTGCAAACAAGACAATGTGAAGAAATGAATTAGAAAACGAAAATGGAGATGGATAGGAACCACACTTCGAAAGCCATTAAGTGATATTGCCAGAATTTCATTAGAATAGAACCCGCAGAGAAAAAGGAAAGTTGGAAGACCATCAATGACATGGAAAAGAACTAAGGTAACCGAAGCGAAATAACCAGGTATAAGAGATGGGAAAAAAGAAGCCCTTAAAATTAAATGAATGGTAGTTAAACTCACTTATGAAAGAATAAAAGTATTTTTATTAACCACAGCACAAGATATCCTTTAGATCATACTGTATTTCAATGACATACATGATTTTTTTGTGTGATTTTAAAAATTAATCAAAAGTTTACTCTACTTGGTATCATCATATCGTAAAAAGGCTGTTTGAAAAATGGTTTAAAAAAAAAATAATTACAAAATGGTTCGGGATCAAGTTGGGAAAACATAATTTTGCCTTATTATTTATTTATACCAAGAATTATTATATTTCAGCTAATTTCAGATTAACGAGTCTAGACAAGAAGAACTACTGTGTATGTAGATAACATATAATTTCTTGACTTAAAAAATTCTTTGATAATAATTTAAGTTCATAACATGCTCTCCATACGACAAAATAATCGTAATTTGAGTGATTTTTTATTATATACGAGTATGTACAAATACCATATTCGAGTTGGCAAGACTAAAAAAAAACAAAATTAAATTATCCTAACCAGTATAAAAGCATTTTCGTAAAAATCCCTTTTTACCTTATCTAATAACATAAATAATCTTGTATCCCGAATTTGTGTCTCTGCATTTACTTATGTTGTATCTGTACTTAAAAAAAAATGCCGTTTGTCGACTTTCGAATTGCCATCTCTACGTATATGTAAGAAAATAAAACGTCCTGATCTTTATATTTTACCTTTTGACATGATTTGATCTTAATCAATATAAATAAAAACATTACGTGTTGTTGTTATGTCTCCTATAATATAAAAGGATATAATATTATATGTTCCTCAAGGATAATTCTCTAAATGATTTTTTTATGAGACGAGACAAATAAATTTATAACATTGAATCCAAATACAATTTTTGCGGTTTGGATGAGGAAGGGGGCGGTAAATTATGGTGTACTAAGAAAATAATTTTATTTTTCCGCAATTTTTATTATCCTTTTTAACTCCTTTGAGGTGGTAAAGTGAAAATGTTACAGTTTTTTTTTATTTTTTTTTGTTTTTTATTCTTTAACTATAACAATAATTTTCTTAATATGTATTGGTTTTTATGTCGAATTTTCTTATTATTTTCCGTTAGGTTTCTCTATATGTTATTAAGTAGGTACACGCACACATAATACACTATGCGATAAGTTAATAAAAGGAAAATCATAAAATTTGAATTATTTTGTTTATTATTGTGAAAATATATTCGGGAAAATTGTTTTCTTGTTATTTAGTATTTAGTATATACTCGTACCTAAATATACACACACACCCACACACACAACTTATAGATATATATGATTAGGTTGGAAAATGTTGGGTGAAAATTGATTTAACTTAATAATTCAATATACGTCAATGTCACGATCGGAACATTTCCAGGATAAACTGGCTACAGCCATCATGTCAATTGGATTATACAAGTTAGGTTATTTAACTATAATGTGCTGGATTTAATAAAATTTTCTGCGGTGTATTTTTTTCCAAGAAAAAATGTGTGGAACAGATACAAAGTGTTGCCAGTTACAAATCACGTTTGCAGGTGGTTCTGAGATTATAAGGAAATGTTTTAAGACTGTGCCCAAACAATTGTAATATCCAAACCAACATAATGTTGTCTTCCCCCGTGCTTGAGGGGCACCCACATGTTTCGTACATGTTTACACGAGCATGATATCCTTACAATACCACGGGATCTTTTACTTGGTGAATGCCATTGATTATGGTCTGGAACTTATAGCTCTCCAAAAAAGACGAAGATGACCTCCGCAATTTTGAGGTTGGATTTCTTCTAAGGCCACAGGTAAAACAGGCTAACTTGAATTTCAAAGTAGTCAAAAACAAAACTTATACGTTTCAACTGTAAAGGTCTGATAAGTAAAGATGAGAAAACACAATATCAGAGTCTTGTAGGCAGTAGCATTATTAAAACCTGTTCTTGATATGGACGCTCTGAGAGATGTATTAAAAATCTTTTAGTAACCAGTTTCGACCAGGCGACACTGGTATGACGGAATTTAAACCGAAAAATGATTCGTTTTGCAGTTGAAAACAGAATATAGCATATAAAAAGTGCAAATACGTTTTACAATCGCACAGAAAAACGAAACAGTCCTTGCTAGGACTGGTAGAAGACAATGGTAGAAGACTGAAGTCTTAAGAGTAAATTTCGCAATGAGAGCAGTTTACGTAGTTACTTTAAAGAAGTTACTGTTAAGTTAATTTAGTTAATTCTTATTCTTTTTTCTTCCTTTTTTTGAAAATTTGGCTAAATAGGCGGCTAGAAACTTGGCAACGCGAAAATAATTATCAAAACAAGGTTCAAGAAAAGCTGTGGCAGGTCCTCAAGCAAGGCTATAGCAATCGGACTTTTATATTCTTTGCTCGCAAAGTAGAGGGAATTTCTTGAATAGTAGGAAATCATCAATACCAACTCTGAAAGATAGGGATTTTTTCTACTGCCCAAGAGAAAGCTAATCTTTTCGCCCAAAAATTTGCTGCAAACTCCAACTTAGCTGATTCTAACATAACACCCCTGATCATCGCCCTAGCTAGCTCGTCAATGCGCCGCATTAGATTCAGATCTAGAGTTACCGTCAAATCCCTTGCAAATATTAACACAAACAAGTCAGCGGATGGTATTCCCCAACTGTTCTTAAATATTGTCTTCTGGCATTTTCCCTTCCATCTGGAAAACTGGCAACATACATCGTGTGCCGAAAAGAGCAGTAAATTAGACCTTTCAAATTATCGCCCAATCGCTATCGTCCCGATGCATTCCAAAGTTTGTTACGTTTGCCCGTACACAGAATTGTGTTTCCCCGTCCTCAATCCGCGACGAAGCGTCCGGCTAAACCTCAGTCCAGAGGGGTGGGTGTGGTTTTTATGTTGTCGAGGTCCAGTGGAAACTTAAAGGGCTACAATCACGTGGGTAACACTAAGACCATTGAACTTATACAACGACATTATTATTGGCCTAAAATGCATCACGATATTCGAGAATTTATCAACCGATGTGTCGTTTGCAAAATGACAAAAGCCCCGGATACTCCATTATGACCTCCTATGGGTAATGTCCTCGAAGTTACACGACCATTTAAGCATCTTTATATAGATTTTTTTGGCATTTTTCCTCGCTCTCGGAACCATAACTCCTACATTTTAGTAGTGCTGGATAAATATTCAAAATTCGTATTTTTCAAACCTTTAAAGGAGGCATCAGCAACCGCTTTGGGCCAGTTTATAGAAAAGGAGATATTTCATCTTTTCGCTGTCCCTGAGTTCGTGACGACAGACAATGGCATGCAATTTAAGTCATTACATTTCAGACAGTTACTCGTCACGTATGGAGTGATACACATACGAACACTTTTCCATTCCCCGCAGAGTAATGCGGCCGAATGGGTCAATCGAACCGTCATTTTTGCATTGTGAGCTTATGTCGGAGATCAACATATTGATTGGGATGTACATCTTTCTCAAGTTGATGCAACAATGCGTAACGTCATTCATTCTGCAACCTCATTTTCACCACATTTTCTGGTCTTTGGACAGCATCGAATTGGGCACGGATCTGACTATGAACACATAAGGAAGTAACATTAGGAAGTAACAAGTTCTTGAGATCATAATCAATTTCGAGCTGATGCAATATTTGGAAGATAACCATCTAATTTCTGATCGTCAGTATG
Source organism: Tipula confusa (assembly GCA_963556175.1). Classification (NCBI taxonomy): domain Eukaryota; kingdom Metazoa; phylum Arthropoda; class Insecta; order Diptera; family Tipulidae; genus Tipula; species Tipula confusa. The sequence goes on along the minus strand of OY744475.1, from coordinate 52,495,973 downwards.
GTTTTCGTGGAGGGCGTTCGGCAGGTGACTTAATTAATGTTGTAGCTCAACAATGGAACAGAGGCATTCATGAATCTGGTGAATCACAAGTCATTCCACTCGATATGTCGAAAGCATTTGATCGCGTGTATTAAAAGGGTTTATTGTGTAAATTGAGCGCAGTTGGTCTTCACGATTCGTTAATTTTATGGATTGAGAATTTTCTACCGTTTTTCTAATTTTCATCAATGATTTTCTATCAGCCACTCTCAATCCAATATACTCCTACGCTGATGACAGCTTACTTTTCACCTCTTATTGTTTATCTTCTTCTTCATCGCGAAACGATGTTCACGCAGAAAGAATGGCTATGAAGGATCGCCTTACGCGAGATCTCAATGTCATTCTTGAATGGGATGAAGCGAACAGGGTGAAATTTAATCCTAACCAATTTCAATCCTGTGTTTTTACTGGCCTAATTCTAATTCTAATGTTAATTGTAATTGTAATTGTAATTGTAATTGTAATTGCAATTGTAATTGTAATTGTAATTGTAATTGTAATTGTAACCGTAATTGTAATTGCAATTGTAATTGTAATTGTAATTGTAATTGTAATTGTAATTGTAATTGTAATTGTAATTGTAATTGTAATTGTAATTGTAATTGTAATTGTAATTGTAATTGTAATTGTAATTGTAATTGTAATTGTAATTGTAATTGTAATTGTAATTGTAATTGTAATTGTAATTGTAATTGTAATTGTAATTGTAATTGTAATTGTAATTGTAATTGTAATTGTAATTGTAATTGTAATTGTAATTGTAATTGTAATTGTAATTGTAATTGTAATTGTAATTGTAATTGTAATTGTAATTGTAATTGTAATTGTAATTGTAATTGTAATTGTAATTGTAATTGTAATTGTAATTGTAATTGTAAGTGTAATTGTAATTGCAATTGTAATTGAAATTGTAATTGTAATTCCAGTTATAGTTATAGTTATAGTTATAGTTATAGTTATAGTTATAGTTATAGTTATAGTTATAGTTATAGTTATAGTTATAGTTATAGTTATAGTTATAGTTATAGTTATAGTTATAGTTATAGTTATAGTTATAGTTATAGTTATAGTTATAGTTATAGTTATAGTTATAGTTATAGTTATAATTATAGTTATAGTTATAGTTATAGTTATAGTTATAGTTATAGTTATAGTTATAGTTATAGTTATAGTTATAGTTATAGTTATAGTTATAGTTATAGTTATAGTTATAGTTATAGTTATAGTTATAGTTATAGTTATAGTTATAGTTATAGTTATAGTTATAGTTATAGTTATAGTTATAGTTATAGTTATAGTTATAGTTATAGTTATAGTTATAGTTATAGTTATAGTTATAGTTATAGTTATAGTTATAGTTATAGTTATAGTTATAGTTATAGTTATAGTTATAGTTATAGTTATAGTTATAGTTATAGTTATAGTTATAGTTATAGTTATAGTTATAGTTATAGTTATAGTTATAGTTATAGTTATAGTTATAGTTATAGTTATAGTTATAGTTATAGTTATAGTTATAGTTATAGTTACAGTTATAGTTATAGTTATAGTTATAGTTATAGTTATAGTTATAGTTATAGTTATAGTTATAGTTATAGTTATAGTTATAGTTATAGTTATAGTTATAGTTATAGTTATAGTTATAGTTATCGTTATAGTTATAGTTATAGTTATAGTTATAGTTATAGTTATAGTTATAGTTATAGTTATAGTTATAGTTATAGTTATAGTTATAGTTATAGTTATAGTTATAGTTATAGTTATAGTTATAGTTATAGTTATAGTTATAGTTATAGTTATAGTTATAGTTATAGTTATAGTTATAGTTATAGTTATAGTTATAGTTATAGTTATAGTTATAGTTATAGTTATAGTTATAGTTATAGTTATAGTTATAGTTATAGTTATAGTTATAGTTATAGTTATAGTTATAGTTATAGTTATAGTTATAGTTATAGTTATAGTTATAGTTATAGTTATAGTTATAGTTATAGTTATAGTTATAGTTATAGTTATAGTTATAGTTATAGTTATAGTTATAGTTATAGTTATAGTTATAGTTATAGTTATAGTTATAGTTATAGTTATAGTTATAGTTATAGTTATAGTTATAGTTATAGTTATAGTTATAGTTATAGTTATAGTTATAGTTATAGTTATAGTTATAGTTATAGTTATAGTTATAGTTATAGTTATAGTTATAGTTATAGTTATAGTTATAGTTATAGTTATAGTTATAGTTATAGTTATAGTTATAGTTATCTGTGTATATCTCTGTTGAACTTGGTTTTTACCGTAAAAACTGGTAAATGGGTGTACAATTTTTTGAAAAACAGGAAACTTCTTTTTGTGGAAAGGATTATAGGTTGGAGGGGACGGTAAATGTTGAACTACGGCAAGGAAGAGGTAACAGAATGTTTACCTGGTTTACCCATTTGCGAGTTTAATTTGGCTGTATATTTGAGAATTTTTGGTACATGGAATATTAGAGAGGTTGCGAGCAGGTACGGTTTATAAAATTACATAAAAAACCACGATATGGAAATATTTTCTAAAATTAGGTAAGTGGGGCTGAAAGTTTCTCTAAGCAATCTTGTAATATGTTTGAATTTTGGGGATCAAAAAAACAGCCATGCTGGTAATGAACTAATTATAACACTTCCTGTGTTATATTGATACCTGGGGTCCCTTGTCACTCGTGATAACTGTGTAGAAGGTACTAGAAGGAGATATTAAAGCACGTCTTGTCACAAGTAACCAGGCTTTGTAAGCCTCACGTCCACTGCTAAACTTAAAATACCTTGCAAATGCCAACAAGCTAAAGTTGTACAAGTTGTTGATCAGACTTTTTGCCATATATGGGCGTGAGAGTTAGAATCTTACGGATGAGTATGAGAGATGGCTAATGACATTCAAGAGAAGAATCATGGTCTTGATTTATGGCCTTAAACGCAACGATTGACTTATCTTCTTCGAGTTGTCTAAAACAATACAAAAAACAAGCTCATGATCTAATCCGATAGAGCCAGAATGTTGATGCGGTACGGGCCAGCAATGGCCTGTAAAATCTCTCTTATTATTATTAAAAGAAAGCCAGCTTTCTTGGTCAGTTAAGTTCTGTGAACCAATCCTATACGGAGCGCCGATCCCATACGGAGAGTTGTTCTATTCCAATACTAAATGTTAAAAATTTCAGGATATACGAAAAAATTATTTGCTAGACACACATTTCTATTTAAAAAATACAACCGAATATACTCATCATTATACTGTGCACACTGTGAACACCTTGAACATTAATTTCGTAAATTTCACATACATAATTTACATAGTTAATTACACGAACGGATTACCTAAGCTATTATATCACTTTAAATTCTATACGGTAGTCCATTCAGCTACCTCTCGTCTACATAATCTAAAATATCATTGTTGCGTTTTGTAATTAATCCTGCAATGAAGCCACCTTGAAAAAAAAAATAGCACAATCAAACCAAAAATCAGACATGCAATGTATATATATACAAAACCTAAGTAGGAATAAAGCAGCAGCAGCAGTCTAGAAGAAGAAACGAAATGTTATTCATTCGGACAGTTGAAATAAACAAAAAAAAAATAATCTGGACTACATTATAGTCTATTACCTATACATTACGAACTAACACCCATAGTCGAGTATATTTTACAATTATATCATTGTAATCCTATCATTGGAAGTTTTTTTTTTTCGGTTCGTTATATATATGAAACTACAACAAGTAAATCACTTTTGGTGTGAAAAGTTCAATTCGGAAAACATGCAATAAAAATGAAAAATCATTCGAATAATATTCCACCAGTATTTTATAGTAATGTATGTACATGGGTGAGTACATATCACATTCATGTACATTACTACAGTGTTTTCCACTAAGGGCATTACATTTTTGATATTTTGCTATGGTAATATTAAAAAAGTAAAACTCAAATTGCTGTATCTACGATGCTGTCATGGTTTCAGTCGAAGAAACTACAAACTATGAATGATTTGGAACTTAACCTTTTTGAATTTTAGATTGATTTATGTACGAAAGTTATCGAAAACATAATGAGAAACCGTTTAAAATATTTTATCAGTAACTTAAAATTAATTTTGAAAGAAATGCCACGAAAATTATTAACTTTTAGAAATATAATGCATTATATATTATATCATATGGAAGAAATACCCTAGCCGATTTCTCTATTGGGTAAGTGGGAACTTCAATAAATAGCTGGACGTTAAGGTGCTAAAGGTTAGATCATCGAACCCAAGTGTAATGGCTGCTAAGTTTGTGTCTATCGATAATTTTAATAGAAGATAGCATTACGAGACTCTCAAGCATATCTTGAGATGAACGGTTTTTGGTGTCATGTTGAAGGTCTAGAAGAAGATCCGGTGAAAAATAAGCTGGAGAATCAAAAAAAGAGACATTTTAATGAATGTCAATATTGTCTCCATCAGCCATTGAAGCTGGTGTAGTGGTCAGTATCTGAGATTCATAAACATTACGGCATCGTCATCTAGAAAGGTAAACTATATAGGTACATCGTCGTATAGTTATAACGACAGTTTGATGAAATTGCGGAATGGTTTTGTGGATTTACATTTTCCAAAAATCAAAGGAGTTAAAAACTCGAAACATTGCGTTCAGATAATGGGACATAGTAAATCTTTCTATGTAATTGCATGATTCGAGAATACAACATTAAATAACTGCACCGTTTAAGCCAGAATAAAACACCATGGTAGAAACTTTTAATCGAACGTTGGTCGAAATTCCAAGATTTATGCTTTTTGATGCAATGCTTTACTAAATATTTTGGGTTGAGGATCGCAACACAGCGGCTTACCTTGTATATCGATCACCGTGTCGTGGGGCTGTCAACAACACACCTAGAGAAATTTAACAGACAAAAATCCGGGATTGCCGTACTTAAAACGGTTCGGATGCAAGGCCAAAACAACGAAAAAGCTTGATGGTTAGACCATTAAAACTGACAAGTTTTTTGCATAATTCAAAAACTTCCGAAACCTCGAAAAAAAAAATTATGGTTAGTCCATTAAAACAGACAAATTTATGCCATAACTCAAAAACACTCAAGACACCGAAAAAGCATGATGGTTAGTCCCCCAAAACTGACAAATTTATGCCATAGTTCAAAAACTTCCAAAACCCTCCAAAAACATTATGGTTGAAAAACTTCCAAGACCCCCGAAAAACATTATGGTTAGCCAACCAAAAATTATAAATTTATGCCATAATTCGAAAACATGGCATAAATTTATATACAACCCCGAAAAAGCACGATGGTTAACCCATGAAAACTGACAAATTCATGCCATAATACAAAAACTACCAAACCCTCAAAAAACATGATGGTTAACCCATCAAAACTGACAAATGTATGACATAATTCAAAAACATCCAAAACCCCCAAAAAACATTATGGTTAGCCCATCAAAACAGACATTTATGTAATAATTCGAAAACTTCCAAAACCCCGAAAAAGCATGAAAATAAATTTGTCAGTTTTCATGGGATAACCATATCCCATGAAAACTGACAAATTTATGCCAAAATTCGAAAACATCCAAAAAACGTGATGGTTACCCCATTAAAACTGACAAATTTATGCCATAATTCGATAACAACCAAAACCCCGAAAAAGCATGATGGTTAACCCATGAAAACTGACGAATTTATGGCATAATTCAAAAACATCCAAAACTCCCAAAAAAACATTATGGTTAGCCCATCAAAACTGACAAATTTATGCCATAATTCGAAAACATCCAAAACCTCGAAAAAGCATGATGGTTAACCCATGAAAACTGACAAATTTATGGCATAATTCAAAAACATCCAAAACCCCCAAAAAACATTATGGTAAGCCCTTCAAAACAGACAAATTTATGCCATAATTCGAAAACATCCAAAATTCTTAAAAAGCATGATGATTAACCCATGAAAACTGACAAATTTATGGCATAATTCAAAAACATCCAAAACCCCCAAAAAACATGATGGTTAGCCAGCCCATCAAAACTGACAAATTTATGGCATAATTCAAAAACATCCAAACCCCCCAAAAACATGATGGTTAGCCCATCAAAACTGACAAATTTATGCCATAATTGGAAAATATAAAAAACCCCAAAAAATGCATGATAGTACCCATTAAAACTGACAACTTTGTGCCATAATTTGAAAACTTGCAAAATCACAAAAAAAAAAAAAAAAAAAATGATTGTTGGCCCATAAGAAAATGGTCTACAGCTCTTCTTCTAGTTGTTTGGAATAACTTTTCACATTTCTCTCACTTCTCTGTTCCTTTGATAACCGTTGGAAGCTCTTCTATTTTCCAGCAATTTACGCAACGAATTGTCAATGGCTAATAGAACGTTAAAGTTTGAAGTTTTTGTTACAATTTGATCCTCTTTTCTTTTTCTGTAGGCACTATCCAACCAAATAATTTGGTTTTTGGTATCACATTTTTCGGAGCAGACTTAAATTTTGCACACACCCGTCCAAAATAAATGATGACTGTAACAAAAGAATCCAATACCGCTCGATACGTTTACCATTGACCACTTCCGTCTTTCATCTTAATTAAAGAAATTGGTAAGATTCGCTGTGAGACTATCTGTCTTGTTGCATGTCTTTTCATCGCGTTTGCATCTATGTTTCCAGTCGATTTATTAATTGTGAGCAGATCATATGAATGGGCTCCTGAATTAGTTTCTCGGTCTTTTTTAGATGACTTTTCTCCAACTGATAATCCGTGCAGTAATGTATGGTGTTCCCTTTGCTTGTTTGAATTGTTTCTGACTTCTCGCTTTTTGTCATACGATCACATTATATGGGTCACATGTGTGCATCCGGTGTCCATCTCTCTGCATATTTAGGACACATGTGTTCGGCTGCTGTCTCTTCTGCTTATGCTCGAATAATAGATGCAAATGATCGAATTGTTGGCCATTTAGCCGAATAAACCTTTACGGCATTCATATATGGCATCAATGATTTATGGCATCAGTGCGCTTGCTGAAGGCGCCAGTGCCCAAAGAAATCTGATTTCATTATCTAGGGCCCCTGCTATTGAAATCGATCGCCTTCGTTAGTCGTTCGTTTTGTCAAATTCGAAATATAAGTTTCGATGGCGGTCGTTCCTAATGGACTTTCGCCAATATTTAGCAACCGCGATTTTCTATTTAATAAAGTCATTGGCTGAGAAGCGTTTTCCGTCGTATCTCTTTATTAGCTTCTAGAATGCGCCATTATAGCTTGTGTCTGTTACTGAAAAGTGCTGAATAAGTGACGTCACTTCTCCCATTAGCAACTTTTTTAGATATTGGAATTTTTTAGATATTGGCATTGTAAAAATCTCTCAAATCGGACAAAATCATTAATTACAATGAGAAAAGCGGAGTTTACGAGAGCAGTGGCAGGAAAGAAAGGCAATTCTATTTCATTTGTATGAAGAAAGATTTACGATTCATTTTCGGGTACTTGCGCATAACGAGGTACTTGTACCGATCCGACTTCTGACCATTAGCGCTCCCTGACAGAGGATCGTCATAATCGTGTTTACGAAGCCAAAGCTTCTTAAATAGGATTTTGACGACGGCTGTGCAAGATGCTTATCGAAAGTACGACCAGTATTTTCATTTCCTACAAAACTCCGCGTCGTGGGCGCTATTAATTTTAAAAGTAAAATTGTTGCTTAACAAGTCACCTGCAAATTGATAGAGTCCATAAAGCTAAAGTGCGTTTTTCAGCCAAGCAATGTGCTGGTAATCGACAACTTAAATGTAACAAGTTAAAAATCCGTTCTAACCAGTTTTTTTTTACTTTAGGCCGCTTACCGTACCATTGTTGCCTCCGCCAAATTTTTTCATGAAACAGTCACTTTTTTGAGATATCACTTTATTCTGAAAAGCTGCTCTTGGATTGACACTACTGAAAATTCGACCGATTTTCATAAAAACTTCTACTTTTGTCTCAGAATATAATTATACAACAGGCGTAATATTTTTTAAACGCATAAAACGTAGAAATTGACAGTAAAAATCCAAAAAAAAAAAAATTAACAATATACAAACAAATACCATTTATGTATGACAGTTTAAATATTAAACTCCTACCTCTATTATTTTTTCAAATTTGTAAACTAAATTTTCTGTGGCTACTTTATTTCAAAAACACTTTTCATGTCAAATAACATTGTATTTGACGAGCAATCATCAATGTGACCCTACAAACCTTCAAGATTCGATTCTGAACAAGTTCCTATACTAAACCATATCCCAGTAAAAATTATATTGATTTGAGTAAAATTTCAAAACTGTGGTGAGGCTTCATTCGAACCAATTAAACGCTATACAACCATAAATTAAAAAAATAATTGTGTTCGTCGTACACCTAGAAATTATTACGACAATATTGAACCGACAGCCAAAATATTATATAGTACGAAGACATCTAAGACTTCCTAATTAATTAGAAATGTTTGTTTTATTTTAAACTATTCGATTTTCCAATAAACGAAGTTTGACATATTTACATAACACCCTTTCATTATTAATTGATTTTCTTTTTTGATTAATTTGTTTGTAGTAGGAAACAATTAATAATTGGTATGCACGTGGTGAAAAGCGGAACTAATGTCACGTGCTAGAAGCTTATTTTTTAATTATTTTTTATAACTTTTGTATTGGTGACATTTTTGATATACGTTTGTTGGAACAATATAATTATACTTTTGGCCTGTTTAGAATAGTCAGTAAGGTTAAAACAAAAAAAGTCATGAAAGTCTGACTACCAACAATAAATATAATATTTTAATAATGTTCGTAATTTTGTGGGCTAACCCTTTGCCTGGTTATTTGGCTCGAAAATGTATGAATATTTGAGTGTTTCAAAATGTATGGATAGGCCAGTGCAGAATTATTGCTGATATTATTCAAAATCGTAACAAATGGTGACAGGAGTGGGATTGTATATAATAAAATAATAATGAATTTCTACGAGCTAGAAGTTGCGTAATTGAAAAAGGAATTAGACCGCTGAGATACACCAACTAACTGTAATGAGATGTTTGTGAAGTGATTTCGAGAATTTATAGAGAAAAAGAGGTTAAACCTAGTAGAATATAAATTCAAAATAGATAAGACATATATGGTCTATGATAACTGTAAAAAACGAAGTTATTATACAAGTAGAAACCATCGAGAAGAAAGTAAAAAAAAAATGTTGACTAAATGTTGACTATTTTCTATATGCTCTATTATCTGAGCAAAGACTACTCGACCAATCAAAAAGTGTAGCTCAAAAGTAAAAACACCGAACTAAACCAAATCAAAACGTCAAATTTATTTCTAATGAACGATTGATTTTTTTGTACGAATTGACAGTACATAAATCTTATATTTTCATCTTAATTGCAATTTAATTATCGTCAACTTATTTTATGTTATATTTCATAATTAATCAATGTAATATGTTTTCATTTTATGTTGTAAAGACATAGAAAAATACGAAATAAAATTATAATGCAACAAATGCTTTATACATTCTATATAATGTGTGTGTATCGTCAACGTCGTCTCTATGCTCGTTTTCGAATTAATTAAATTGATTTATGTTATTAAATAATTAAAAATGAATATTAAATTATTTTTTTTTGTTTTTATTCACAATTTATCGTCTTGAAAATATTATATTTATATGTGTGCATAAGTACAGTAGTGTGCAATGGAGTTCTTACGTTTTGGACTTAAGGATAGTAAACACTTTAGCGTTATATAAAGTAACATCAGAACTAATTGAGCGTTATATACCTTCGTTTCCAGCTTGGAGAATTCTTAAGAAGATTGCTGATGCCAACTATGAAACTTTTCCAAAAGCCTCTAATGCGATTGTTCATGATGTTTATGTTGATGATTTATTGACTAGGGCAAACAATGATAACGAGCTCATGCAGTTGGGCAGTTTTATTGGTGTATTACTATTTCAGCATAGATTCAATCTCTTGAAATGGTTGACTAGCTCAAATATAATTTTAGAAACGCTGAATGACAAAAATTGCATAGGCCATTAAAGGTGCTTGGTCTTGGGGGGTTTAGGGGGGGGGGGGGGGGGGGGGGGAAGGCTTTATTTACCAAACATATAGTCGTGTCCGAAGCAATTTAGCTCGACTATTCGACCCGTTATGGTGGCTAGCTCAAATAAACATCAAAATCGTAATTTTTATCCAAAAAAAATAGATGAATGTTGGCAAACAATCCGCACTTATAGTTAAGAGAAACGCAGACCAAAAAAAGTATCCGTACACTTTTAAAAAATATTGTCTGATCAGTTTACTACTAAACTTCTTAGAAGCTTCTATACTGATATTTTATCAACTTAGAAGAAATCAATATATAACTTTAAAAAAATACAGTATTAGGTTCAGTATAATGTTAAGCCAAGTGTCCACTATAGAGTTTTTTTCGGTAGAGCGTAAAGTGTAGAGTCTCTACAAATAGTGTGTACACTATAGAGCGTGTCTAAGACTCTACCGATTTTGCGTAGAGTAGCCGTAGAGAAATTTTAAGTAGAGCTCTACCATGCGCTCTACAGACTGTATACACTGTAGACCTATTTTCCTCTACGGTAGAGCGCTCGGCTACTACTATATTTTATTTTCGATTGAATAATATTTTATTTTCAGACATTTTATTTTTAGTTTTTCGTAGTTTATGTACACAAGTTACATAAAAAAAATCAAATTAAAATAAGCTTTGATCGAAATAAGCTGCTAGTGCCGTTATTTTTTAACTTGAAAAAGAAATCAAGAAAAAAAGAAAGTGTTAGGAGCGCGAGTGGATCGCGAAAAGGAAGCAAAATGCCGGATTTTATCGTGGACCAATGAATGAAATTAAGGTAAACGTTACAAACGCCTAAGAAAATTTCTTACGCATGTCATATAGTAATTTCAATATGTAACTGCAACTGGTTACTCCGATCATTCAAAAGAAAAATACGCACGTACGAAAATCTAATCCAGCCGGTACTGCCCGGTACTACCGAACTGGTTGTTAAAGTTTTTAAAGTTCGCCGTACCGATTGTTAAAGGCATTATTAAATGATGAATTTTATTATTATCTACAGCGGGTTAAATATGTTTGAGCTCCGACTCGACTACAATTCGGCTTTTCATATAAACACATAAAAAAAATTGAAACGAACGCACGAAATATATAAAAGTATTTTTTATTTGCCGTCTAGTTTTGAAAAACGGACTTGTATAACATCTTTAAAAATAAACTAGTATTTTGAATGCAATTGCTGTTATTTCCGCCCTGAACGAGGTTTTAGTGCAATGAACATAATAGATGATAAAATTCATTTAATGGCAATAAAACTTAATAAAAAAAATGTGGAAGGAGTTGTCACTATTCCTTACGTTAAATTCTGGTTAAAATAAGGACATCACTTGGCAACTGATACACGTGTAAAAAAACAAGTACTCACTATATCTTACCAAAACTAATGTTATCTTTGAAAATTATTGGATCGTTATTTTTTTGAGCGTACCGGTTGTCAAAAAATTAGAATATCACTTCTGGGTATAGGTATAGGTATAAGGTATAGGTGTGTTTTCAAGAAATCCACTTGGTTCCCAACCACAATATCTTAAATATTTCAACAATATTGAAAGCGAATGATCATCGAAATGCAAATAGAAATGTCATTAAATATTTAATTGTCAATGTACACATGCGTTCGAAAGATATGACCTATTCAATTTTAAATTATGTGGACCTATACATTTGCCTTCTCTACTGTAGAGCAAAAAACATGCTTTATCAAACATGCTAGATAGAGTGTAGAGCTAATGTAGAGCTCTACAAAACTTAAAACAATAGCGTTTACACTGTAAAGTTTTTTACGCAATAGAACTCTCACGTAGAGTGCGTGTAGAGCTCTACTGTAGAGCTCTACAGGGTGTATACACTACTCTACGCGAGAGTTTTCTCTAGCTCTACGTAAAAAACTCTATAGAGGATACGCGGCTTTAAAGCTTCACCGGTTACAAATCTATTTAAATAATAACCATAAAAGTCTAAAACATCTGACTAAAATAATTGTAAACCAAAAAACTCACATATAAATTTACGTTGGATATCACCAAAAAATTACAAAAAGTTGTCCCTTTTGTTTTTTGTGACTATCTTGATTGTAGAAGAGAGAAAAAAATAAAATTAAAAATCGTGTTTTCGATACCATCGAAAGATCTGTCAAAAGTATGCGCTATTACCTATCAATAGTAGTAACTAGGACTACAATGGTCATTAACGGTAACCAATCAAGGTTTGATACTAGATAAGGAAGCTGGAAAAATAACAAAACTACCCCAATAATTGTAACAAGTACACTTTAAATCCAACATGTACACTTGGTTTTAAGATCAATACGTTATGATAAAAAAAGCAGTTGGGGACAGTAGTATTACGGGGCGAATGTGGGAGCTTGTGAATAGTCGTGGGACTAGGATAAGGGAAAGCATTTACCAAACATATGCTTTGGTACGATTTATATTAATTTGTATTTACAGATTTTTCAACTTAAAAAGCTAGTTGGAATTCTAATAAAGTGATCTGTTGCGGTAGCTACAGATTCATATTTCATCGGTCTTGCGTGGCTTTGGGTAAGGTAGAGAAATAGATTTTAAGCCGTACAAGTGGCATTGCTCTAATGAGGTCACCTAAACAGTAGTCGTTAGATCGAATGTCATTTATACGATTTACGAAAAATTAGAAAAACATAAATTAGTAAAATTTCATGGTAAAACTTCAAGTGAGGGTTATGCAGCAAAAAATGGAGACCTGGGAGCAGCTTGAACATCAAAACTTAAATGATCTGGTTGGTATTCCTTTCGATCCAGTTGAAAACACAGATAAGAGTGTGAGGTGTATGTTAAATAACGAATTAGGTTTACAGATTCAGGCAACAGATTTAAGCTTTTCTTACTGAGGTAAAAGTAAAAATCCAGCTGAGTCAGTGTAGGTAACCATCGTCCAATTTCGTTGCTTCTAGTTTTCTCTCAAACATTTTGAAAAAATAATTAAGAATAGCTAAGTTTACTTCAGGTTCAAATTTAATTTTTTTTAAAGTCAGTTTGGTTTCAGGCATAGTAAAATTATTGATGCTCTTCCTAAACTCACAAACAAAATATTTGCACTGAACAACGATGACTCCGCTGCAGTAAATTTTATAGATACAATAAAAGCATTCGATCATAACACTGTTGGTCTTATTTTTGTGATAGGCAGCAAGCGGTAAAAATTATGGTGATTAGACAAATTAAGTGTAGGGTACCACAAGGATCAGTCTTAAGACCTATGTTATTTTTTATCTGTATTGATTCTTTGTTCGAACTAAAGTTAGAAGGCCCATCGGTTGGCCTTGCTGATGATGTAGGGCTGTAGTGTAAAATATGTTAGACTTACATTACATGGATTAGAAACGAATATTATGTATATTAAATTAACTGAAGCAGTTCCTAACACAACTGTTAATATATGTAACTATATCATTCATCAGTACAGGCACGCATACAAATAAAATTTTAGGGAGGGGTCCAAAATAATCTTTATTACTATAAAAAAGGACTATTCTTTACATTTATTTTTTAAAAAATATTTCTTTCAAATGTTGCCTGTAACTGCGGCTAACATGGTTCATTTTGAAGTTCCATTTTTCAATGACACGTTCGAGCATTTCGGGTAGTATTTGGTAAATAAAGCGAGTAATGTTGGCTTCTAATTTCACAATTTTGAACGGTTTATCCATATAGATTTTGGTCTATACGTAGCCCCAAAAGAAAAAGTATTAAGATGTCACATGATCTAGGCGGCCAATTCCCTGCTCCAAAGCGTGAAATTAACTGTTCACCGAATTGTTCTCCCATTAAGCCATGTTTTAACAGGCTGTGTGGCAAGTAACGCCATCTTGTTGGAACCAAATGTCGTCAAGATCACATGCTTCAAGCCATTCACAGTTATATTCTAACCGATCTCCTTTAAAAAAAATATGGACCGATGATTCCTCCAGCCCATAAACCGCACCAAACCGTTGTTTTGTCTGTATATAATGATGGCTCTTGTACCTCTTAGGGGTGCTCTTTAGCCCAAATACGGCAATTTTGCTTATTAACGGAGCCACTAAGCCAGGGTCTCATCGCTTAACAAAACTCTAGCTGAAAAAACCGTTCATTAGTTTCGACGCGTTCGTTGTTTGTACATATGTTATTATTTGAGAAAATGAGGCATACGAATACGTCAGTAATTGCAGTGTACATTAAACATATTAAAAAAAATCATACTAACTAATTATATCATATCATAATAGCATAATATCATAATATCATAATATCATAATATCATAATATCATAATATCATAATATCATAATATCATAATATCATAATATCATAATATCATAATATCATAATATCATAATATCATAATATCACAATATCATAATATCATAATATCATAATATCATAATATCATAATATCATAATATCATAATATCATAATATCATAATATCATAATATCATAATATCATAATATCATAATATCATAATATCATAATATCATAATATCATAATATCATAATATCATAATATCATAATATCATAATATCATAATATCATAATATCATAATATCATAATATCATAATATCATAATATCATAATATCATAATATCATAATATCATAATATCATAATATCATAATATCATAATATCATAATATCATAATATCATAATATCATAATATCATAATATCATAATATCATAATATCATAATATCATAATATCATAATATCATAATATCATAATATCATAATATCATAATAACATAATATCATAATATCATAATATCATAATAACATAATATCATAATATCATAATATCATAATATCATAATATCATAATATCATAATATCATAATATCATAATATCATAATATCATAATATCATAATATCATAATATCATAATATCATAATATCATAATATCATAATATCATAATATCATAATATCATAATATCATAATATCATAATATCATAATATCATAATATCATAATATCATAATATCATAATATCATAATATCATAATATCATAATATCATAATATCAAAATATCATAATATCATAATATCATAATATCAAAATATCATAATATCATAATATCATAATATCATAATATCATAATATCATAATATCATAATATCATAATATCATAATATCATAATATCATAATATCATAATATCATAATATCATAATATCATAATATCATAATATCATAATATCATAATATCATAATATCATAATATCATAATATCATAATATCATAATATCATAATATCATAATATCATAATATCATAATATCATAATATCATAATATCATAATATCATAATATCATAATATCATAATATCATAATATCATAATATCATAATATCATAATATCATAATATCATAATATCATAATATCATAATATCATAATATCATAATATCATAATATCATAATATCATAATATCATAATATCATAATATCATAATATCATAATATCATAATATCATAATATCATAATATCATAATATCATAATATCATAATATCATAATATCATAATATCATAATATCATAATATCATAATATCATAATATCATAATATCATAATATCATAATATCATAATATCATAATATCATAATATCATAATAACATAATATCATAATATCATAATATCATAATAACATAATATCATAATATCATAATATCATAATATCATAATATCATAATATCATAATATCATAATATCATAATATCATAATATCATAATATCATAATATCATAATATCATAATATCATAATATCATAATATCATAATATCATAATATCATAATATCATAATATCATAATATCATAATATCATAATATCATAATATCATAATATCATAATATCATAATATCATAATATCATAATATCATAATATCATAATATCATAATATCATAATATCATAATATCATAATATCATAATATCATAATATCATAATATCATAATATCATAATATCATAATATCATAATATCATAATATCATAATATCATAATATCATAATATCATAATATCATAATATCATAATATCATAATATCATAATATCATAATATCATAATATCATAATATCATAATATCATAATATCATAATATCATAATATCATAATATCATAATATCATAATATCATAATATCATAATATCATAATATCATAATATCATAATATCATAATATCATAATATCATAATATCATAATATCATAATATCATAATATCATAATATCATAATATCATAATATCATAATATCATAATATCATAATATCATAATATCATAATATCATAATATCATAATATCATAATATCATAATATCATAATATCATAATATCATAATATCATAATATCATAATATCATAATATCATAATATCATAATATCATAATATCATAATATCATAATATCATAATATCATAATATCATAATATCATAATATCATAATATCATAATAGTGATAAAAACACTGATATATTATGCAACAGCCAAAATAAAAATGATATTTCACTACCTTTAAATGTCACTGACTCTGATGTACTATCTGGCACACAATTTACATCTTTACCTATTTGCATTCCGCGATTACATCCTGATGTGAGTAAAAATGATGTCAGGTAGTATCTGCAAAAATGTGTTTAATTCATAAGATGTTAAAACAGTTACAAACAGAATTATGTTGATATTACAGATTCTGTTGCAGCCATTTTAGGTGGTAAATTGCGTTTATGAAAAAAAGTGATTTGTTCTTTGGACATCTTAATGTTCGTGCTGTTGGGAGTTTTATAAAAGAAGCATTTTTAAATGTTCCACTGCAAACTATAGTTGATTCAGTTAAACGGCATATAAAACTTTTAAAAGGATAAAGGATTTGAACTATTTTAAAATACTTCGGAGTAGCTTTTATTTAGTCTCTTCTGGTTCAGAACTACTAAGGTAAATGAATAAAGAATTCATTTACTTTAATATGATCTATAACGGATTATCACTTCTTTAAAAAACTTATAAATGTTCGGTTTTTATTGCACAGTACTGTACATATATTTATATAGCTTTAGTTTTCTGCCAAAGTTTTGCAAAGTGTGACATAATATTCATCTGGAAAAAAAACGAAAAAATGTAAGACATACTATTACTTTTCTAGATTATGTATACATGTAGATATGGTAACATGTATAAACACGTCAATCTGATAAAATAATAAAATCTTACAAAATTTTATAAGATTTTTATACCAAATTAAAAATGATATCAAGGAACGAAAACGAAAACTATTTTTACCCTCTTTGCCACCATTCCTCCTCTTATATATACAGCTTTTAACTTTTATGCTTCTTAAACCTTAAAAATGTGTATACATATTTCTAGCATATATTGTATCTTGATAATCTTGATATATATATATATATATATATATATATATATATATATATATATATATATATATATATATATATATATATATATATATATATGTATATATATATATATAAATATATATATATACAGGGCTATTCTGTGCACATTTAAATGTCCCGTCCTAACTATAAGTTTCTGGTTATAAAAAATTACTTGACCTTGAATGTTCAGATCAAGGTTATCCTACTATCAGAAATAATGATCCCTGATATTGTTAGAGAATCGCTTAACGGGGGTCAAAAACAAGCTATTTGGCAAACCACTTTTGGATAGAACGATTACAGCTGCAAATTAAGCCCTTCAAGATATTACGATATTTTCGGTGATTTTGGATAACCCTGTTTATCCATATGCAATAAATTTAAATTATGAAAATCGATCGATAACATTCATATCATGAATTCAACAAATGTAAAAAAAAAATGTATATACTTTTGTGGTACAAAATCTAGAAATCTATTATGTTTTTAAAACGAACTTACATAAACAGCTTAAGATAACAACCATTTGTTTGTGATAAGAAAATTAAATATTTAAAAATCAATAGTTCGATCAGATGAAAATTCTTTATGTGAATACTCATTAGGTTTTGTATATTATATGTTTACCCCTGTATAGATAATCGGAGCTATAGGTAAATTGTTAATAAATTATGCTGGATTATACAGTGTAATTCTATGTATATATAGTATGCTCGTTAAATACATATCGTTTTAGCTAAACGTTAAATCGTTAATGGTAGACTTAATCGTAGATGAGGTACTTAATAAAAATAGCATACTATTTGAACCACGATTGAACTATGAAAAATGAACTTGTCCGCTAGTCTAAAAACTACTTTGAGAATCTAACTGTCACTCTTTTTTTGAATTTGGGAAATTTTTGATTTATAGCATAAATTTAGGATTTTAGAAATTTTTGATTTGAGGCATAAATTTGACAGTTTTAATGGGCTAACAACCATAATGCATTTTATGGAATTTTGTAAATTTTCGATTTATAGCATAAATTTAGGAGTTTGAAAATTTTCAGTTTAAAGCATAAATTTGACAGTTTTCATGGGCTAACCGTCATGCATTTTATGAAATTTTGTAATTTTTTGATTTATAGCATAAATTTAGGATGCTGGACATTTTCGAATGGTAGCATAAATTTGACAGTTTTCATTGGCTAACCATCATGCATTTTATGGAATTTTGTAAATTTTCGATTTGTTGCATAAATTTAGGATGCTGGAGATTTTCGAATGGTAGCATAAATTGGACAGTTTGTTTTCATGGGCTAACACCATCATGCATTTTATGGAATTTTATAAATTTTTGAATTTTGCAGCATAAATTTAGGATGCTGGAAATTTTCGAATGTTAGTATAAATTTGAAAATTTTGTTAATTGGCTTACCATCACGAATTTTACGGAATTTAAAAAATCCTAAATTTATGCTACAAATTAAATATTTACCTAATTCCATAAAATGCATGATGGTTAGCCCATGAAAACTGTCAAATTTATGTTAAAAATCGAAAATATCCAATATCCTAAATTTATGTGTGAAATCGCAAATTTACAAAATTTCATCATATGCTAATGGTTAACCCATTAAAACTGTCAAACTTATGCCCCAAATCGAAAATTTTCAGCATAAGAACTGTCATAAATTTGACAGTTTTAATGGGTAAACCATCATGCATTTTATGGAATTTTGTAAATTTTCGATTTAAGATGCTGGAAATTTTCGGATGGTAGCATAAATTTGATAACTTTGTTTATTGTTCATGTACAAAATAGGATTTTGTAAATTTTCGATTGGTAGCATAAATTTAGGATGCTGAAATTTTTCGATTTGGGGCATAAATTTGACAGTTTTGATGGTTTAACCATAATGCATATGATGGAATTTTGTAAATTATTGATTTCGAACATAAATTTAGAATTTTGGAAATTTTCGATTTGTAGCATAAATTTGACAGTTTTAATGGGCTAACCGAATTTTGTAAATTTTCGATTTGTAACAAAAATTTGGGATTTTGTTAATTTTCCGTTTGGAGCATTAATTTGACAGTTTTCATGGGCTTACCATCATGCATTTTATGGAATTTTGGAAATTTCCATTTGTAGCATAAATTTAGCTCTTGGAAAATCTTCGGTTTGTAGCATACATTTGATGGTTTTTATGAGCTAACCGTCATGCAATTTATATTTGTAGCATAACTTTAGGATATTGGAAATTTTCGAATGGTAGCATAACTTTGACACTTTTAATGGGCTTACTTACCATCATACATTTTATGGGATTTTTCGAATTGTAGCATAAATGTAGGACTTTGAACATCTTCGGGTTGTAGCATAAATTTGACGGTTTTTATGTGCTAACCGTCATGCATTTTATATTTGTAGCATAAATTTTGGATGCTTAAAATTTTCGATTTGGGGCATAAATTTGACAGTTTTAATGGGTTAACCATGCATATGATGAAATTTTGTAAATTTGCGATTTCTAACATAAATTTAGGATATTGGAAATTTTCGATTTTTAACATAAATTTGACAGTTTTCATGGGCTAACCATCTTGCATTTTATGGAATTAGGTAAATATTTCGATTTGTAGCATAAGTTTGACAATTTCCATAGGCTAACCATCATGCATTTTATGCAATTTTATAAATTTTTGATTTATAGCATAAATTTAGGATTTTGGAAATTTTTGCTTTGTAGCATAAATTTGACAGTTTTATTGGGCTAATCATCATGCATTTTATGGAATTTTGGAAATTTTCGATTTGTAGCATAAATTTAGGATGCTGGAAATTTTCGGATGGTAGCATAAATTTGACAATTTTTGTATTGTTCATGTATAAAATAGGATTTGGTAAATTTTCGATTGGTAGCATACATTTTGGATGCTGAAATTTTTCGATTTGGGGCATAAATTTGACAGTTTTGATGGGTTAACCATAATGCATATGATGGAATTTTGTAAATTTTTGGTTTCTAGCATAAATTTAGGATTTGGGAAATTTTCGATTTGTAGCATAAATTTGACAGTTTTAATGGGCTAACGGTCGTGTATTTTAGGGAATTTTGTAAATTTTCGATTTGTAACAAAAATTTAGGATTTTGTAAATTTTCCGTTTGTAGCATAAATTTGACAGTTTTCATGGGCTTACCATCATGCATTTTATGGAACTTTGGAAATATTCGATTTGTAGCATAAATTTAGGATGCCGAAATTTTTCGATTTTGGGCATTAATTTGACAGTTTTGCCATATGATGGAATTTTGTAAATTTTTAATTTGTAGCATAAATTTAGGATATTGGAAATTTTCGATTTTTAGCATAACTTTGACACTTTTAATGGGCTTACTTACCATCATGTGTTTTTTGTAGCATAAATTTGACAGATCTAATGGGCTAAGAACATTCGTGTATTTTATGTAAATTTTCGATTTCTAGCATAAATTTAGGATTTTGGAAATTTTCGATTTGAGGCATAAATTTGACAGTTTTAATGGGCTAAAAACCATCGTGTATTTTATGGAATTTTGTAAATTTTCGATTTGGAGCATAAATTTAGGATTTTGAAAGTTTTCGGTTTGTAGCATAAATTTGACAGTTTCCATGGGCTAACCATCATATATTTTATGGAATTTTGTAAATTTTACATTTCTGCAGCATCCTGGAAATTTTCGAATGGTAGCATAAATTTGACAATTTTGTTAATTGGCTTACTATCATGCATTTTACATTCATGTATTTTATGGAGTTTTGTAAATTTTCGATTTTTGTAGCATAATGCTGGAATGATGCTGGAAATTTTCGAATTATAGTATAAATTTGACACTTTAATGGGCTTACCATGAATTTTGTAAATTTTCGATTTGTTGCATAAATTTAGGATTTTGTATATTGTCTATTTGAGGCATAAATTTGACAGTTTTAATAGGCTAATCATGCATTTTATGGTATTATGTAAATTTTGAAACATAAATTTAGGATTTAGGAAATTTTTGATCTGTAGCATAATTTTGACAGTTTTATTGAACTGTTTTAGGACATTGTATTTGTTGATTAGTGTCTAATCATTGTTCTTTTTTGGTATTTAAAACACTTTCAGTTAGAGTTTTTAATATTACATTCCTGTGTGCTTGTACCTTTCACTTTTTTTTGGTTGTTAAAAAATCAGGGTAAACTCTAACGAGACTGGTAACTTTCGATAGTTTTTTTTTATAAATTGACATAACCATGATGCTAATGCTGATCGAATATCATGGTTTATCATGGAAATAAGTCCGATTGTTGCAAGTTCGATGTGAACAGTCCACAGATGATTTAGAATAGTATTAATTTTATATCCCAGTGTGTTATCCAAGGTTACTTCAAGATTAGACTGTTGTTTAATTTAAAACCTATATCTTTTTATAGACCAAAGTTTTGTACATAAAACCACGTTTTCAATCTTTTATTTTAATTATGAAGTCTCACAAATTTAACTTGGCAAAATATTAAAAAAGTTACATATTTACCTAGAAAAAGGTAAATTTTTAGGGACTAATGTTTCGTCTTAACCTAGGCTATTCATTCGTCAACGGTTAAGTGTCCAATTTTTAAGCTGATTTTTTAAAACAAGTATGACCTTGAACCAGCCTCTATATAATTACCTGAAAATATAAAATAAAAATTTTATCAAATTTTGCTCGTACTATACATTTTAAATTTATTACTAATTTATTAAATTTATTACGTTAAAAAATTTGCCTGTACTATAATAGTATATTAGATATGTCCAAATTATAATAGTTTCTTATAATGGCAGATACCTTTTTCAAAAACTTTCAAAACTGATATAAATAATCTTATATTATTTTTATAAATATTACAAATAATAATCGGTAGAATGACACATAAATTGACACGGTAATCTTCGTTATTATCTACTGTATAATTTTAATTTCCTACTTGCATTTCATTTTTACTGCCTATAGGATCTTTTCTAAATTTTTTATAACCTCAAAAAACCAACATATTTTATTTGTAATGTATCCGATTGAAATATCAAAATGCACATCCATAAGGAGTTAAAAAAGACATCTTAATAGCCCGTAAAATCTCAAAACCGATATAAGAAATAATAAAACCATAACACTTTTACCTTCAATACCATATACGCAACATAATTTTATGTAAAATCATTTTGTTGTAACAAAATAGAAACCCCAAACGTACAAAAAACCCCATGATTTATCCATTTCATGACATTGAGGTAAAACGAATTTGACATTTGTAACCACTTTTCTCTCAAAATTTATGCATACAAAATTCATATACATACATACATATATAATGTTACATGTGCATAAATAATACTTTAGACCTCCCCTCAATTTTTCTCCGCATGTACAACATTTATTTGTTAATCCTATTTGCATAATTTAATTTTTAATTTTTATGAATGTAAATTGCATCTGATGTAAAGGGTTTTCCCATTTGAATGACTGGTTGGTATAAGATATGATGACTATCATTAAAATTAAATAATTGCCTCTTCGTCCGCTGATGTAGGCCAACCCAAAGATAAAGTAACTCATTTGCAAACAGTTTGGATGATCTGATGGGATGCACACCGGATAATGACGTTCGAATAGTGATTGGTGACTTTAATGCTAGAGCTGGCAAAAATCAGACTGACCTATATGAAAACATAGTTCCATATTCCCAACACGATCTAGCTATCCATAATGGGAAAATAATGGTGCACTTTGAGGTCGCGCGTTACCTAATTGTGGCTATTATTTTTTCCCTCATAAAAATATCTACTTGGAAATATGAACACATCCTCGTATGACGTCCTGAAGCCAAATTTACCATATGTTCATTTCTAAGGAAAGCTCTCAGGTCATTAAGATGTGAGATATTATCGATCGGCTGACAAATTTGTAGGCTGTGATCATCAATTGGTTACTGTAATCCTAAGATGGCAGTTTTAGTACAAGTCAGGGATTGCAAGATCTTGGCAGCAGTAGCATTTTGGAAACTAACTTACATTCTGATGATATTAACGGTCTATGAAAGGTATTGCAAATTTCGGTTGTCAGTGCTGCCCAGGCGACTCTAGGTATGGTAAAAATTTAACCGAAAAATGATATGTTATGCTCCATTGCGTAATACTCATATTCTCCTCTGGTGATAAAAATTATAGGTGACTACAAAGGAGGGTTTTTTCGCTGGTGAAGGTTGCTTCCAAATTTTCCGATATATTTTTCAGCAAGGTCAGTCACTTAAACTAAGTAGTGACTAATTACAATAAATACTGCGTTTAGATGGGTAATGGCCGGAACCAGCAGCAATAATCAACCAGAAACTGCCAACTTCAACATTTCAATCGATATCGATCAGAGTCTTAGACAATTTTGGAAAGTCGAGGAAATCCAAGAAATCAACCGACGTAAAAGACACATGTGAGGAGATTTATAAAGCAACTACGACCAAAGGTGCAGACAATAAATGCAGTGTAAGATTACCATTTCATGAGCCACATGGCACAGTAAGTTCATTTTTTCACGTGGCAATGAGTAGATGGCATTCAGTAGAGAAAAAATTTCGGAAAAATAAGGATTTTAAGGAAATGTATGCTTAGTTAATGAAAGTATATATCTAACTCGGACGTATGACCAGAATCAGGGGACCAGTTTCTCGTTATGGTGTGCTCCGAGAAACTAGCTCTACTACTACTACTGCTAAATTAGTTGGACCAACCTTTCAAGAAACATTGTTCCAAATCTTAATACGTTTCCGGTAACACAAATTTGCACTAACCGAGGACATCGAAAAAATGTACCATCAGATATGGGTGGCTCCAGACAATTGGCTTCATCAAAACATACTGTGGAGAGACGAATACAAGTTACCAGTTCAAACATATAAGCTAAATACCGTGACGTATGGAACTGCTTCTGCACCATTTTTCGCGATCCAAAGCTTACAGGAAATCGGTGTTTGGATTAGGTGAATTGGATGATTCAACGGATGAACTCAAAGATTTTCTAGAAGACATCAAGCAATTTCCAAAGGGCAAACCACTTTTAGGCCACAGTAAATTAAAATGTTTAACTCCATTTCTTGACAAAAATGGACTATTACGAGTTGGAGGAAAAATTAAACGGTCAGTTGCTTCATTCTCGGTTAAGCATCTGATAATCCTATCCAACCAGAGGAACTTATCGGAGACAGTAGTAGGTAACATTCACAAGAGTATCACCATGTGGGCATTGGGCCTTTAGCTTAATTATTAGTTAAATCAATTGTGCATCAATTTTTTCAGTGCTTTAGGCAAAACCCAACTGTAAAATCACATGAGTAATCTTCCTGAGGCAAAAGTAGTTTACTCTTATCGATTCAAAAACGTCGGTGTTGACTACTGTGGGCCATTCAAGGTTCATACAATCCGAAAAAGGGGACTAATTCCATCCAAAGCATATGTTTGTATATTCATATGCCTTAGTACACGAGCAGAACACATTAAAGTCGATATGAGTCTTCTTAGGGACAGCTTCAGTGGCATTAAAACGCTTCATATCACGAAAGAGGTTCTGCAGCACGTAATTCAGTAACAATGGCAAAAATTTCATTGGCTCAAGAAACGAATTACTCGATTTGGATAACTTTATTGAACAAAATACTAGTGGAATTTCTTCCTTTATTTTAAAAACTAACATTGAGTGGCATTTCAAATCTTCAGCAGCGCCACATATGGGAGGCATAAGAAAAGCGGCCGTAAAAATAGCCAAAGTATGTTTAAAGAAAACATTAGGCGGAACAATTCCCACGCTAGAAGAATTTTCCACCTTGATGATTCAAATTGAAGGGCATTTGAAGGTATGATAAATTCCAGTCCGATATCTGTCAACCCCTCAGATGATTTCGATTCACTCACGCCAGGATATTTTTTGATTGGCTAGCCGCTAATTGACTTCCCCAATGCAGTGCATTTTTGATTCACCAATCAAAAGTTAACACCAACAGCCCAAACACTGGCATCGGGAATATTTAACGACGAACCAGACAAAAATGGCATCACCAACAAAACAACGTCTCATTTGGTGACATAGTTTTGATGGTTGATGAAAATCTAGCTCTCACCCGATGGGCACTCGCGAAAATTATCAACACACATTCAGGACATGATGGCAAAGTGCGAGTGATTAAGTTAAAATTGGGTCACATGGACAATCCTGTCAAATGCCCAGTTCACAAAATTTGTAAGCTGATCCAAAGGGCTCGGAATGTTTGGATGTGATTTATCATCAGTCTTAACAAGTAATGCGACAAAGGTAGATAACTTGGATTAAAGATAATAAAAAATATAATCGACAGCCAAAACTCAAACCATGGGTCGAATCCGTTGTCGGTAATGCAGCAAAGTTAAGTCGGTAAACAATGGTCGATAATGAAAATAGTAATTATCGACGTCAACGTGACAACGGTGTGAGTCCTTGCTATTTTGAACAAGACAAGGCAAAATGAAAATTTAATGGAAACATTTATTGCTCGACAGACAGTCAACCACGACTTGCCTATATTTAGTGGCACCTATTAAGATGACCTCATTTCAACACGTGACTGCCAGTTTTCAAATTCAGAAAATCAAGATCGACTAAGGAAGTATCTCCGCGGCAAAGCCAAAGATATCGTCGATCATTTAATGATATTGCCAGGAAATGTCAATGAGATATTAACAATATTACGAAATCGGTTCGGACGGTCCGATTTTATTGTGAAACACTTACTGGATAGATTCTTAGATCTTCCAGTTGTCAAGGAAGGTAGACCGGAAACATTGGTTGATGTCTATGATTTTTTGACAAGTTTTGTATCAACGCTGAAAGTTTCAAATGAGGATGACCAACTACGAAATCCAGTGCTTTTCCGTGACATCTGATTAAAGATCCCAACCACTCAAGCCGTGCAATTCATAGAATATTTTGACCATCTCGACAAAGACACGCTAAAAGTTAAAATTTTGAAATTTATGAGATGGATTGGAAAAAAAGTAAATGCATTGACTCAATTGGTGACACCATCAGCAAAAAAACAGGTGGAAATCGACAAACCCAAAAACAAAGGTGCATTCAAAAAAGATGTGACGTATACTATTGTCAACGACAACGCCATAAAACAATGTCAGTTCTGTAAGACAACTGTTCATAAATTAAGTGATTGTGCCAAATTTCAAATATGTTCAGCACAAATACTGAAGTTTTGCAAACAGGGAAATGTTGCGGTATCAACAACTGCAGGCGCCCTCATTATCAGTTACTCCAGAAAACAAATAATGATAAAGTAATTGAGGCGCCGGCAGACATAAATTACCTCGTAAACAATACCGCACGCAGATTATTGCTCAAAATAGTTTCCGTCAAACTGAAAGGTCCCAAGATGACGATTGAAACATTAGCGTTATTGGACGACGCATCGACCGTTTCATTTATAGACGAAGACATATCCAATAAGTTGGGATTGGACGGTCCTGTTCAATCGCTCAAGATACAATGGACAAACAACCAAGTGAAACAGCAAGATGATTCAAAAACAGTTAGTGTATCAACTAGCGGAAACTACGACCAGACGAAGCCCTACGTTCTACGTCACGACAATAAAAGGCCTTTCGCTATCAACACAATCAATCCAGTTCGACAAAATCGAAATATATTTTAAATATTCACCAAATGTCGCGAAAGTTTCATTCAACAACGGAACACCAGTAATTCTGATTGGACAAAACAATTGGCCTGTGATTGTCAACCGTAAAATCATATACGGTCCCTGGAACGGTCCTGTCATAGGCAAAACCCTACTGGGTTGGGTAGCCCGATATCAATGTTTTACATGAGTTAGTAAAAGAGCAATGGAAGTTCGAATCATGTGGAACAAAACCCGAGACAGAACTCGGATTATTTGTAGACGACAAACGATGTAACAAGATCCTTGAACACACAATTCGACGTATATATAGTAGAAGATTCGAATGTGGACTTTTATGGAAAGGCGACTGCCCAAATCTCCCCGAGAATAAAATCACTGCCATTTCTCGTTTACACTGTCTGGAGAGAAAAATGGATAGAAATTCAAATTATGCAGCATTGTATTCCCAGAAAATGAAAGAGTACATCGGCAAAGAATATTTAAAGAAAATATCCACAAATGACATCGACAGGGAAATTCCAAAGTCATGGTATTTACCTCACTTCGGAGTGGTAAATCCAAACAAGCCAAACAAACTACGGATCGTATTTGATGCTGCATCCAAATCCAACGGGAAATGTCTAAATGATTTCTTATTCTCTGGACCCAACTTGTATAGTTCGTTACCAAACATCCTGATTAATTTCCGCATCCAACCAGTCGCATTCGTCGCCGACATAAAAGAAATGTTTCTACAAGTCAAATTTCGCGCCGAAGACCGACCAACCCAACGAATGGTATGGAGGGGAATGGATCGACATCGAGAGCCAGACATTTTTGAGATTCAAGTGGTATTTTTTCGTTCCACATGCGGTCCGTACCTGGCTCAGGAAGTAAAAAATCAAAATGCCCGCGAGTTCATGGCGGAGTACCCGGGAGCTCGTAATGAATATGGACGACTATTTCGGTGGTGCAACAGACGAGCCAAATGCGATTCAACTAATCAAATACTTCATTGCTGTTCACAAAAAGTTTTTGACTCCTGTCAAATATTCTAACTGGCGGAAAAAATCTCATGCAAATGAGAAAGTGCTATCAACTGGGATGATGAAATCCCCAAACGACAGTATGACATGTGGAAAAATTGGGTTACAAATCTACATAAGTGATTCAGAAAATACTCTTCATTGGATCAAGTCACACACTAAACGATTCAAAGTTTTCGTTGCTAAGAGAGTGTTCAAAATTCAGGAGTTGATAAACGCATCCGAATGGTATTACGTACCGACAGCCAATAGCAATATGTAGCAGATGATGCGACAAAAGAAAAAAGTTACGATGAGTTCGACAACAATCCAAGGTGATTCAAGGGCCACCCAGTTTTGTACGGTTCCACAACGACATGGCCAAAACAAGACAAAATTCGGCCAGCGATTAACGATTCGGAAATTGAAGAAGTAAAAACCGTGTACGTCAACGTCATTTCCAACGACATTGCTATTCTGCCAATTCCTGACGTCAACAAATTTGGAAAGTATTGGAAAATTGTACGATCAACAGCTTGGATGCTAATTTTCATCGCCAAATGCAAAACCAAGCAAAGTACACATGGCGTTAAGTATGCTCTAAAACCCAACGACATTGCTAAAGTGGAAAAATTATTGATTCGACGAATACAAGCCGACAGCTATTCTTCCGAGTTACAACTTTTGTCAATCGGTAAGTTAATTCCGAAAATTAGTAGTTTGGGACGTTTTCCGTGTGTAGTTGACATGGACGGAATTATTCGGCTAAAGAGTCGCTTAGACAATTCCAAACTTAGAGACGACAAGAAAAATCTGATTGTCTTGGACGGCGATCATCCCATTACCAAATGAATCATCAAATGGCACCATGCAAAGAATAATCATATGGGAAATGACACCATCATCTATATTGTTCGGGAAAGATTTTGGATTCCTCGATTGAGAAACACTCGAAAAAAAATCTCCCGTGAATGTCAACACTGCACAAATAAAAAGACAATGCCAGATATCCCAGTCATTGGACAACTGCCGGAACACCGATTGGAGCCAACAGGCCTTTCAACAAATGTGGTGTTGATTACTTTGGACCCTTTGAAGTCATCGTTCCACGAAGCCAAATGAAACTTTACAGTGTAATTTTTACTTGCATGGTCACACGTGCGATGCATTTGGAAATAGCACACGACCTATCAAGTAACGCTTTCATGTTTGTATTTCAACAATTCGGCACTCAGACAACGAAACAAAATTTAGGTAAGCCGAAAAAGGAAATAGCCAATGCAATTGCTAATTGGAATCACGACGAAATGCAACAGACGTTTACCATGAAGAACTGCATATGGCATTTCAATCCACCAGCCGCACCACATATGGGTGGTGTCTGGGAGCGTCTTATACGATTAATTAAACAACACCTATTCGAAATGCTGAAGGAGGGATATCCCCATGAGTATGTGTTTAGAACACTATTCTACGAGATCGAAAATATCTTAAATAGCCGGCCGCTGACAAATGTGCCATTGGACTCGGCCGATGCAGAACCATTAACACCAAACCATTTTTTGTTTGGATCGCCTTATGCCAGTTTCCGGTTTGCACAAACAATTGACAAAGACCTGATTTACCTAAACCGTAGGCCATCCAACAGCTGTTGGAACAGATCTGGAAAAGATGGGTTAAAGAA
Organism: Tipula confusa; assembly: GCA_963556175.1. Classification (NCBI taxonomy): domain Eukaryota; kingdom Metazoa; phylum Arthropoda; class Insecta; order Diptera; family Tipulidae; genus Tipula; species Tipula confusa. The sequence goes on along the minus strand of OY744475.1, from coordinate 52,465,941 downwards.
TACTTGTCGCACATCATCATTTCTACCAAATGGATGACAGAGTCCCGAAACATTGAGTTCGTTATCGTGATGTATCCGGAAAATCCCCGAAATTATTGGCCAAAGGGAGTTGTTGTTAAAGTTTACCCCGCCAAAGATAGACGAGTTGTGAACATCAAGATAAAGACAAGTGTCTTCAAGCGACCAGTGACGAAATTGGTTAAATTGGATGTTCGACGAGAGTAATTGAATCAACCGGAGTAAACTACTGGGAAGAGAATTTTATGGATTCCACGTCATGTTCCACATAGGGCGTACACGACGATTCTCTCACTCCTTTTATTTATTTTTTTTCCCTTTCCTTTTTTTTAATGTATTTTTACCTTTTGTTTTTGTTCGCCATTTTTTGTTAGAAAATATATTAAGACAGTCGACAATAAGTAGTTGAAGAAAAAACATCCGACAAAAGTCAGTAACAATTTATATATATATATATATATATATATATATATATATATATATATATATATATATATATATATATATATATATATATATATATATATTTATATTTCCAAATTATTTCTCGGACCATATTTTTACAATTGGTGATCTATTGTGGATGGTCATTCCAACGAACGATTTTACACACAATTGGTCGCGGCGTTGTTGTCAGCGGTGTAGATCGAATTCAAGACCGCAGTGTGTATACGACCAGTGACGGTGAGTATACGCTAATACTGTCTTCAAATATAAATTGTACAGCTTATTAGCATTGTTCCACTAGTATAATCGACTATGTCTTTTTGAATATTAAAAATCAGCCCTCGAACATTTTACAAATCAATAATCGTAATAACTGTCTTTAATCCTTAATCGTCTATCTCCTATAGTAACTTATCTGATAAAAAGTAAATCCTCAAACGAGAATGGACGGTACGTTCGATGGTCGAGTGTAGCAAAAAAAAAAAAATTGATTTCACTATCAACATTATTATGTATATTATGTGTATATGTTATATGAAAAAGGATAAAGGATTAAAAAATTGTGATTGATTTTTTTTTTTATTTTTTATTATTTGAAATCTAATATTTACTTGAAGATAATATGGTTGCTGTGTACTCGTTTTATGTTTATGTTTCTTAATAATTAGTTAATTAATTTTGTCTGATTTAATGAAGCTTTTCCTTATAACACACACAATATATATATATATATATATATATATATATATATATATATATATATATATATATATATATATATATATATATATATAATGAAAATACCAAAAAATTTATATGTATACATGTAGGTGGGAAATTAAAGAAGAAGGATATTTTTAGCATCATCACCAACATCATCATTACCATCATATATATATGTAGTATGTATAAGATAGTATAACAAAAAGCTTTTTGGTTTTGGTAAATTTATATCCTCGACTATATACATAAACTAAAAATTTTTTATACATAAAACGACCCCACAACGATTGGTTTTAAAAGACACAGCCAACTATAAAAAGCACACGATACGTGTTTGCTGTTAAATTTTCAAGATTAGTAACAAAATTTATTGGGAAAAAATTAAAAGTTTTCGTGTTTTAATTTGTGAATTGGAGGACAAGTATTAAGACAATTTTTAATAGTAAAAATTTTTAGAGACCAAACCACAACATACGGTGAAGATGTGCTATTATATAGACGAAAAACTATACCATACATTAAACCACAACATTTTAAAAAATAGTAACAACAATATTGACACCATTTATTTTAATTATGTGTAGTTAAATTTTTATTTTTATTTTTTTCAATAAATTTTAAACTTCTTTAATAATAATTTTAACTAAAATTTTTAAAGTTATATAGTCATCGGTGATTTAATGTTCGGCCAATCTGTGATCTAGGGTTCTGTAGACAAAAGACAGTAAGCGACACAAAATTCATCAACATCAGAAAATTTTATGCGAAAATGTAGGTAGTAGGTTAGCGAGGGCTTTCAATTACAGTTATCAAAAGAATATTTACAATTAAAAGTTGGATTTAGCACAGCCATATATATATATATATATATATATATATATATATATATATATATATATATATATATATATATATATATATATATATATATATATATATTATATATATATATATATATATATATATATATATATATATATACAGGGTGGCTGAGACCAAGTGTTACCAAATGAAAACGCTGTAATTTTTTTAATTTTAATTATTTTTTATTGAAATTTCATGTAATATGTTGAAAACATAATACATTTTATGAAAAACATGTTACTGCTCGATATGACCTCCTTTGGCTCTGATTATTTGATTCAGTCTTCCATAGAAAGCATTGCATGCTGACCGAACGTGGGCTTGCGGAATTTTATTCCATTCTCGAACAAGAGCTGACTTCAATGCATCAACACTTTCGTATTTTTTAGTGGACACCTAACTCTCCAAAATGGACCATATGGAGAAATCCATGGGATTCAAGTCTGGTGAATATGGTGGCCATTCTTACGACGAAATCAGCCGCGGAACGCAATTTTGTAAAAATTGCTGTGTCGCTCGAGCTTTTTGTGATGGTGCCGAGTCCTGTTGGAATGTCCAACGGTTCGTACCAAAGTGTTTACGTGCCCAAGGTAGCAAAGCATCGTTTAGGATCTTTTGGCGGTACACCTCTTGGTTTACCTTGACTCCATGTTCGATGAAAACCAGAGGAGTGCGTCCATCTGCAGTAACTGCAGCTCAAACCATAACATAAGCTGGTGATTGCTTGCACATGGCAACTCTTGTGCCCAAATTATCGTTGGACTTGTGCTCTAACCAAACACGATCATTTTGTTAATTCACATACTGTTGAATGGTGAAAATTTTCTCATCAGAAAAGACAATTTTTGGAATCTCATCACGTTCGGCCAAGGCCTTCAATGCTCGTGTTCTTTCAAGCCTAACTTTTTTTTGTGCCTCCGTAAGATCTTGAACTTTTTGTATCTTGTAGGGCTTCAAGTGTAGTTCATTTTTCAATATGGTTTGAATGCTGTATCGTGAAACATGTAGACGTGCGGCTAATTGATTGGCACTATGACGAGGATTTCGTTGGATTGGTTTCTTCACTTTTCGTATCATTTCTTTTGATGTTGCTGTCTTTTTAGGACCGCCTCTGTTGCGTTTAGCGATGCTACCAGTTTCGTAGTATCGAGTTATGGTTCGATACACAAACATTTTATTCACATTCAAATGCTGGAGCTGACGAACTATTGCTGTTTGTGAATTTCCACCCAAATACAGTGCTATTACACTATTACGTTTGAATTCCATTACGATTTTTTTATTATGATATTAATTTAGAACAATTATTTGATGACCACATGTAAACAACTAACCAAACTACAATCTGTCAAAAAATTTACGCGCGAAAATGACAACTACACAAATGACAGCAGAGTGAAGTCAGTAACATTTGGTCTCAGCCACCCTGTATAACCGAGCAATTGGCGCAGTGGTTAAAGCTGCGGTGTTTGGGACGGGAGGTACCGGGTTCGAATCCCAACGAGGGAGGGTTGCAAAAGGGAGTTTTCATCACCTGATTTTGATCGTCATCACCGATGACGAAAGAGTTGGGAGAGCAATCGGCCCCAGAACAGATTGCAGATTGCAGAGTTCACCCTGTATATATATATATATATATATATATATATATATATATATATATATATATATATATATATATATATAACATATATTTATATATATATATATATATATATATATATATATATATATATATATATATATATATATAATACATGTAGTTCTAATATAATAAGATGCTAAATATACAATTTTACCAAATGTAAAGACACGCGCACCACAGTGTAAAAATGGGTAAATAAAAACCAATTATTAAGTGAACCCGTGATAGTGTTTTGAGGAAATCAAATAGTGTTCCTTTGCCCTGTTACATTTGGGGCTAAAAGTTATTAAGTGCTCAACAGATTTGAGGTTTCACCGCGCAACCACTCTAAACCGCTCCAACACGGACTGAAATAAAGGTAAGCCTTTTAAATTTATTTACCTAAAAGTGGTCGTGTACTACAAGATAGACGTAGAAAACTAAACAGAATTTTGTTCATAAAATCATAGTTGTTATAGTAATTGACGTGTACTACAAGATAGGCACAAACAAACAACTACGATAAAACCATACAATTTTTGTATACTACAAGATAGGTACAGAAATAAACGAAATCTTATTTCGATAAATAATTTTTAAATAAAAATCACAAAAGGTGGTTAATGATTTACCGGAAACACACCCATTACCGGAACAATCAGTAGACAATATGCAACATAATTTATCTGCACAACTGTTAGTGATTATTCAACAACTTGATAAGCACAGGAGGTGCAAGATAAAAATTTATTATACTTAAAAAATAAAATGGAGCAAAACCCAACAGGGCCTTTTGTTGAACCTAAACCAACCAACACGGTTGACCTATTTAGGATGCCAGATTCCATTAAATCAATTCCTACTTTCGATGGTAATCGAAAGCAGTTAACTGCTAGGATATAAACCGCCGAAAACACTCTATCATTTTCATAGTTATTTCCATAAATTAAAGGAAACCGTCTAAAATATTAAAGTGTTGTCTAAATAAAACACTTTGTTTAATAATGCGTGGCCAGCCATTAATGCATTTATCGACGAAGACGCGTTAGCAGCCTTTATCTCAGGGTTAAGAAACCTATACCTAAAAGCGTACTTAAAAGCGTATGCTTTTTTATGTAAATTTAGCGCGAATGAGATAATTACAGGAAACTAAAAAAAAAAACAGATTTTTCGGTTTCAACAAACCAAAAGGTTTACTAACCAAAAACTAATTATCCATCGAATCAACAAAGTTTTGGGTTCCAATATCTTAATAGGGATTCTAATCAAAATGTTCAGAGAAGAATCATTCCTAATCAACAATCAGTTCCCATGGAAGTTGACCCAACATTACGTTCGCGGTATACGTTTAATAAGAAATTGATAAATAATCAAGAATTATGTCCAGACGACCACACAGTCGACACTAATCATGTGGAATCAGAGTTAAATGAAATAAATTTTCAGACGGACCAGGGCTCAGATACGGAAACTTAAACTTTCTGCCATACCTATAGTCCTTAACCATCCGATATCAAATAAAAACATTAAACTCTTAATAGATACCGGTGCCAATATTATAAAGCCCGGCATAGTACCCGAAAGCTCCTTAATAAATAATAAATTACATGTAAAAAACATTTTCGGTAGTAAAAAAACAGAAATTAACCTGTTAGGAAAAAATCTGCCTAACCAAATATAGCACGTATTGGAATTTACAAATTATTTGATGATATATTAGGATCGGAGTACATGGTTAATTCTTCAATTTTTATCGTTATTACACCTACAACATCTTTACAACATCGCAAGCAGGTGACTGGGTTGTCCCAGAATTTGCTAAATTAGATCAAAATATTACAATTCAGCCTGGGTTGTATAAAGCATGCAACAATTAAACAGCTGTTAATATACTATCAAATGATCTGGAACATTTACCAAAATTGAAATTACAAATAAATAATTTTGATTCTATTCAACCTATACCGGTTTTGAGCAATTCAATTATTAGTAAAAAAACAATAAAAGATTTGATAAGAACAGAGCATTTATCTGAATACGAAGAAAAAACTCCAGTTAATTGTATTACGGCAAAATGAAGGGCTTTCTGCCACTGCTGTTTTTAAACATAGTATTCAAACTAAAGATGAGATGCCAGTTTATACAAAAACCTATAGGTATGCCCATCACTTCAAGACAGACGTTGAAGATTAAGTTCAAGAGATGCTAGACAGTAGCATCATCAAAAATTCAAACAGGCCTTATTCCTCACAATTTGGTTAGTTCCCAAAAAGGCTGGAATTCGTAAGATAATCATATTTCACTACCGTAGACATAAAATCTGGATTCCATCAGATACCCATGGCAGAAAAATCTCAGTAAAAAGCCGCATTTTCTACGGACAAAGGTCATTTTGAATTTTGTCGGTTTGAAGAACGGACCTGCTACTTTTCAAAGAGCCATGAATAATGTTTTGAATGGACTATTGGGAAAATTATGCCATGTCTATTTAGATGATAATTGTAGGGGAAAATCAGATTGTAGGGAAAAATCTGAATACTCATTTGAACAATTTGAAAACTGTCTTAAAACGATTACAACATTTCAATTTAAAAATTCAGCTTGACAAACATTAAGGATTATTCCACAATAGCCAAACATATGACGAAGTACCTTAAAAAAGATGTACCATTAGACATGAAGGACAAAGAGTACATAAAGTCATTGGAGACTCTAAAAACTACTATTGCTACAGATCAGATACTTACGTATCCTGATTTCAATAAACCCTTGTAGCGACCATCGCTACACACACAATTAAAAAATTATTCAGATATTTCGTGCAATTTCATATAATTCGCTAACGCTACATGTACACTGTACATAAATATATATAGAGCGTAAAATAGCTATTACACATAGCACTCGGTTGCCATGGCCTGATGAGATGACAAATAATTTTTAACAAAATTATTTACGATTCCTCATCAGATCGAAACTGAGCTTTGCTTCGCACAACATCTACATCTGAATAATTCAAATAACGACACGTCACCGCCGTCGTTATACCCTTTATATTAACAACCGACGCTTCAGACTTCGCTATAGTTGCAGTGCTATCTCAAATCCAAAATAATATTGAGAGACCTATAGCATTTGCTACAAAAACTCTGAATGAAGCAGAAATAAATTATGCCACTAGTAAAAAAGAGGCATTAGCTATAATATGGACAGTAAAAAAGTACCATTCAAACCTTTACGGTGCTAAATTCACACTGGTAACTGACCATAAGCCCTTGACGTTCATTAAGTCATCCGAAAAGAACTCAAAAATCCTTAGATTTAGACTTGAACTTTAGAATTATGACTATCACGTCGTATACAAAGAAGGCAAAGCCAACGTCGTGGCAGACGCACTTAGTAGAATGCCGATGTCAGATCCAATTGCTCTTAACGTTATAGAATCATCGAATAATTTCTTTACAAGGAACCGAAGAAGTTGCAGAAAATATTCATGAAAATAGTAGCGAAATGGACACAATCCGAACTGGAAGATATTACCGACTTCTTAAAAAAATACCACAACGGAAAACAATCTGCAATCTTCGAACCTGAAACCCTTTACAGTAAAATTCAGGAATGTTTTAGACGAGAATTCTCCCAAAATGGCCATAAGGTTTTCGTCAGCAAAATGATCGAGGATGTGAGAAGTTCAGAGCGACAAAGCCCCATAATTGTAAAAGAACACGAACGAGCCCACAGACGCATAAAAAAGGTTGACTATAAGCATTTAAAACACTAAAGTAAATAATAGCAACCGATCAGATACTCAGGTATCCTTATTTTACAAAACCCTTTATTGTAACAACAGATGCGTCAGACTACGCTTTTGGCGCAGCATTATCCCTAAATCAGGATAATATGGGCTGTTAAAAAATACCAGTAGCATACAAATTTGGCCCCAGCAGGTAAGTAAGAATTGCACGATATTAATGAATTTTGGCATAGTTAATGTACTCCCCAAAACCTATTATAAGAAGTATTGAGCCCAATACAGACCACTATTACAGATTTTGGATTTTTTAATTTTGAAACAGCTTAAATTTAAGCTGTTGGTGGGTTTTATAACGGTAAATTTTTTGCAACTCAAACTACGCACAACACATGATTGACAATAACCACAAATAACAAAAATCTGAACGTGTTGCATAATTGGCTCTAATATTGCTTTCCTGAAATGGAGATATTAGGAATCGTAGACTCTAAAAATGTCCTTAAGCGGAAGCAAGATATTCTTCATGCTATGAACAATTTTCTTGAGGAAAATCACCAGGATAGTCCTTTTAAAGAAGAAAACTTGCTGGTTACTTTTCTAATTCCTAATTATTTATTTAGTAGTAGGACACAGCACCCATCTTACTTTACAAGTTAGGCAGCTTTCCGTTCAATTATGGAAACACACAATAACTAGAATTTAAACCGCTGGAATAAGTATGGCATAAATACGTGCAAGTAGCTAGGAAGACTCTCAGTAGCGAGTTTTAAAATATTAAAAATTTAAGTTTTTCACAAACATTGCTAAGTCAACCAAGCAAACATTTTCCGATTCCAGAGCTGGAGACAATTCAAAAACTCTTCGGTAAAATTTTAATTTTATTTATTTAACGTAAGCATTTTGTAATGGGTAAATTTTTTGATAAATCCACTTTTTTGCCCCATCTCAGACTCCTTTTTTCAGTATGGTTTTAAATTTTAGCGGTGATTCCGGCAATCGTTTTATATTTAAAATGGGCCACAAAGTGGTGTATTCTGAAATTATGAAAATGGAAAAATTTGTTCCCTTAATCAATAAGGGAACAAATCAATACCCTTAATCAATATGTTGTGTTATTCCCAATTCAAATTAGATTCCGGAAAACAAAATTTTGGAACTTGTGTATGTTCAAGATCCACACAATCACCAAAATTTTGTAAGAACTCACAGAAATGTTATGTCAATAATGAATTTCAACCAAAAATCAAATTTACCAGACTAACAAATAAATTTGAATTACAAATCAAATCTTTTGGTTTGAAGAATTCAGGCATAGTGAAATTATAGTTTTAGATTAAATTTGACAGAAAATGGAAATTATGACGTATCCCTGAATAGTAATAATATAATGATATATCACAATATAAAATAGATTATGATAGTATCGGTTAAGTTGTAAATCATCCGAAAGTGCCTCTTTTATGTATCTTTTATGTTGGGTAAATGTAAAAAAAATATAAAATTGAGATAATCTCGATCAATAGGTATTAGATGTGTCAATAAATACAGTCATGTTCAAAACTATTTGGGCAAAGTTTAAAATACCATATCTTAAAATGTCCGAAGTGGCAAATTTCCAACTTTTGAAGCCAAAATGTACCAAAAGTTATATTAGTAATCTGTAAAATTCAATTATTCCAAATTTTTCACTAATTCTATATGGTCCAATTGTTGATACTCAGCCATAAATTGACTGTATGCAAAAGGAAAATCCCCAAACCGCACCATCTTGCATGTTCTTCCAATATTGAAGGAGTATTAGAAAATGGTTGACCCCAAAACTTCCCGACTCGTCCCTTGAAGATATTTCAGCAAAGCGGTTACACATAGTTAATCTGCTTGTTTAGTGATGGCTGAGACTGGCTACCTGGAGATATCAAATAAAACTGAAGGTTGCTAGTCGGAGATTTTGGGCATAATATGCATTTGAATTTCAAATAAAAACTTGCAGCAATGTGCTGTACCGAGTTCTTTAAATATTATAATTCCGTTAAACCATTAAGTTTCTGATTGTTATGAATGTGACTGTCGAATAATTTAAAGGATTTTTGCAGTTTGATAATTCAGGAAGCTCGTTAATACAGCTGCATAGATGGGCTTTTAGAAAATCTTAAACTCCAAGTACAAGCATTTAACTCAGCTACATGAAGCTAAACCTTTTCTAAATTTGGTAACTGAGGAAATTCTTTCAAACTCTTTTGAAAGAGCACAAAAACGTAACTTTAACTATGCGAATTTAGGGTCGAAAGAAAAAAATGAATGCATCCATTTTCATTTAAAGCAAAAAGTGGTAAGAAAAAGGTTCATTCACCCGTTGAATGATATATTGTTAAATCAAAGTAATTTTAAAACAATTAACTATGGTAAGCAAACGGGAAAGTAAGGTAGAGTTAGGATTCCTGAATCCAGTGGTAAATATTCAAAGTTCGTGTCGTTCTGTGATCTGTTTGAAGCATCGGTTTACAATAATAGTAATATATTTATGGTGTATCGAGCATATAAGCCACACTCTATGATTTCAACGCGCTATTAATACAGGTTTTCGATCAACCGAGTATTAATCAAAGTTTTACAATGTCTACAGTTCTACAGTTAAATGTTCTTGGTGAAGAAAGACAATCGAGTTGAAAGGAGCTTGGGCTCATGAAACAGTAGAGGTGGATTAACCTATGGAAAAATGACATTTTGAGAGTTGGTGGAGGGTTGCGACATTCTAGGCTGCACCACTATGTCTATAAGCATCAAATAATTTTGTCAAAAGAACATCTATTTAATAGCCAGATTTTACGGCATTTACACGGAAAAAAACTGCAACCCTGTCTATCCCTAATATTTTACCTGATAAAATAGCAATTATAGTTAGTCGGTGGTATGAGCACCATACAAAATCGTAAATAATTGTGTTCCATAGTTTCTGAAAACTAATTAGGAATCTTCGAAGCAACTAGTCTGAGATTTGCCTAGGGAAAAGGTTAAGGTTGCAAACCTTTCAATTCATGTGCGGTATTGACTATGCAGCGCAACTAAATTAGCATCAAAAAAAGGGCGAGACGTTAGATTTATTTAAGGGTACATAGTATTATTCATCTGCATATGGTAACAAGACCATTCACATGACAATTTCTGAGCGACCTATCAACTAAAGGCTTCAACGCTGTTTTGAAAATATTGGTTTCGATATACGAGGAATGCCAGACTAGATGTACAGCAACAATGGTTCCAACTTTATTAGACCGGGTTGAAAACTAAGTGAGTTTTATCAAGATATTTCAAGCAATAGTCATAATTCTTTAGTTGCAGAGCATTTATCCAAATCAAAAATTTGGAGTTGGCAATTAATATTAGACTATTAGTGTTCGTAACCAGGCACGAATAGCTTTAAATCCAAAGCAGGCCAGATTATTTCGATATTGAGGTTGGGAGAGAGAATTATATATAAAGCTAAGCCATTATCCGGATAATCTCTCTCCTGATCAATATACTTGCTACACTATGGTAGTTAGAGAAAATTAATATCACGAAAAACTTTGCAGAAAAATTGGATCCGGGTCACTTGGATTCATTGTCACTCGGGATAATTGAGTAGAAGGGGATATACATCCACTGCAAAACTCTAAATATCTTACAAATACCGACAATCTAAAATTGTACGAGGTATTAATCAGACCCGTTGTCGTGTATCGATGTAAGATTTATGGACCAGTTGGAATATTAGCCCATGTTGAGTTCAAAAATGAAAATAAAATATTGTAAGTATTTGGATGATTTAAACAGCTAGAAAACCTTAAATGTGGCCGCCACATTTAAGAGATTTGATTGTCACGCTAGTGACAATCAAATCTAATGCATGGCCATCACTTCTCGTGGTTTATATTATATCAAATATATGAAACATGGAACTATGAAACACTACAACAATCAAGTGGTGAGTATTCCAAAAACAGATATTAATAATGAACGCCATACAGAAATTTGTCATGTCATACAGTAGATTAGGCAGCAAGTAGTAAATGAACAGGATGATATCGGTAGAATAATTTTTACATAGACGATACTTTGACCGGACCAAATGAAATATCAAAGACAATAAAGATCGAAGAAAACGTATTATGGCGTTTCACTGCGGCTGGTTTCAAACTACAGAAATGGTCATCCAATCCAGTAGATATTATGTACTCGAAACCAAAGGAGTATCGGGAGCTGGAAAGCTTAGATTTAGATTCTGAATCTCATGTTAAACATTTAGCATTTGGCATGCGCAAAAGGACGTGTTTTTCTTCTCACTGGAAGAAACCTCTGTATTTACACGATTATTCGATACTCTTGGATGGCTTGCCCCAATAATAATACAAATTAAAATATTCTATCAGAGATAATGATTGGACTCGGGTGGGACAATTAAGTATAAAGCAAGATAAAATTGCTAGTTTGATTGAAATGAACAAAAGCTTAGCACTAATCGAACAAATTCAAATTTCAAGATGGATTATGACAGAGGAAAGAAAAGAAATCTAGCTACAGGGGTCTGTTAGCTGCATCTAAACTAGCTAATGAATGTTATTAGACATAGGTCACCCAAGTGAAACAGGTGTGCTTACCATGGCTAAAATTATGTGCAGTGCAATTTTTAACTAAGCTATACAGCATCGTCAAAGAGTCATTCCCTGGATAAAATATACAATTTACATCCACTACTCGCAGACAGAACAAATACGATACAGAAGTATCGAGTTTCAAAAGTCTTATTAGTCAGAGAAGGTAACCAACGGCGTTTTGCCATTGCAGACAATCAACTCGTTTAGCAGACAATCAACTGGATTTTTATTGAGAATTCAATAAAACCATTAATAATATAATAATATAATAATATAATAATATAATAATATAATAATATAATAATATAATAATATAATAATATAATAATATAATAATATAATAATATAATAATATAATAATATAATAATATAATAATATAATAATATAATAATATAATAATATAATAATATAATAATATAATAATATAATAATATAATAATATAATAATATAATAATATAATAATATAATAATATAATAATATAATAATATAATAATATAATAATATAATAATATAATAATATAATAATATAATAATATAATAATATAATAATATAATAATATAATAATATAATAATATAATAATATAATAATATAATAATATAATAATATAATAATATAATAATATAATAATATAATAATATAATAATATAATAATATAATAATATAATAATATAATAATATAATAATATAATAATATAATAATATAATAATATAATAATATAATAATATAATAATATAATAATATAATAATATAATAATATAATAATATAATAATATAATAATATAATAATATAATAATATAATAATATAATAATATAATAATATAATAATATAATAATATAATAATATAATAATATAATAATATAATAATATAATAATATAATAATATAATAATATAATAATATAATAATATAATAATATAATAATATAATAATATAATAATATAATAATATAATAATATAATAATATAATAATATAATAATATAATAATATAATAATATAATAATATAATAATATAATAATATAATAATATAATAATATAATAATATAATAATATAATAATATAATAATATAATAATATAATAATATAATAATATAATAATATAATAATATAATAATATAATAATATAATAATATAATAATATAATAATATAATAATATAATAATATAATAATATAATAATATAATAATATAATAATATAATAATATAATAATATAATAATATAATAATATAATAATATAATAATATAATAATATAATAATATAATAATATAATAATATAATAATATAATAATATAATAATATAATAATATAATAATATAATAATATAATAATATAATAATATAATAATATAATAATATAATAATATAATAATATAATAATATAATAATATAATAATATAATAATATAATAATATAATAATATAATAATATAATAATATAATAATATAATAATATAATAATATAATAATATAATAATATAATAATATAATAATATAATAATATAATAATATAATAATATAATAATATAATAATATAATAATATAATAATATAATAATATAATAATATAATAATATAATAATATAATAATATAATAATATAATAATATAATAATATAATAATATAATAATATAATAATATAATAATATAATAATATAATAATATAATAATATAATAATATAATAATATAATAATATAATAATATAATAATATAATAATATAATAATATAATAATATAATAATATAATAATATAATAATATAATAATATAATAATATAATAATATAATAATATAATAATATAATAATATAATAATATAATAATATAATAATATAATAATATAATAATATAATAATATAATAATATAATAATATAATAATATAATAATATAATAATATAATAATATAATAATATAATAATATAATAATATAATAATATAATAATATAATAATATAATAATATAATAATATAATAATATAATAATATAATAATATAATAATATAATAATATAATAATATAATAATATAATAATATAATAATATAATAATATAATAATATAATAATATAATAATATAATAATATAATAATATAATAATATAATAATATAATAATATAATAATATAATAATATAATAATATAATAATATAATAATATAATAATATAATAATATAATAATATAATAATATAATAATATAATAATATAATAATATAATAATATAATAATATAATAATATAATAATATAATAATATAATAATATAATAATATAATAATATAATAATATAATAATATAATAATATAATAATATAATAATATAATAATATAATAATATAATAATATAATAATATAATAATATAATAATATAATAATATAATAATATAATAATATAATAATATAATAATATAATAATATAATAATATAATAATATAATAATATAATAATATAATAATATAATAATATAATAATATAATAATATAATAATATAATAATATAATAATATAATAATATAATAATATAATAATATAATAATATAATAATATAATAATATAATAATATAATAATATAATAATATAATAATATAATAATATAATAATATAATAATATAATAATATAATAATATAATAATATAATAATATAATAATATAATAATATAATAATATAATAATATAATAATATAATAATATAATAATATAATAATATAATAATATAATAATATAATAATATAATAATATAATAATATAATAATATAATAATATAATAATATAATAATATAATAATATAATAATATAATAATATAATAATATAATAATATAATAATATAATAATATAATAATATAATAATATAATAATATAATAATATAATAATATAATAATATAATAATATAATAATATAATAATATAATAATATAATAATATAATAATATAATAATATAATAATATAATAATATAATAATATAATAATATAATAATATAATAATATAATAATATAATAATATAATAATATAATAATATAATAATATAATAATATAATAATATAATAATATAATAATATAATAATATAATAATATAATAATATAATAATATAATAATATAATAATATAATAATATAATAATATAATAATATAATAATATAATAATATAATAATATAATAATATAATAATATAATAATATAATAATATAATAATATAATAATATAATAATATAATAATATAATAATATAATAATATAATAATATAATAATATAATAATATAATAATATAATAATATAATAATATAATAATATAATAATATAATAATATAATAATATAATAATATAATAATATAATAATATAATAATATAATAATATAATAATATAATAATATAATAATATAATAATATAATAATATAATAATATAATAATATAATAATATAATAATATAATAATATAATAATATAATAATATAATAATATAATAATATAATAATATAATAATATAATAATATAATAATATAATAATATAATAATATAATAATATAATAATATAATAATATAATAATATAATAATATAATAATATAATAATATAATAATATAATAATATAATAATATAATAATATAATAATATAATAATATAATAATATAATAATATAATAATATAATAATATAATAATATAATAATATAATAATATAATAATATAATAATATAATAATATAATAATATAATAATATAATAATATAATAATATAATAATATAATAATATAATAATATAATAATATAATAATATAATAATATAATAATATAATAATATAATAATATAATAATATAATAATATAATAATATAATAATATAATAATATAATAATATAATAATATAATAATATAATAATATAATAATATAATAATATAATAATATAATAATATAATAATATAATAATATAATAATATAATAATATAATAATATAATAATATAATAATATAATAATATAATAATATAATAATATAATAATATAATAATATAATAATATAATAATATAATAATATAATAATATAATAATATAATAATATAATAATATAATAATATAATAATATAATAATATAATAATATAATAATATAATAATATAATAATATAATAATATAATAATATAATAATATAATAATATAATAATATAATAATATAATAATATAATAATATAATAATATAATAATATAATAATATAATAATATAATAATATAATAATATAATAATATAATAATATAATAATATAATAATATAATAATATAATAATATAATAATATAATAATATAATAATATAATAATATAATAATATAATAATATAATAATATAATAATATAATAATATAATAATATAATAATATAATAATATAATAATATAATAATATAATAATATAATAATATAATAATATAATAATATAATAATATAATAATATAATAATATAATAATATAATAATATAATAATATAATAATATAATAATATAATAATATAATAATATAATAATATAATAATATAATAATATAATAATATAATAATATAATAATATAATAATATAATAATATAATAATATAATAATATAATAATATAATAATATAATAATATAATAATATAATAATATAATAATATAATAATATAATAATATAATAATATAATAATATAATAATATAATAATATAATAATATAATAATATAATAATATAATAATATAATAATATAATAATATAATAATATAATAATATAATAATATAATAATATAATAATATAATAATATAATAATATAATAATATAATAATATAATAATATAATAATATAATAATATAATAATATAATAATATAATAATATAATAATATAATAATATAATAATATAATAATATAATAATATAATAATATAATAATATAATAATATAATAATATAATAATATAATAATATAATAATATAATAATATAATAATATAATAATATAATAATATAATAATATAATAATATAATAATATAATAATATAATAATATAATAATATAATAATATAATAATATAATAATATAATAATATAATAATATAATAATATAATAATATAATAATATAATAATATAATAATATAGTAATATATAAACTATTTCATATAGATTTTAATCGACATAAAACTTTTATCAATTTTACACTAAACTTAATTGGATTAATCGTTTTGTGATAAAATTATATGTCCTTGTAACACTTTGCCGCACAAATGGCGCAAAATTCTAATCTTGTGTGAATTTTGGGACACCCTTTATTTTTGTTACATGTTATATATTTTAAATTCTTAGACAAATATTGACTAATTTCAAATGAAAAATATGTAAAGCCGATTAATCAAGTTCATTCATCTTAATTCTGAAGAGAACAATGGTCGAGAACTTTTCGGATATCTTTCCATATATAGAATTGTTTGATTGATTTTAACATAATTACAAAAGCAACATTTATACAAATTTTATTCCATTCATTCGATACGAAGAAATTTGATTTCACTTTACCATTTTATAACATTCCTGTTCATATATAGCGTAACCGTAGAACTTTTGTGTATGAAGCTTCTTTACTGCACGCTATTAACATAATTAATTTTGCTTCTCGCACAACACCAAAAAAAAAAAACTCCAAATCAAAGTATGAAATTTTCTTTTACCATTCGTTTTTTTTTTGTTTATTATGTATGACCTGACCTATTCATCAACAATTTTCAATTGGGAAAAAAGTTTCATCAAAAAAAAAATTCGAAAAAAAAGCTTTTTGTAATTGATACACAGCAAGAACGAGAGAGACCGAACGAAAATTTTGTAATATTCAATTCAATTCATTTAGAAAATATTTACTTTTCATCATTTTATCGCGATCCAATGATATTTTTGGTAGAACATGGCAAAAAAAAAAAAAAAATCATCGAAAAAAAAAAAACAAAAAAAAAATTGTCTGGTAAAACGATGGATTATACATGATGAGAGAGAGGGTGAAATCCATTACATAAATTGGAGGAAGTACATATTTTGCTGAATTATAATAAAATATATAGGAAAATTTCAAATCGTAATACTGTATATAGCCGTGTTCCGCACTGTATAGAAAACTCAGAATTTAGTATTTTTTATTTTTTTTTGTTTGCCCATTTTCCCTTAGAATTATTATGAGGTTTGGAAATATTATATGAAAATTATATGTTCATATATTACCGATTATATTTAAATAAAAGAATCTAAGGTATGAGGTGAAAATATGAGACCGGTTCGATGAGGTTTTTCATGCGGACAAGGCATTGAGCCGTTAGATTTTTCCACTACTATACAAAACCCACAAAAAAAAATGCTGCTCAGTGAACCTATTCTTTAGCCAGAGCTTCAGACCACCTGGTGATATATTTTTAGGCCCAAATTCTCAATGCCTCCATCGACTGATGACTTTAAACAAAACCACTTCGCATCTGTGTACGAAATTTAGGCACAGTCGATTCACGTAAATCGACATTTGCTAAAAATTTTGATAATTGCTAGTTGGTATTTGTTACTGAAGACAGAATACGAACCGGCCTACTCCACACCTTACGAAGGACCTTATAAAGTTTTTCGTAAGCTACGAAAATTAGTAAAGTGTTAAATTAGTAAAATAAAAATAGAGTACGGAACCCTAAATCTGCTTCAGAAAACTGGTTTGGAGATAATTTGCGTGTAAATGGCGCCATTAAATAGTCATTGCTTTCTGTAGCGGCTATTCTTTGGAATAAAGATATCCAGCATCTGATTTTTAAGTTAGGGGCAATGATCTTTGATCAACCAGCATGACATATAAATATGTATAGCAGCTTGACTGGGTTCCTAAAATGTGGCCCTTTCGACAATTTACGTGACCTACACTTGTATAAAAATGGATCGAGTACAACTATAGCCACCGTTTACTATCCTCTTGTTGTATCTAACTATTTATGTTATGAACTCCCCAGAAAAGCCTCAGATTACTACCTCGGATTCAGCTAATCACGGAGTAGCATACTTTACAACACAAATAGTTACAATCTCTAAACTACTCTGATCTTAATAATGAAGGAGAGGGTTTCCTAATACATCGCAGTGGGAATCAGCATATCATTGAATTTCACACAATCAATATGCGCGTTTGCTTGATTCAAGTTCACCTATCGAAGAAAAGTCAGATAATGTCTAAGTATGGTTTTTTGTGGAGCTGGAAGATGTCATAAATAATATCCTGCGTCCCAAATTACAATCACCGTAGGCGATTTGAACAATCAAATCAATAGGAGGGCCCAAAAAGATTCATACTGAATCTGTTTTAAGCTCATTTACCGTGTCAACATGATAAGAGCTGTGACAACAGGTCTGTTCAACACCTTGTACAACTTTACTTGGTCGACATTTGCAAGGTATTTTAACTTCAGCAGAGTACGTAGGGCGCTCAAAGCACTGGTCTGCGGCAAGATGCGGCTTTCAATCCCTCCTACACAAATATTATGAAAAAGGTTCCGAGTTATCAGAAACCAGCTTTTGAAAATGAAGAAGTAGAAAATGATGAGGAACAGCCATCGGAATAAACCATACAAGATCATATAAAAGACAGTATTTATGCCGAATCGAGTTAGCGGATAAATTGACAGATGAGTTGAAAGATGGTTTAAAAGTGTGGGATACATTTTATTTTTCAAGCCGAACAAGTTTTTGGGGAAGATTGAAACGAAGTCGACAAGAAAGGTGTCTCAAGGGCTACAAATAACCCAAATTTATTAACTTTTTGCATGCTTACCACGATTTATGTTGTGACCATACTGTGCTTCAATGCAAGACCAAGCAAAAATATCGAACTTTCAATAAAAGCGCACGATACATTAGTTCATTTATACTATCAACCGACCTCCGGATATAGAAACGAGAACTCAACCGCTGTAAATACACATACTTTTTGTTCGAGTCAAAATATAAGTGGAATTGCGTTATCTATAAGGGATAAGTGGGGTGCTCCACTTATCTCTTAATAATAAGTGGATAAGTGGATTGATCTACACGATCATTTATTATAGAGTTATTTTCCGTGACGTATCAAATACAATTCTGTCAAGTAAAAGTCTAGATGACATAGCAGATCAGGTTGACGAAATATGGTTGGTATTTCAAGGCAACAAAAGAGTTCGATTTGTGGTAGAGAAGACTATTTTTTTTGCAATCTAATCCAAGACATTTAAAACCAAATACCGAAGAGTTAAATTCGCATGAAGATGAGGGTTTAAAAAATGCAGTTACCATGAGTTAATTTAGAGTATGACAAGAAAGGTTTTTAAATATTTAAGACAGAATAAAGCATTAAAATAGTTAGGGGATACTTGTGCATTTTTGTCTGATTTTTGTCTAAAGATTTCACTACCAACACATTCTTAGATGCAATTACCAGATTCTTTGCTGTCAGAAGGATATGCAGCGATATTTCGACAATGCCACCAAACTTTTTGAATCTAGATATCAATTAACCTCGCTATGTAAACTTCCGACAAAGCTTCAAATTTTATCTTCGACGAGTTATTGGAGATACCACCCTCAATTATGAGAATACTTACATTCATTAAACAAATCGAAGCAGTTACAAATTTGGGACCACTATGCAAAAAGGAATATCCAGCAGATCCCCTGATAGCAGCACATTTTTAATAGGCCAACCACAGACACTTGCACCTTTACCAAATCTAAGACAATGAATATAGGCATTTGAAATGCCTATATTCATTGTTGTTGCATCTTTTGGCCATCTAAAGTGCCTATGAATATATCGGCATTTTAGATAGCTAAAGGATGCAACAACATTTTCGCACTGTTGGCATAGTTAATATTTGAAGTCACTCCAGCAAAATGGGCAAAAAATATTGATACTAATCGAGGCTCGAACAAATTAGTGAGATTTGTGATTATTAACATACCAAGGGCACATATAACCGACGAATCATAAAAAATTACAAATCAATTGAATTAACGGTTTTATCGTCGAAAATTTAATTTACATACATTTTATTTGACACAAAACTTTAAAATTAATACAAATTAGATTTAAAAAAAGTGAGTTATTGTGGTAAAATGAAAAATTAATTATTTTTGTAAATAAAAAAAAATTGTGTTAATCATTGTGAAATTATTGTAGTTGATACTAAACAAACCGGAAATAGGCAATAACGTTACAATTGGTGACAGTGGTGGGATTGTGAATAATAGATTAATAACGACTCTCTACGAATTGAAAGTCTTAGAATTGAAAACGAAGTTGAAACTAGTAAAAAAATTACTAGAGGAATTTAAAACTGAGATTCTGGAAGTTAAAACAGATGTTTAACAAGATAAAACAGGTTGACCTAGTTGACCAATAGTTTTAAATCAAAAACAATTCGAAAAGAAATTTCAATGCCTCGAAAAAGAGTTATTTGATGCCAAATTAAACGGAACACCATCTCAAATAGTTTAACATATTTAATCAATCACCTAAAAGCCTCCTACTTTTGATGGGGCAACATCTTTTGGCATACTCAAGCTACAATTTTAAAAAACCGGCCACCAAAAATTGTTGGGAGGGATCACGCTGCATCGTTGATTGTAGAGCCGAGTAATGCAAATGTTAAAGCATAATATAAGGCAAATATCGAGAAATTGGTGCATCCAGCACATTCTAGATTATGGCTCCAGACTACCTGGAGAAAATTAAGATCGATGCCTTGAGAATTAAGATCGATGCAAAAGAAATTTTGTTTTGTCTCCAAAAGTAAAGTTCGCAGAGATCATCGCCTGAACAGTAATCAAGGTAAAAATAATGCAGGTAGATGAACCAGCGATAAAAAGAGTCAGTGAAATTCAAAAATTTCTAACCTTAATTCCGATGATTCATGAAAATTCTACCATCGGAAGAATGGACTCCTGGAACAATTAGAAAAGACTTAATAGTTCCAACTGCAGATTTATGTGATTTGGAGTACGTGGTAATATGAATAGAGATTTTAACAGTTTGACAAGGATATCAGTCCTGACTCCTTATGTTTCATCAGTGGCATTAATATGCCAGGTTTCTTGGTATGCAATTGTATTCCATACAATTGCATGGAACAACAAAGCCGTCCGTGCAAGGAGAACCGTTCTTTGAAGTCGAAACTTGGAAAGAGCATTTCTCAGATTTATTCAATGTTCAACAAGGGTCAAATATTGCATTAAGTTGTTAAATACAGACTGGGGAGATATGCAAAGAGGACTCATGCTATAAGGAATCCACACTGGCCATGCAGATACTAAAAAGAAACTGTTCTGCTATGGTTGTGGGCATTAACTGATTGCTACCTTTTTGATCTTATTCGGTGAATGATTAGAAAGTTGTCGCGTTATGCCCTATCCTTAAAACAGAAAATTACACAAAATGTGAAAATTGCGGCATAGCTCTCTGTTACCCAGGATCAATTGTGACTACCAATAAGGATCAGGTGACTACCAATAAAGATCATGCATTTTTGCAATTAGCTTTGGTGTACGGCAAGCAAATGTTCTGGCTCTGATCTGATATATTTAACAAACATATAAACTACATATTCTGTTCCGAATGTATAGTTCAGCGTGTAACATATCAAAAGACAGCAATGTTGCCGTCAGCACAATTGATTGATTGATTAGAGTGTACGGCCAAAGACGAACCAGGAACAACTGGAATACCGGACACCATCGTACACCCGTGTTACATATAGCAAAACCGAAGCTGTGGAAGGATTGTTAGTTATAACAGACTCGACCTGGTTGCAGACACCTAAGCGATCGATAGTTAGTATTTTTTCGTGGCTAAGGGAAAGAAAGGGTAAGTCAGTAATGACAGAATTGGTCCGGTAGCTAATATTCAAACTACTGTTAGTTAGTAAAAGGCAACCACAATTATAATGAACTGCTCTGCATTTTGTCATATCTTACCAGGAATTCTAATCTGCAACCATTTTTCTGTAATCTTGCAGTGTTTCTCTCAAAAAAAATATATTATTGGGCTAATATATGCAAGTCGTAGGCTGTATTAAATTGAATTAGTTTTCGATTGAAATTTACAGTTAAATTATAAAAATATAAAAAATATAAAAATATAAAAAATATAAAAATATAAAATATATAAAAATACAAAAAATACAAAAATTATAAAAATAATTATACATTTTAACATTTACATAGCCCTTCCGCGGAAACATACCAACGCCATTCCCATCCACAAACCCAATAAATCATCCCTACTGCGTGCAGTCATAGATTAATCAGCCTGCCTACACATCCAGAAAAAATCTGGAATGGACCACTCTCAATAAAAGAAATAATCAGCATTTTCGTAATGTAGAAAGCAATGTTGCTAAAACTATTTTAAATAACCCTGAATTGTTTTTTTGAAATTTTGGTACAAGGGTCTCTGACATTTTAACCATAATGATGACACTCATTCACACTAAAAAATATATACATATAAGCCTGGACATCCGTATAAAGTTGTCTATGATCAAACCACAAAGTCTAAAAGTAGAAAAAAATTTATTCTTCCATTACCTTCTACAGCTCAGCCACAAGTCGGTCTCGATAATTTTACTTATTTATGCTTTCAATAATAAAAAGAAAACATAAAAATCGAACGAGTACGAAGAAGAAAAAGAAGAAGACATTTATACATGGTTAGCAGTATGTAGAGTAGTACTAAAAATAATAGTTTCGAACTTTATACCAGAATGACGTGATGGCTGGTTCGATGATGGAAAACTAAAGTTAATTTTTTTTTTGTTTTTGGTTTCAAACGAAAACTAATTTTTTTTTCTATACTCATATATTAGAAATGAGCTCTTTGCATGTGAGAAGTATTTATAATTTTTTTTTTTAATTTTTAATTTTATTTATTTTGCTACACCACCAAAAAGAAAACTATAAATTCATATAGAATAAAACTATACATGTACAGCAGGAATAGTAGTAATAGTAGTTTGAGCGCAAAAAATATATTCATAATCAAAAAACCTGAAATTGGTTAGTCCTGTTTACTTTTTATGTTCAATGCTGCTTGTGCTTAACCACTTCAGACCCGAATAATATGTAATCTTTATGCGGGGCAGAATATCGATTGGTGTAAAGTTGATTCTAATTAGCATTTCGTTTATATACTATACGTGTACAATAGCATGAGTGGTATACCTATATAGTTATACCGAGAAAGACTGGTGGATGAATTTTTACTATATAGACGTTGGCGGGTGTAACACTTTTAGTTCAAAATGAGGTGAAACTATAAATTATAATTACTTGTTATATGCGAAAGTATTTAGTTGTTAGAAAATTTGATTTTCTATTGTTTTGATTTTTTTACACTTTTGTAAAATGGTGGTTGTATTTTAGAATTTTGTGTTAAAGTTTTGGTAAAGCTTTTCGACATATACCGTATCGATTATGTTCTTATGTGAAAATTAACATATTTGTTTTTTTTTTATGTTACTATGATTATGATTTTACTTTTTCGTGGGAAAAGTTAAAAAAAAAAAAAAAAAGATTTCCCTGGTTTCGTTCGACACGGGCTTATGAATAAAAAATTTGAATGAAATCATTGTTGGTGTCTTTTTCGGTTACGAGCATTGTTTTTGAGGACGGTCAATGTTGGGAATTTTAAGTGTCATACCATAATAATAATCGATTTTGTGGATCGGGTTATATATACGTACGGTATCTAGGCCAATTGTATAGAACATAAGATTTGGTAACATGAAAATGTTTATTTATCGAAAGGAAATTTGTATGCATTATTTATCGGGTGTTTATTGGTGTTGTGGGGGTAAAATCAAAATAGATTATTATACACACATATACAATATTTAAAATAAGGGTATTACGATTTTTTATACTTGCGGTAGTTGTGACAGTTGCCAAATTTTAATTTTGAGCTACATAAAGTTTCGGTTTTAAGCATAATCGATGCCGAAGTTGTTTAACCATAATTAATGAAATTTAACGTTGTTAAGTGTAATACCAAGATCAAATAAAAGAATCGTTGAACTGACAAAAAAACGTCCTGAGCATTTCGGCATTAATAGCATAGCAACGGTTCAGGTATTGAATTTATTTTATCAACATTGGAGAATTATCTAACAATTCACCAAATTTTCGATTGTCTATGTTCAACTGAGCGTTTCGCCAATATTGATGAGAACGATTACCAAATAGAAGAAGTTTATAGAAGTCTGAGTACCGTATCGACAGATCGTTTGGAATCATGATTAGTCCTAATAAAACAATAGACCCTTTTGACTCTACATTATCAACTTCCACGTATGATCGTGAATGATCGTCTTCTTAGATGGAATCAAACCACGCGAAATCATATCTGCTGCGTTTAATTCAGAGAAAATATAAAATTAAAGCCCGGCGGGAGTAATGTCCTGAATTTGCAAAAACATAAGTAGCGTACTTTGATGGGGCTAAGTTGATTTGGAAAATCATTGATTTGGAAAACCAATGATTCGGAAAATTGAATTACGAACCTAGTCCACAAGCTGTGAAAACAATACCAAATCGCTCAGCTCAAGACGTGGTGAATTGTCTGTATTTTGAGTGGATCCATTCTCGATTTAGCATAGTGTAAATGACAGTAGTTAGGAATTGTTCCATCTCGTGTGTTAATATTGCGGTATATAAAAGGTTTTATTCGGTAAAAACTACAAAACCTTCTTTCTATCTTTTTCCTTACCTTTTCTCTCTTCCTTTCCTTTATGAATTTTTGTCCTCCTCCTTTATGAATCCTGATGCTAATACATACTAATACAAATATATTGTTACACTCGTTCCATTTTCCTTCCTTTAACTAAAACCTTCTCCTTTACACCGGATATTTAGACCACAACATGGTCAAAATAAATTAAATCTTCTTTTCTCCTTCCTTTCTCCTATTTCCCCTCTCTTTCTCCTTTCCTTTTTCAAAAGCTAAAACCTAACTTTAGGCTTTTCTAGGCGGTGCACCTAAACTTCCGTAAAGTATTTAAACAGTTGAAGGTTCAACTTTTTAGAAACAAATACCAATCGTTGGTGCAACAAATCCCTCACTCTCTCTACAAACTTCAGATTAAAGAATACAGTTTTGCATAATAAAATCAAATTTTCTTGAATCTTCCAGCTCTGCAACCTCCCCATCTTACGACACTTTTGTGTCGTAACTAAAACAACCTCCAGTAAACATAACCAACTTACAAAAAAAACAACCTATATTCCACTTATAGTTCACAGTGCCACACATCTTCAAATACATTTGTCCTTCTTGTATTGAAGTAATGATTACATAAGGTACATTTTAGATAATTGTTTTATCTTCAGATGGACGGTTTCTGGAGAGGCGCAGATTTGGATGAGTGCTACTTAAATTTAAAGCTCTCAGTTTCAACATAAAGACTGCACTGAAATATTCATAAATTTTGATAAATTATTTTGGCCAAAAAATCCGGCAATAGGCTAGTCCACGAAATTACGAATATGCATAAATTATGTAATAAAACACTTCCAAAATACCGAAAATAGACCAAATAACCCTCACAATCAGTCATTCAATTCCCAACCCCGAGGACTACACCTGAACAAAAAATTAAACAAATCGGAAAACTTTCATCTTTGATTTCACAAATTGAAACTCTTTGAAACTTTCACAAATTTGAGGTAACGATACTCACGCATACATGCAGCCGCCTAGATCGTTGAACTCCTGCAAAGACACTATTGCATTTTTGTATGTCTAACTTACATAGGCCATAGTCAAAACCGTAAAATACCATCTCAAAACAGTTTCTGATCGCTACACACTCACAATTTAGGAGATGACAACATTATTGTGCGAGACACCTTCTAGCACCCCAGGAATATGAAGGATAGCAATCTACCTGCATTGTAATGGCTTTTGAGCAAAGTGGTAGAATTATATCTTCGAACA
The DNA here is from genome assembly GCA_963556175.1 of Tipula confusa. NCBI lineage: Eukaryota > Metazoa > Arthropoda > Insecta > Diptera > Tipulidae > Tipula > Tipula confusa. The sequence continues at coordinate 52,438,910 of OY744475.1, read as the reverse complement.
AACAACAACATCCGAGCTATCACATTAAAAACAAAACACGGACATTTGAATCGCTCATAAAACCTATTGCATTTTACCGACTTGTGAGCCAACTTAGACTATACGTCATATTATAGTAGAGGTTATATGTTGATAAAAAGCTAGGATATAAAAGGCCACAGATGTGAAAGGCTGTTTCAGATTATTTCCCGTATATACATATTGCATTTGTCAACTGATCAATAATGTGTGCTTACGCATCTATGGAAGCTTTCTAAACCCAAGATGAAGAGTCTAAACATCTTTTTATAGAACGATGTTCAGGAAGTTTGAATTAAATGTTGAGTGCAACTTTGAAAAACATTCACAAAGGGAATTTCAAAGAAGTGGTCAAAAAGAACCTACTCAAATGTGGACATATGCATGTATATGAGACATATGGGCAAAATGGGACATACATACGAAATAAATCGAATGTTATACTCAAGCTATCGCATTTTCTCAGATATGGATTATTCGATCTCTGTTGAATTGGTCCCTAAGATGTATGAAAATTCCTGATATCGTTTCCATCAAGTAGCCAGACTACATCACAGTCGATGATGATGATTTATTATCGTTCGGTGATCAAATCAAAGAGAATGATCGCAGATTGTAAAAACGACATAAACACACGCAAACACATAATTAAAGCAAAGCATAAACCAATGTATAATTTTATTAAACTGCCATCGTTTATAGAACGGACATTTTATATAAATTCCATTTGGATCATAATTCCAAATGAATAAGGGGTCATTAATTGAGAAAACAGCAGGTAAGCTCTCGTCGGAACGATCGGTATAGAAGGTGGTAAATTGAATAAAAATTCAATTGCTTGACGATCTATCATCCATTTGTCCTGCGAGAATTAAAAAAAAAAATTAATTTTAATTTTAATTCGATAATTCTGACATTACCCCTATTTGTGGTGGACAATTGGTCCAAAGTTTTGTTACATTATACCATAAACGTTGTTCATTTATAAAACCCTCACATATATCCACAACTGCTAGTCGTATAGTTCCTTCGATCCAAGACGCCTTATCAAAATGCTGTGAACGTATGGTAAGTGATAACGGTAATTTAGGATCCATTGATTTTATACACTGTACATATCCACCGATATCAACAGTTGAATCGTCGATTTGTTCTAACTCAAAATTTTCGGTTTGAAAATAATCCGTATATGGAGCAATAGTTGGATCGATTATGTACGTATACAATTCATCATTTGGCTTCATGCGATACATTTTCGACTAGAATAAAATATCAAAATTGGGCCAATGAAATTCTATAATCGATGCAATAATTAGTTAACTTACGTCAATGATTTGATTGGTCATCATATAGAATACGATCAAAATTAAAATGGTTTTCATTTTTAAACCGAACCGATCGTTTACTGTTCTTGAAATAAAATTTAGGTAGAGATTGATCGCAACTTAACACTTCAATTTGCAAAATTGTTAAGCGTAACGAAATGTTTTATAATCGTTTGACATGCAATCGCAATCCGATAATTGATATATTTACTAGTTCGTAACCTGATAATTATATATTAGTGACTAACAACATGCATTTTTAATTATTGGCAATTAGTTAGAAGTAAGTGGGTACGAGAGTACCCTCATCCTAAGACGGATAAGAATATCAATCGAAAATAATATTTAGATTATTGCATTTGAAGGTTCATGACCACTCAATACTAAATGCAAAATCGTATATCTGTTATTAGGCTGATAACTTCCTGCAATTCACGTGAAGTATTTACTAAATTATTCCTAAAAAAACTTAGGAAATTTTTAGGAAAAACTTCACGTATCTACATACGGATGGGAAGTATTTCCTAAACAACAACAAATTTCCTAAAAATTGCAACAACAAAATAAACATTTGTATGTATGCGTAAGAACTACGTATTATAAGTACGTATTATCGAATAAATTATTTTTTATAGTTAAAAAAAAACAAATCAAGCGAAAACTATTATTTTAAGTTATAACCAAGACTTGTTTTCTAAAACAAGTGCACTCGTCGAATAGACAAGAGTCTATTCTAAAGGAAAATCATACAGATTTTTAAAATTCTAGGGGAACAGGTAGTTAGGAATGAACATTTTTGATGTAAGTTACATAGTAGCGATACATAAATTTTTCCCGATTTTTCATGATTTTCCTGAAAAGCGGACACTCTAACGGAAACTTGTTTTGAGTAGAAAAGAGTCTATTCTAAAGGAAAATCATACAGATTTTCAAAATTCTAGGGGAACAGGTAGTTAGGAATGAACATTTTTGATGTAAGTTACATAGTAGCGATACATAAATTTTTCCCGATTTTTCATGATTTTCCTGAAAAGCGGACACTCTAACGGAAACTTGTTTTGAGTAGAAAAGAGTCTATTCTAAAGGAAAATCATACAGATTTTCAAAATTCTAGGGGAACAGGTAGTTAGGAATGAACATTTTTGATGTAAGTTACATAGTAGCGATACATAAATTTTTCCCGATTTTTCATGATTTTCCTGAAAAGCGGACACTCTAACGGAAACTTGTTTTGAGTAGACAAGAGTCTATTCTAAAAGAAAATCATACAGATTTTCAAAATTCTAGGGGAACAGGTAGTTAGGAATGAACATTTTTGATGTAAGTTACATAGTAGCGATACATAAATTTTTCCCGATTTTTCATGATTTTCCTGAAAAGCGGACACTCTAACGGAAACTTGTTTTGAGTAGAAAAGAGTCTATTCTAAAGGAAAATCATACAGATTTTCAAAATTCTAGGGGAACAGGTAGTTAGGAATGAACATTTTTGATGTAAGTTACATAGTAGCGATACATAAATTTTTCCCGATTTTTCATGATTTTCCTGAAAAGCGGACACTCTAACGGAAACTTGTTTTGAGTAGAAAAGAGTCTATTCTAAAGGAAAATCATACAGATTTTCAAAATTCTAGGGGAACAGGTAGTTAGGAATGAACATTTTTGATGTAAGTTACATAGTAGCGATACATAAATTTTTCCCGATTTTTCATGATTTTCCTAAAAAGCGGACACTCTAACGGAAACTTGTTTTGAGTAGACAAGAGTCTATTCTAAAGGAAAATCATACAGATTTTCAAAATTCTAGGGGAACAGGTAGTTAGGAATGAACATTTTTGATGTAAGTTACATAGTAGCGATACATAAATTTTTCCCGATTTTTCATGATTTTCCTGAAAAGCGGACACTCTAACGGAAACTTGTTTTGAGTAGACAAGAGTCTATTCTAAAAGAAAATCATACAGATTTTCAAAATTCTAGGGGAACAGGTAGTTAGGAATGAACATTTTTGATGTAAGTTACATAGTAGCGATACATAAATTTTTCCCGATTTTTCATGATTTTCCTGAAAAGCGGACACTCTAACGGAAACTTGTTTTGAGTAGAAAAGAGTCTATTCTAAAGGAAAATCATACAGATTTTCAAAATTCTAGGGGAACAGGTAGTTAGGAATGAACATTTTTGATGTAAGTTACATAGTAGCGATACATAAATTTTTCCCGATTTTTCATGATTTTCCTGAAAAGCGGACACTCTAACGGAAACTTGTTTTGAGTAGAAAAGAGTCTATTCTAAAGGAAAATCATACAGATTTTCAAAATTCTAGGGGAACAGGTAGTTAGGAATGAACATTTTTGATGTAAGTTACATAGTAGCGATACATAAATTTTTCCCGATTTTTCATGATTTTCCTGAAAAGCGGACACTCTAACGGAAACTTGTTTTGAGTAGACAAGAGTCTATTCTAAAAGAAAATCATACAGATTTTCAAAATTCTAGGGGAACAGGTAGTTAGGAATGAACATTTTTGATGTAAGTTACATAGTAGCGATACATAAATTTTTCCCGATTTTTCATGATTTTCCTGAAAAGCGGACACTCTAACGGAAACTTGTTTTGAGTAGAAAAGAGTCTATTCTAAAGGAAAATCATACAGATTTTCAAAATTCTAGGGGAACAGGTAGTTAGGAATGAACATTTTTGATGTAAGTTACATAGTAGCGATACATAAATTTTTCCCGATTTTTCATGATTTTCCTGAAAAGCGGACACTCTAACGGAAACTTGTTTTGAGTAGAAAAGAGTCTATTCTAAAGGAAAATCATACAGATTTTCAAAATTCTAGGGGAACAGGTAGTTAGGAATGAACATTTTTGATGTAAGTTACATAGTAGCGATACATAAATTTTTCCCGATTTTTCATGATTTTCCTAAAAAGCGGACACTCTAACGGAAACTTGTTTTGAGTAGACAAGAGTCTATTCTAAAGGAAAATCATACAGATTTTCAAAATTCTAGGGGAACAGGTAGTTAGGAATGAACATTTTTGATGTAAGTTACATAGTAGCGATACATCAATTTTTCCCGATTTTTCATGATTTTCCTGAAAAGCGGACACTCTAACGGAAACTTGTTTTGAGTAGACAAGAGTCTATTCTAAAGGAAAATCATACAGATTTTCAAAATTCTAGGGGAACAGGTAGTTAGGAATGAACATTTTTGATGTAAGTTACATAGTAGCGATACATCAATTTTTCCCGATTTTTCATGATTTTCCTGAAAAGCGGACACTCTAACGGAAACTTGTTTTGAGTAGACAAGAGTCTATTCTAAAGGAAAATCATACAGATTTTCAAAATTCTAGGGGAACAGGTAGTTAGGAATGAACATTTTTGATGTAAGTTACATAGTAGCGATACATAAATTTTTCCCGATTTTTCATGATTTTCCTGAAAAGCGGACACTCTAACGGAAACTTGTTTTGAGTAGAAAAGAGTCTATTCTAAAGGAAAATCATACAGATTTTCAAAATTCTAGGGGAACAGGTAGTTAGGAATGAACATTTTTGATGTAAGTTACATAGTAGCGATACATCAATTTTTCCCGATTTTTCATGATTTTCCTGAAAAGCGGACACTCTAACGGAAACTTGTTTTGAGTAGACAAGAGTCTATTCTAAAGGAAAATCATACAGATTTTCAAAATTCTAGGGGAACAGGTAGTTAGGAATGAACATTTTTGATGTAAGTTACATAGTAGCGATACATCAATTTTTCCCGATTTTTCATGATTTTCCTGAAAAGCGGACACTCTAACGGAAACTTGTTTTGAGTAGACAAGAGTCTATTCTAAAGGAAAATCATACAGATTTTCAAAATTCTAGGGGAACAGGTAGTTAGGAATGAACATTTTTGATGTAAGTTACATAGTAGCGATACATAAATTTTTCCCGATTTTTCATGATTTTCCTGAAAAGCGGACACTCTAACGGAAACTTGTTTTGAGTAGACAAGAGTCTATTCTAAAGGAAAATCATACAGATTTTCAAAATTCTAGGGGAACAGGTAGTTAGGAATGAACATTTTTGATGTAAGTTACATAGTAGCGATACATCAATTTTTCCCGATTTTTCATGATTTTCCTGAAAAGCGGACACTCTAACGGAAACTTGTTTTGAGTAGACAAGAGTCTATTCTAAAGGAAAATCATACAGATTTTCAAAATTCTAGGGGAACAGGTAGTTAGGAATGAACATTTTTGATGTAAGTTACATAGTAGCGATACATCAATTTTTCCCGATATGGTACTTTATTATAGTATTGATTTGAAAAACTATTTAAATGTTTTATTGATTTCTTTAATTAATCCAAATTCACCTTTATTCCAATTAAAATAAGCATATATCAGTTTCTTAGGTATTTAATTTATTGCAAAAAATGCAGTTATCATTTTGAAATTCAAGAAATTTACTACAATTTTCGTGAATATTACGTTTGCAATAGTCACAATGTACAGTTTTGTCTTCATCTAACTTTCCGTAACAATAAAGATAATTTTCCTCCATATTATCAGAATTCTCCGCCAATCTATCCCTAATGGTTTTACGATACATTTGTAGTGCTGAGCAATTCTTTTCCTCATCATCTGAGTGTATTCTTTCGAAACTCTTATGGTTGATTAAATATTCGGCTGCGTAAATTACGTATACTCCACAGTTGTACCCATCGAGTTGTTGCGGCAATCCCTTTCCTGGAACGATCTTAAAGATTATTGGTTCTTTTTTATGGTATCGCATTATTTCATGAGCGAAATGCCGCACCCTTTCACTCATTTTAAAAAGTGATTTATTTGGATTCAGTGGGTCGTATGTAATAATTAGGTTTTCTATAAAGTTTATAATAGCCACTGTCCCATGGTTATTAGTGCAATAGGGAATAATAACAAAGTTTGGACTGGCGCACAAAATTAGCTCCTTCTGTTTTGGTTGATCTAGTGCTCTATACACAATAGTGTTATCAAAAATTTTCATGGCAACATATTGGTCTAGACAGACACTACTAGTCTCAGGAACATTTAGCGTAGTTGAAATAGCGTTGTATACAATATCGCAGGTCAGAAAGTTTTTCCCGCTTAAAGAACTAAAACAGTTGTTGTAGACACAGCTCTCCTATAAGTTGTTATGTTGAACTTTAAAAATTACCAAGTGATAACTTAATTCGGTCATTTTTTGGTAATATGCGTCAGGCATTCGATTTAATACAATCATTTTAGGGATGAACCGTTGTAATGCTCCTTTTCTTGCATATTTTGGATCTCGCGATTTAATTTTTTTTCGCCAGTTTTCTTGATTAGGTCCGTCTGGACTTTTTTCGTCATCTCTACTTGAAGAAAGCGGAGTTGTGTGAGGAGTATTTAATTTAATTCTATTTTCATTTTTTTTATTTTGCTTTGAAAATGGTCCACATTCTACAGCTTTTAGAAGCAATGACGTTCTTTCTTGAAGAACATCTACAAAACGCCCTAGTTTCATGTGCAGTTCGTTCAATAAATTGTTTTTTAGAATATTGAACCAATTTTCAATTGGGCCGTTGGACACCCGTTCTTTTATTCCAAATTTCTTTAGAAAAATGGTTGACCATAGTGGTAAGTATTTCATATACCTTTTAATGAAAAAATATATGAATTCTTCACAGAATAATTTGTTTGGGCTGCCAGAAATATGATTCTCCAGAAGTTTCTGCATATTACCATTTTAAATTGTTATATATCGGCAATAGAAGGGTGAATCTTCGAGGTTGGTGCTCAAATCTGAATCATAATCTTTCACTAAACTATTAATAACATCTGGAGCCTTATTATTGCTAAGGATCGCCTTTATAAAAGTAGCCAATTTGTTTTGCGCTTCGAAATATATTTTATTTTCATATTTAGAGCAGCTCAAGACACAAAATATGTCAAATAAAAGGTCAAGGTCGGAAAAATGTTGGCCATCAATGAGAAGGAACACAAATACCACTGTATGTTCTCTTAATTTGTTTCGGCAATTTGGAATTTTATTCTTTATTTGTCTAATTATTATAGCAGCGAAGTGGGAACAACATATTGAAACACCAACTTTTTGTTTAATTTCGGTCTTTTTTGTTAAAACATTAAATGCAAATTGCAAGTAGGCTTTAACATCCATTAAATTAATTTTTGTAAGGATCGAATTTATAAAAACCCACGACCAATCAGTGACGAAAATTTTTGGTAGTTTAATTTTTGGTTTGTGAAGGACAACTTCGCTTATAAAGTACTCGAGGGAAATATTTATCGCTGATTGATCATGACGCGCACTTATTAATTCTGCAACTGGGAGAATAATGTCATTAATTTTGACTACGCATGCATAATAATAAATCCAACTATAATCATGATTAACGCAACATTTCGGATTTCTTATTAAACTCCCAGTTGCATCTATATGAATGATTTGGACGTTGTTTAATAATTTTAAGACTTCATCTCTCAATAAAATTACATACAAAGGATTTGACGCGAGAAAAATATACCTCTCCTCTTTCTTTTGAAAATTCATTCGGTAGATAAGATCAAGTATCTCACCACCTTGGATTATGTCTGCCAGTAGTTTTCGTTCTGAACGAGCTTTTCTCAGATTTGTTGCCAACACTATGCTTTGAGTATTTCCTCGCTTTAATAAATCCACGTCCATATTTTTGAGTTGGTTTAAACTTTGTAAATAGGCGTGCGAATGTTCAAGTTCATCTTGGGTATTCGTTCGATGTTTGCCTTTTAGTTGTACGAATTTTTTAAGTGAACCGTGGTCTTTAAGGCCTTCTCCTTTGGTAAAAATAAACAAAGTATATAAGGCATTGATGACAAATTTAAATTTTTGCCGATGGTTTTCGTAAATACATTTTGCATACTTCGGGAAAAATTGATGTATCGCTACTATGTAACTTACATCAAAAATGTTCATTCCTAACTACCTGTTCCCCTAGAATTTTGAAAATCTGTATGATTTTCCTTTAGAATAGACTCTTGTCTACTCAAAACAAGTTTCCGTTAGAGTGTCCGCTTTTCAGGAAAATCTTGAAAAATCGGGAAAAATTTATGTATCGCTACTATGTAACTTACATCAAAAATGTTCATTCCTAACTACCTGTTCCCTTAGAATTTTGAAAATCTGTATGATTTTCCTTTAGAATAGACTCTTGTCTACTCAAAACAAGTTTCCGTTAGAGTGTCCGCTTTTCAGGAAAATCATGAAAAATCGGGAAAAATTGATGTATCGCTACTATGTAACTTACATCAAAAATGTTCATTCCTAACTACCTGTGCCCCTAGAATTTTAAAAATCTGTATGATTTTCCTTTAGAATAGACTCTTGTCTACTCAAAACAAGTTTCCGTTAGAGTGTCCGCTTTTCAGGAAAATCATGAAAAATCGGGAAAAATTGATGTATCGCTACTATGTAACTTACATCAAAAATGTTCATTCCTAACTACCTGTTCCCCTAGAATTTTGAAAATCTGTATGATTTTCCTTTAGAATAGACTCTTGTCTACTCAAAACAAGTTTCCGTTAGCGTGTCCGCTTTTCAGGAAAATCATGAAAAATCGGGAAAATTGATGTATCGCTACTATGTAACTTACATCAAAAATGTTCATTCCTAACTACCTGTTCCCCTAGAATTTTGAAAATCTGTATGATTTTCCTTTAGAATAGACTCTTGTCTACTCAAAACAAGTTTCCGTTAGAGTGTCCGCTTTTCAGGAAAATCATGAAAAATCGGGAAAAATTGATGTATCGCTACTATGTAACTTACATCAAAAATGTTCATTCCTAACTACCTGTTCCCCTAGAATTTTGAAAATCTGTATGATTTTCCTTTAGAATAGACTCTTGTCTACTCAAAACAAGTTTCCGTTAGAGTGTCCGCTTTTCAGGAAAATCATGAAAAATCGGGAAAAATTGATGTATCGCTACTATGTAACTTACATCAAAAATGTTCATTCCTAACTACCTGTTCCCCTAGAATTTTGAAAATCTGTATGATTTTCCTTTAGAATAGACTCTTTTCTACTCAAAACAAGTTTCCGTTAGAGTGTCCGCTTTTCAGGAAAATCATGAAAAATCGGGAAAAATTTATGTATCGCTACTATGTAACTTACATCAAAAATGTTCATTCCTAACTACCTGTTCCCCTAGAATTTTGAAAATCTGTATGATTTTCCTTTAGAATAGACTCTTTTCTACTCAAAACAAGTTTCCGTTAGAGTGTCCGCTTTTCAGGAAAATCATGAAAAATCGGGAAAAATTTATGTATCGCTACTATGTAACTTACATCAAAAATGTTCATTCCTAACTACCTGTTCCCCTAGAATTTTGAAAATCTGTATGATTTTCCTTTAGAATAGACTCTTTTCTACTCAAAACAAGTTTCCGTTAGAGTGTCCGCTTTTCAGGAAAATCATGAAAAATCGGGAAAAATTTATGTATCGCTACTATGTAACTTACATCAAAAATGTTCATTCCTAACTACCTGTTCCCCTAGAATTTTGAAAATCTGTATGATTTTCTTTTAGAATAGACTCTTGTCTACTCAAAACAAGTTTCCGTTAGAGTGTCCGCTTTTCAGGAAAATCATGAAAAATCGGGAAAAATTGATGTATCGCTACTATGTAACTTACATCAAAAATGTTCATTCCTAACTACCTGTTCCCCTAGAATTTTGAAAATCTGTATGATTTTCCTTTAGAATAGATTCTTGTCTACTCAAAACAAGTTTCCGTTAGAGTGTCCGCTTTTCAGGAAAATCATGAAAAATCGGGAAAAATTTATGTATCGCTACTATGTAACTTACATCAAAAATGTTCATTCCTAACTACCTGTTCCCCTAGAATTTTGAAAATCTGTATGATTTTCCTTTAGAATAGACTCTTTTTTACTCAAAACAAGTTTCCGTTAGAGTGTCCGCTTTTCAGGAAAATCATGAAAAATCGGGAAAAATTTATGTATCGCTACTATGTAACTTACATCAAAAATGTTCATTCCTAACTACCTGTTCCCCTAGAATTTTGAAAATCTGTATGATTTTCCTTTAGAATAGACTCTTGTCTACTCAAAACAAGTTTCCGTTAGAGTGTCCGCTTTTCAGGAAAATCATGAAAAATCGGGAAAAATTGATGTATCGCTACTATGTAACTTACATCAAAAATGTTCATTCCTAACTACCTGTTCCCCTAGAATTTTGAAAATCTGTATGATTTTCCTTTAGAATAGACTCTTGTCTACTCAAAACAAGTTTCCGTTAGAGTGTCCGCTTTTCAGGAAAATCATGAAAAATCGGGAAAAATTGATGTATCGCTACTATGTAACTTACATCAAAAATGTTCATTCCTAACTACTTGTTCCCCTAGAATTTTGAAAATCTGTATGATTTTCCTTTAGAATAGACTCTTGTCTACTCAAAACAAGTTTCCGTTAGAGTGTCCGCTTTTCAGGAAAATCATGAAAAATCGGGAAAAATTTATGTATCGCTACTATGTAACTTACATCAAAAATGTTCATTCCTAACTACCTGTTCCCCTAGAATTTTGAAAATCTGTATGATTTTCCTTTAGAATAGACTCTTGTCTACTCAAAACAAGTTTCCGTTAGAGTGTCCGCTTTTCAGGAAAATCATGAAAAATCGGGAAAAAATGATGTATCGCTACTATGTAACTTACATCAAAAATGTTCATTCCTAACTACCTGTTCCCCTTGAATTTTAAAAATCTGTATGATTTTCCTTTAGAATAGACTCTTGTCTATTCGACGAGTGCATTTGTTTTAGAAAACAAGTCTTGGTTATAACTTAAAATAATAGTTTTCGCTTGATTTGTTTTTTTTTAAACTATAAAAAATAATTTATTCGATAATACGTACTTATAATACGTAGTTTTTACTCATACATACAAATGTTTATTTTGTTGTTGCAATTTTTAGGAAATTTGTTGTTGTTTAGGAAATACTTCACATACGTTTCCTGCACTATAATTTAGATTTCAAAACCTGAAAAAGCATGATCTATCAAAATTGTGAAATTTACGCCACAAATCGAAAATTTACAAAACCCTGAAAAGCATGATGGTTAGTCCATCGCAAGCTTTTTGACATACGACGTGACCGCGAATCTTTCGGTAAAATCTACTCCAAGCCATTTTACAATTTTGACCATTTTAATTCTCGCTCCGTTCACAGATACCAAAAGTAGTCTTTGGATATCGAGCGATCCTTTAAGTTGGATCCTTACTTTTTTAGCAGACGCAAGTTCCATCTTATAGCTGCAACACCAATTGTTTATTTTATTTATAGCACTCTGAGCTACTTTCTGAATGCTTTGTCTAGAGTTTTCAGCAAAGAGCATTACGTTATCGTCCGCAAATGCTGCTTCATGGATATTGGCATCCATACTAATATTGAAGACGATATTCCAATAGTGTGGACCTGGAATAGTTGCTGGACAGCTAATCTTTTTTAACTCTTTCATGATACTAGGCCACGACAGATTGTCAAAAGCCTCATACGTCAAAAAACGTATTTTCAAAGAACGTATTATTGCTCAGACTGTTTGACTATGGTGATCATTCTCACCACAGCGTGCTCTGTGAACCAATTTCCTCTGAGTCCGAACTGTTTGTCACTGTACCTCTCACTTCTCTGAAACACGTACATTAACCTGTCAGTAATTACTTTCTCGAGGAATTTTCCTAAACGGGTAGTAGCATGATTGGTCTGTATAGGATGTTGGGTCGGTGGGATCTCGTTCACTGCCCTTCTTTATGATAAACTCCCTGTTTAGCACACTCGTTCAGGAAGTTCGTGATATTGGGCCTTATTCTAAACCATGATCTTTGTATTATTTTGACCTCGATATCACGGTTGATGTCACGATGTTATCAGGCAGCAGTGTACTCAACAAAAATTTTATGGTATCCTTCCAACACATAGTTGTCAAGACATCACTATTTGTAAAGGTGCTTAAAACTTCTGGAGTTTTAAGTCTTCCTGCACTGCATTTATATACGAAGCCCCATGGTTGTGCATTACCATGCTCTGATTGCATTACCATGCTCGATTTTCTTGGGCTTTTACACATGGCATTCATCAAGCAGCTTGAAACTCTTACATAGTCAGTAACTTGACACGAAGACCGCAGCCAATGTTTACTCATAATTATGGAACTACTTATAATTATGGAATTCCACGCTTTTGGCGAAATCTCTACGACCCAATGAGGAACCTTGTTGTTTCTGGGCTACTTATCGAAATCAGTCTTTAGTGTCTCTTCTTTGAATTCATTATTTTTATTTCAAACAACTACTCTGGGCAGTTTTATTAATATTTCGGCCTAAGTTGTCTGTACAATAATGCACTTGTTGACATTACTGACCTTTTCAATTTCCAAATCATAGGCGACGGGCCAACTACTTTAAGGCACATCGCAATACCAATGTTATACCAATGATGTAATACTCTTGATGAAACTTAGGCCCTCCTAAAATGCTAATTCCAGTTAGGCGGCTGTTAGTTCCACTGTAGCTAGTTAGCCTGTTGAGGGCGCAGAGGTAAATGATAATCAATTATTATCACTGATTCGATTTTTTAGTCCTTGGAAGAACTCACCGAAATCCTCTGCAATTAATTGTATTTTAAAGCCTTTTGCTATTTACTTGACTTATCTGGCTCGAAGGATCTATGTTACAGCCACCTTTTTTAAAATGACTGTAACAATATTTGAACGCTATTACTACTAGAAAAAGCACAAAACCATTTCTTAAATAAAAGGGCGAATTAGACAAATTAAAAACATAAACAACTTTAGCGGATGACAACATATAGAAATGTCCGCATACATGACAAATAAAAAAAAAAACGAAACACGAAAATTAGCAGCGCACGGTTTTATAATTTTAACATTTATAAATAATAAGGCCATACCAGCGCCTATTTATATATACGGCTACTACAGAATATATAACTATAAGTAGTAAATAATTTACGGCATGTTCAACATCTAAATAATACATAACATATAATAGTATTAGGTGACAACAGACATGTTTTATGATATATTCATGATGATCTTTTGTGTCTGATAATGTGTCCATTGTCAAGAAAGTAATTTGTTAGAGACAATTTTTATTTATGTTTACGAAACGAAACGAAAACAACCAACGGCAGGCAGTACCGACATGGAAAAAACTTTTTCATGACTTTTGTCCATATTCCCGCATCATCATATTATACGAGCATTATGTTGATATACATATTAGATATGTATACAGTTTTGTATATATATATAGCTATATATGTGATATTATGTTTACGTTTTGCACCTCGAAAAACTATAAAACGTTTCGCTAATAAAATATAATTTTATTTAAAAAATCATGAATATTATATATCTGCAAAAAAAAAAAAAAATTATGTTGCTACATAAGAATCTAAAAATAAAATTAAAAAAAAAAATTATATGTCTATCAGAGTCGTTATTTTGTATTTACTATAGTTTCTGGTTAGAAAAGCAAACACACAACATATACTCATAATATGCTGTACACAACTTGTATCTATATATTATGTAGTGTATGAGTGTATGCTATCAAGAAGACCTAAATAACTCCGAAATAATTTCATTTCATGTTTTGGCAGCTTTTCGAATATTTCGTGTACAGTTTATGTACGAGTGCTACATAGATGAAAATATGTTTTTGCTATATATTTATATGTATATATATGTTATTATTTATATCGATAATGGTGCATATATACGAACTCAATATTGAGATGACTTTCTAATGTATGCAAGAGGTATAGAAAAATACATTAAAACATTTCCAAGTCTATCTTGATACATAAATATAAGAAGTTCTTCCAGAAGTTGAGTTGTAAAATTATTACTTTCCTGGCACACAAACTAGTTCTGATCAGGTATAGGAAGCTAAGTTACTCACGCTTTTCGAAATCAAAACCACTTAGAAGTACAACATTTAATGGAACTTTAAAATTAACATAAATTAGATTTTAAAAAAAATGAGTAAACATTACAAATCAAATAAATTAACCGATTTATGACCAATACGTCATATAATCGTCGAAAATCTAATTTATATACACTTTATTTGACATAAAACTTTAAAATTAATATAAATTAGATTTTAAAATAATTGATTAAATATTACAAACCAATTGAATTAACCGATTTAAAGCTTCTTTTTTTTATAATATTACTTTATTCACAACCTTTCCTTCCGATGACTCGCCCACAAGAGAAAAGATATTAATTTAGTAAAAGATGAATCGACAATTATATCTAATGTGGGAATGTGCGGTTACAGAATGCAACCAAAATTATAAAAAGCCTTTTATTTATAATATTGGACAATAGATGGTGGTAAAGTTAAAAGAATATTGGATGACGGTTGTCGAAATGACAACTAGAGTTTGACATATAGAATATATATAAAAAAGGGGTAAGCATCTTGTATTAAGTGGGAATACTTTTATAATAATTTGTTTGTTTTATTTTAGTAATGATGAAATCCAACAATGGCCAATACGTCATATAATCGTCGAAAATCTAATTTATATACACTTTATTTTGACATTAAAATTAAAATTAATCTAAATTAGATTTTAAACAATAAAATTTATGACTAGAGACCTTTTATATTTCAGAAAGATGTCGTAAAAGTTTTGAATTTTTCTGAATACAAATAGCCAATGATTCTTTTTTTATGGATTAAGGTTTGAATTCAGGTTTGATTATGACATATCAATCATTCGATTATTTATGTAGTCTTTGCTAATATTTATCTCATCACCTAGACATTTTCGGATGACACAGCTCACATTTAGATTTACTTAAATCTATATAAAAAAACCTTTAAATCTAACATTTATCCAATTTTAACATTTCGACCAAGTCAGACAAATCAACATTGTTACAAAATAATATTGACCTTTACAATATACAAATAGTTAAATTGCTGGGAAATCTTAAATTTTATTTTGAAATAAATTCTTAAGCTGCCAACCATTAACGAACACAATAAACATCAAATCCATTAGATAAAGTATGTATTATATCTATCTAAAAGTCTATCAAAAAGGACATATACATAAAAATGACCCATATTTACATATTGTATGATTAATGTATTGCCTAGCACCAAACAAAAGCTGTTACCTTGCCGAATTTCAATCCTAATTAGTTATATATGGTACTCAAATGTTAACTACGCTATATAGCAGATATAATTTATTATATATATATATATATATATATATATATATATATATATATATATATACATATATATATATATATATATATATATATATATATATATATATATATATTTATATATATATATATATATATATATATATATATATATATATATATATATATATTTATATATATATGTATATATATATATATATATATATATATATATATATATATATATATATATATATATATATATATATTCTCAAAATTGTTGGCCGATTACTACTAAAATTGATTGCCAAAAGTGCATTCGAATTTGTTTTATAAACGCCATCTTGACTGTGTCCTGTCGTATGATTTAGCACCATTAGGTATATCGATTGTAAATCTTTGTTTAATAAAAAAATGTGCTGAAGTAACCGACATCAATATCTTACCTCGTACTGGAAAATAGAAGCCAAGATTTTATGATGGCTTCGATTTCTGTGAGTAACATGTTGAACTCTTCTATATGCCTTCCATGTGCCGGACACCTTGCTGGTTAAATTTCCTATTGATCTTCTTAGAATTCAAGAATGTCGATTGCTGTTTTCAGGCTGATAATTTAGTTAACAATAGCGCTTGTATAACAGCTCTAATCGATGATACCTTGGTTTTTGCTGCGTTGAGGGTAAAATATCCACCAGTAACGTCATAAACTGCAGTTTCATAAGGGTTTTGGCAGGCATCACTAAATTCATGTAACGTATATTCTTTTGTTGCTTTGAAACACAATTGAACCTTTTTTCAATTTATGAATATTCAGGTTTTATGTTCCGTAAATTTAGCTTGAACTAGAAGGTGTCTTTCTTTTTAAACGAACTTTTCAAACGGCGCATAAAGTTTCAATATTTTCACTGATTCAATTGGTTTCCGCATTGGTTACTGGAACTCTTAAAAATTTTAGAATTAAGTCGCTGTTTGAGAAAACAGGGAAAATTATAAGACATGATATGCGATGTAAACTGGAGCAACTGGAAACTGGAGTCAAAATAATTTGAAAGGTCCTGATAAATCGTTCTGTGTTCCCAATGTTATCAGATATTATTTTTGCCATTATTATTTGAACCCCCAGACTTTCTATAGTTAGTTGTGTGCCGTTATAGAGACTACTTGTGACTTGATATTGTTAAATTTCTTAATAGCATTACAACGGACCTGACCTTGACATTAAGGTTATGCAGGAGAAGTCTGATTGGCATTATTTTATTTAAAAATTCTATATGTTAGCTTGGCTGTTCCAATTCACTGTCACTAGTTCTGAAGGTATCAATGCAAGAGTAGTATTTAATTGGTCATTTTTGGAATAAACTCTTAACTTTACCCTTTTAAAGTTGATAAGCACAGTCTTTCCATTTAACAATAATAATAACCTATAAAATATATTAATCTTCCCAGGACTGCCGGGTCCGTCAACATAAACTAAGTTTTAATTTTCGGTGGTTTGCACGATTCACTTTTTGTTGTTCATCCACTGATATTGGAGATAAAAGCCTGGAGTTAGTCATTCGGGTGAGATGTGTTTTTTCGGACCTCACCACGGCTTCCAATAGACCATGCTTCCCCAAAATGTATTGCTCTATCAATCCATGGAATATCACCCCAAATGCATAGACCAGAAATGAAAGACGTTAATACTCAAATTACACAAAGGTTCAGGTGCTTCGATTTATCATCCAGCTCAATTTGAAAATACTCATAGGACAGGCCAATTTTTAAAAAACTGTTGGTACAGTTAATAATATCTACAGTGGTCCAGCGTGTTTTGAAAAATCGGTTAAAATTTGTTCCATACATACATTTTAGTTACATTTGAACATTAACTTCAGATCATCCGTTTATGATCGGCTCGCAAAACGTGACCAAACATACTCACTATAATCTTAAATTCTTGCAATGGTAACTGGACTATTGGACAACTTTGCTTAACATACTGAGAACAATTAATAAGACCAAACAGACATTCTCACGCCAAATTATTTTAAACCAGTCCAAAACACATGTACTGGTTTTGCGGTTTAAATTTTAAATAGTACTGATGAAGCCTAATCAAATATACGCGGCATGGATGTCTGATCAATGACAACGAATAGATCGGTTAAACTCGAAGAGTAATAAGCCTTGTCCTGGTTGTTATAGTCATGAAGTAGTATATTGGCTTATATAGTAATGAATGGTGGCCTAAAGGAACTTCAGGATCTGAAGTTTGAACGATGGCTGCTTGGGGTAGAGAACGACTTGTTTTCTTCGGGTTGTCTAGAACAGTACAAAGAACAAGCTCAGGATTGAACCCGATGGAGCCAGAATGCATATTCGGTCCGCAAAGGTCTCTTAAAATCGGACAGCAAAGGCCCTTAAAATTTAAAATTTTTCCGAAATTAAAACAGAGTTAGTGGGCTATCTTTCATGTTTTTTCTGGTTTTTAGAAATTTACGATTTATTACTAAAATTTAACAGTTTTACTGGTATTAAACCATTAAACATTTTGTGGATATTGGTCATAAAATGGTTAATTCAATGGATTTGAAATATTTAATCAATTTTTTAAAAATCTAATTTACCGTAAAATGGGATGAAATTAATCAGGCGGGGTGACATTGATTGCTTTGATACAAAATTTTATAATTTAAAACAAAAAAAAAATTCTCATAATTATGGAAACCCCCGTTGCAATTTTGTAGTTCTATATTACTTGATGCTTTGTTTCACGCAGTTATAGTTTATCCTTTGTGTCGTTTTGATGTATAGTTACTAGTGTCAAGAAAATATTAATTTTTTTTTGTGTTATAAAAAAAAATTTTCTCTCGTATAATTTCTAAAGTGGTGAAAAAGTGCGGCGAATTAAAACCGTTAGTATGAACTATGTAATTAACATTAGTGTGATAATATATCAATTTCGCGTACTTAGTTTCGCGTTATTTGAAAATTATACCCTGAGGTGACTTTGATCAGTTACTTGGGTAGAGATTGATTGCATGATCAATGACACCCCGTGGATCAATGTAACTCCAGAAATACAATATCTAAATAAACATTTGCGTAGGTAGTTTATTTTATATTTCAGTTTTTTGTTTTAAAATACCACGAATTCATGTACGCAAGTTAGCTGCTCGAAAATATCGTGATTACACGACGGACATATTAGATATAGCGGTAGAAAAAGTACTAGCTAAATAAATATCAATTCGACAAGCATCAATTAACTATAAAATACCTTTCGGCATTATAAAAAAATTTAAAAAAAACACACTATATCAATTGGAGGCCAAACGGCTCTACGAAAAGATGAAGATATTGGTATAATAAGAAATGTCGTAACGTGCGCAGAATGGGGATTTCCTTTAAACATTCTCGATTTAAGGATGTTCACCAAAATATATTTGGATTCTGCTGGACGCAATATTACCAAATTTAAAAATAATTTGCCTGGGCAAGAATGGGTATATTCATTATTAAAGCGTCACATATTTCTAATCGGGCAGCCAATGGCAACCAATATTTCTAGAGCCAGAGCGGAAGTATCGCCACAGGTCATCACAAACTTCTTTTGTAATTTAGAAAACACAATTAAAGGTAATGTTTAATGTATATACTATCTATATTCATAACTTTATGTTAATATAAAATATATCATTAGATGTTCCCCCAACTCACATATTTTTAATTACGATGAGACAAACGTAGCGGACGACCCGGGTATGAAATTACGATTATATAGGAGAAGAATTAAATATCCGGAAAAAATAATGAACCACAGTAAATCGGCCACAACAATTGTAATATGTGGTTCAGCATCTGGTGTGTTGCTCCCACCTTACGTAATATATAGAAGCGAGAATATGTGGAATACTGGAACCAAGAATGGCGTAAATAGTTATCCATGTTGTATAGAGTGGTGTTGTGCTCAAGGAATGCGGTATAACAGGACTTCACATGGGTGGATGGAAGCTTCCTGCTTCACAGATTGGTTCGAAAGTCAGTTTTTACCACATGCGAAAATGCTGGAAGGTAGAAAAGTGTAATCGGAGACAATCTTGCATCCCATTTCACAAGCCGAGTTCTTCAACTTTATCAAGAACACAACATTGCGTTTGTATGTCTACCACCAAACTCTATGCACATTTCCCAACCGTTAGATGTAGTATTCTTTAGACCCTTCAAAATGAATGGCGAACAGTATTTACTGAATGAAAATTAAACAATGGAAGATCGCCAACACTCCAAAAAGATGTTTTTCCTACTCTATTGAGTAAGACATTAAAGAAAATGGATAATAAACAAGTGATTGACAATGAGGAAGGGTCCATCCCTAAAAATTTGAAAAGCGGGTTCAGTGCCATCGGAGTTTATCCTTTTAACGCTCAAAAAGTATTGGATACAATTCCAAGTGATTCATCAGTTAATCCTGACGCTATTCTAGAAACATCGGTGGTGTCATTTCTAAAAACATAACGATTTGCATCAAACCCCCGCACTAAAACA
This sequence comes from Tipula confusa, assembly GCA_963556175.1. Lineage (NCBI taxonomy): Eukaryota > Metazoa > Arthropoda > Insecta > Diptera > Tipulidae > Tipula > Tipula confusa. The sequence continues at coordinate 52,418,766 of OY744475.1, read as the reverse complement.
ACCAGGAAAAAGAAAATTAGAGTTATTCCAGGTAAAAGCGTCACCTGTTTAACCGAGAACACTGAGTCCGAAAGCAGCGATGATCAAGATCAACGGGTTTCTGACCCATATATGGGCGTTTTAGAAGAAATAGAATTCTAAATGGACCCAGACTTTATTGAAGCGGTACCTGAAAATATTATGATTGGTACTTTTATTTTGGCCAAATTTATGCCAGGAAGACGAAAATCAGTTCAGTATAAATATATTTGTGTAGTTAAGGATGTTATTGACAGTAGGCAATATGAAGTTCTTGTACGTAAATCGTCCAATGAAAACAAAACAATGTTCAAAACAGTGAAATCCGATATATCAACAGTCGAAATTGATGAAATTGTTGCAGTACTACCAATGCCAGAAATAATAGAAAAGGATGAGCAACTCTTATATCTATTCAAATTTGCTGTAGACGTAAAGGAGATATAGGTAGACATATTGTTTACTTTTATTTTAATTTTTACTTGAAGTTTACATTTTTTTTTAAATTTTGTACATGAAGTGTGTAAGTACAATTTTGAGTTTAATAAATCTTATGTTCCGTATAAAAAGATTTGTTGTTAAATATTTTTACCTTCCTATTTTTATGAATTTTATCGAAATGTCGTTTTATTTCCCTTAAAATGGGTGATTAAAGACACCCCTAATAAAATAATATGGAAAATCTCAGAAGTTTATTGACCGATTTCAAAATCGGTACGACAGTGATGTAGCTTATAATGCAAAGAGCATTTACATGATAAAACATTAAGGTGATCAAAGATGTCCCAAATAATTTTTGAATTTGATCACCATCTAAACAACAGTTATTCAGTTGTCGGTTGCTTTTCCTGATTACAAAAAACGTTAAAATCATCTTTAACATAGCATAGACATTTTTAATTGATTAAAGTTGAATTATTTTAATAGGTTCGAAAATCAAGCGCATTCTATTTTTTTTTTTGCAAACGGATAATTTAATTGATTTGTAATGTTTAATCAATTTTTTTTAAATCTAATTTATATAAATTTTAAAGTTTTGTGTCAAATAAAGTGTATATAAATTAGATTTTTTAATTATTTAAATTAGATTTCAAAAGATATTCAATGCCAAGATTGCCGTGGTCATATCCGCTATAAAGCAACGTATAGTCATGGGTCACATTCATGTTAAGTAGTTCTGTATAGTTATTATGTACCTACACATTTAAGTGAAAAATAAAATCCCTCTAATATAGTGTTTTTTTAACGTAAACTATAAAGTTTCGTGTAAATTAAATCCACAGACTCTTTTCCTCATAATAAATATAACCTTAATAGCTTACTTATCCAATTACTAAATAATTGATAAAATTATCTAATTCTATTAAGCAGATGGTGCATAAAACAGATTAAGTAGTTAAATGTATGAGAACTAAAAAAACTATCCTCATTGTTTAAATTACACCTAACACCTATTTAAAGTTTCTATCAGTTAACTTATATACGAGATAATTTTATTTTTCAATTTTCCCAGCATTGCTCTTTGCTGCTACACATACACACACACACACACATGTACATACGTATAAATCCTAAGTACGATAAAAGCAAAACTAACAAAAAAAAAATTAAATTGTGAGCAGAGGGAAAAATCGTTTTTGGCAAACGAAAATTCGTGTCGTACGAGTTCATATGAAATGACTTTCTTATCTGGAAAAAGGTACATTCACCATCCATACATTATATAGGAATATGGAACCAACTACTAAAATAAAATCATATTTCATAATCCTATTTTCATAATAAAAGTAGAAAAATGTGAAAATCATTTTTTGGTTGTTCCACAGCCCTACCTACGATAATACGACGATACTCTACTTGGTCGTCATCCAGATAATCAAAAAAAAAAAAAAAAAAAAAAAAAAACGAAAGTAGGAGTAAATTGTAATGGGAAAATTTAAGATCAAATTTTTGATACTTCATGTCGTAATAAAATATATGTGTGTGTGATGGCCAATCCAAATGTAATATTTTAATCCACTTTCGATTTTCCTCCCTTTTTTGTTTTTGTTTTTGCTTTCAAGGAAATAATCAAGAAAAGGAAATCATGATCCGTACATTTTTGTTCGTTAAATGGACATTTGATATGAAGTTTGTGATATTTTGTCTTTTTACATTTTAATCAAGAGGATTAGATAATAGATTTTAGAATAATTATACCCCAAACCGATCCCTTAAATAGGAGGTTTGCGTTGATGTACGATTGTTATCGCATAATTAAGAAAGTATTTAATCATGATACTCGTATATAGTATTGTAAATTACCCAATTTTTTATTTTTAAAGGGTTTCCTAATTCGAATGTCTTTTAATTATTTTATCGTGCAATGCTACGCCATTTCGGCAAATTCTGTTTCATAAATATTGAGATAAGGCATTTGTATTTTTCATCGATCGTTTTGGTTTTTTTCGATTTGGGGCATATTTTTCCAGTTTTGATAGGCTAGCGTGCATTTTCTGGGTTATTGAGAATTTCCGAATTTTAGCATTTTTTTCCTGTTTTGATAGGCTAAACTTCAAGCATTTTCAGGGTTTTAAGGATTTTCGATTTACGGCACTTTTTTCCAGTTGTGATGGGCTAATTATTATGCATTTTCGGGATTTTGGCAATTTTCGGTTTGTGGCAGAAATTTCCAGTTTTGATAGGCTAACCATCATGAATTTTCTGAGTTTTAAGAATTTACGCTAACCAGCGTGCATTTTCTGGGTTTTTCCAGTTGTTAGGATCATGAATTTTCGTGGTTTTGGGAATTTTCATATAGAGTTGTTGGAAATCGAAGAACTTCTGATGTACGTCACAAGATGTCCCGAAATATTAAGAATTAATCAACCACAGCAAAAAAACTTGATCAGTTACCGACTGATTCGGATAACATCCTCCCAGGAAGTCACCTATAATTTCCTCTTCCAGGGGAGTGATTGTCCCCACATTTATGTAAGACACAAATTACGTGTGCTATGCAGAGGAGAGCTATGCCATGAAAGTTTTCGCATTTTGAGCGAGTTCCTTTTTTCAAGGATCAGACACAATGCGGTCTCTTTCCATTCATCAGTCATATTTTTGCTTTGCTAATCGAATAAGGTCGAAAAGTATAAGTTTCATAAAGTGTCCGTTTCGAATATCAAGAGTTCGGAATTAATGAAATCAAACCCAAGAGAACGGTTTTTTCTAGTCCCGTAGGGTCACTGTGAATTCCTCGAAGGATGTGTCTTCTATGTACATCTCCGCAGTTTGACAACTTTTAAATAAATCATTTGACCTTTATTGAACATTGAGTAAATCAGATAAATGCTCCTTCTAAGTGTCGAACACTCCATCGATGTTAAAACGGAGGTTTCTATCCTAGTCCCGAATTGCAATATACCTAGGTTTGAAAATATGGTGCCGCCCAGTGACTCTTTTTATAGAAGCTACGTGAATTGCACTTTCTAGATACTTGACCATACCTAGAGTCGTCTGGGCAGCACTGACGACCGATGTTTTCTATACCTCCCACAGGGCGTTTACATCATCAATTGTTGTAAAATAAGTCTTTATCTTTGGGTTGGGTTATATAGTAGGCGCAATCACAAATGATTGATAGGTGGGCTAGTCGCTTACACATGCGATTATCGACTGTTTTGAAATCCAAAACAGCCTTTCTTATTGGAGCACAATAAGAAAACCAACAACAATATTGCCGAGGTCATCTCCACTGCAAAGCAACGTACAGCGTTGGGACATAGAATTTCCACTATTTGGTCATCGAGTTTCTTGGAGAGCAACATGACTTTTCCATTGGGGTTGCCGGAATTATTATTTCTTTTGTTGATTTTTTGACAGTAAAGTTTTTAAGGATGCATAGGTAGTCAGCCATAGGTAGTCAGCCCAGCGATCTAACCTTAGTTTATAGTCTATACTCTGAAGCCAAGGATGATGTGGTGAAGTTTTAAGCCTGTTAAAATTTAATGTTTTTCCATAGTAAATGTATAGTTCTTTGTCCTACACTATATAAAAAAAACGCACAGATGACGTCATTACATTAACTCTGAATTTACAAAATGCGAACATCAAAATGGAAAACTCCTTATAATACGTGCCGGTGTATATCTAATGGGGTGAATTATCTTTCGTTTTCTCCCACCCCATTTGGTGAATTTTTATTTTTATTTTGATTTTGGAAAATTATACTATAATTTGATGAATATCATTTACAAGCACCAGTAAATTATTTTCATAGTTTTCCTTTTTTTTTCCTATTCCTCAATTTGAATTTTTCATTTTTATTCTGACAAATCAACAAAACCATTAAACGAACAATGACCCAAACCACGAAATATCGGTCGTTCAAAAAATTTTTTTTTTGTTTTCATTTATGTATGAGCGCAGTCATCATCATCATAATGGGGGTGGCAATGATGGGGTGGCATTGGTTTTTTTTTACATAGTTTATAGTTAAAACTATGTGTATAGTGAAATATTAATCCGACACAAACAATGTATACCGTTTTAGGGTGATTTTTATGCGATAATTGGAAAGTACTTATAGCGGAGAAAGGTCCTTATATTTTGTTTACTGTAGTTCTAATTAAGGAGGATTATAGAGTGATGAGCAGTTTTAATAATTGGAAGATTACGAAGTTTTATTAGATTAAAGCTCTTCAATTTATGTGAGTGACACTTAAAAATGTTTATTGGTGATAGTGAGTCTCGTTTGAAATCACTTTTCGAAAACTTAACGAACACCTTGTTGCTGTTAATGTGTATAAGAACTTAAATCGTTCTAGAGTTACTATAGAGTTAGAGTTACTATACTAGTTGTTTATAAAGGAGTACTGCATGGCTCAGTTACGTTCTGCAAGCTAATAGTAAACGGATGGGATATTAACTACAAATCTAAGATCTGTAGTGACTTCAAGCATATTACATCTATTTCGAGTCAAAGATGAAAAAAAACAAGAAAATAGTATTAGTCGGTTTGCATGGCTTCTGCGATGAGAGTGAGTGAGCTTATGCCACAGTTGTTTATTTTAAGGTCACTCAATCCAATAGAGAGACGTTTGTAAATATCGTCTCATCGTAGTAAGACAGTAAGCATGATGATTCATCATTAATGTTAACGTTCTTAAGACAGGAGTTCAGCATATGCGGGCCATTAAGGCCAAAGGAAAGGACACGGCAAAAAAACGCATCAATTATAGTAACTTCAGGGCGCAGAGGCAAAGGCAGTTAAGCTTTATGTCCCAGTGTCAGCAGCAGCCAGAAACTTGTTAAGTGACAAGTAACAAGTAACAAGTAACAAGTAACAAGTAACAAGTAACAAGTAACAAGTAACAAGTAACAAGTAACAAGTAACAAGTAACAAGTAACAAGTAACAAGTAACAAGTAACAAGTAACAAGTAACAAGTAACAAGTAACAAGTAACAAGTAACAAGTAACAAGTAACAAGTAACAAGTAACAAGTAACAAGTAACAATTAACAAGTAACAAGTAACAAGTAACAAGTAACAAGTAACAAGTAACAAGTAACAAGTAACAAGTAACAAGTAACAAGTAACAAGTAACAAGTAACAAGTAACAAGTAACAAGTAACAAGTAACAAGTAACAAGTAACAAGTAACAAGTAACAAGTAACAAGTAACAAGTAACAAGTAACAAGTAACAAGTAACAAGTAACAAGTAACAAGTAACAAGTAACAAGTAACAAGTAACAAGTAACAAGTAACAAGTAACAAGTAACAAGTAACAAGTAACAAGTAACAAGTAACAAGTAACAAGTAACAAGTAACAAGTAACAAGTAACAAGTAACAAGTAACAAGTAACAAGTAACAAGTAACAAGTAACAAGTAACAAGTAACAAGTAACAAGTAACAAGTAACAAGTAACAAGTAACAAGTAACAAGTAACAAGTAACAAGTAACAAGTAACAAGTAACAAGTAACAAGTAACAAGTAACAAGTAACAAGTAACAAGTAACAAGTAACAAGTAACAAGTAACAAGTAACAAGTAACAAGTAACAAGTAACAAGTAACAAGTAACAAGTAACAAGTAACAAGTAACAAGTAACAAGTAACAAGTAACAAGTAACAAGTAACAAGTAACAAGTAACAAGTAACAAGTAACAAGTAACAAGTAACAAGTAACAAGTAACAAGTAACAAGTAACAAGTAACAAGTAACAAGTAACAAGTAACAAGTAGAGGTAACTGTTAAGAATTTCATAGTGATAATGGCACACATTTCTTTATTCCACTTAACTTGCTTCTTTTTGAAGCCATCAGAAAAGTAGAATTAATACAAATAAACTTTCGGCAACTGAAATGACAGATTACTCTTTATAGAAGGTAAAGAAACATTTAAAAAGGCCAGTTAATTCAAATTCACCGATTAAACGGATTCATGCTTTAAGCCAATTAAGTTTGAAAAGCAAATATCGTCACCAATATCGAAGCTTTGGAAAAAAACACCAACCAAATTGATTGTTTGTTTTGAAATGAAGACAATTCACATTGAATTTCTACTCGGGGGCTGTTGACGATTAAGAAAAACGAGGTCCATCAAGTCAACAGCGGTATTTTATCATTACAGTAAATGACACACGGAATCTTAACGATTGCTCATCTCAGTCTGGTTTTGCCCACTAAACGGAAAGCCTTAGCTCAAAAAATTGTAGAGTTGAGAAAATATCTATATTGGGAAAACAAGTAGAAATGGTTTTGAACTCTAGGCTACCTACACCACCTTTAAGATTACAGATTTAAATCACTTTCTAACCACTACTCCAAGTACGACAAGTCAATTCACATTGAAATAATGATATAATTCCAATATTAATTCGACAACAGCTGCATCAACATTTCTGGAAACTTCCAAATGTTTTAATTTAAAAAAAAACTTTACAAAACGTACCTATTACTATGAAAGAAAATCAGTCTTCAAAGAAATGGAAATTAGGACAAGTTGCTGAGACCTTCAAAGAATAAAATAAACTCGTTAGAGTTTTCACTCTTAATACTTCTTCAGGTACTTTGGACTACCCAATTTGCCAAATCTGCCCACTTCCATTTAACCTTAATCAATTAAAATTCAATTACATTCAATGACAATGACGCTAAACTCAACTCTGACTGATTTGTTATAAATGTATAGCATAGTTGTTCTACACACTAGAAATTATCAATCAGGCCGGACGTTTGATAGTGCTGGAAGAAGAAAGATTCACCACCCCAGACTGATCTTCAGTTGGGCAAAAAGAAACGAATGAGAGTATTTTGACAAATCCGGAACCAGCCTTAAAAACAAAAAGAGAACCGGAGAAAGAAGCAGTGGGATATCAAATTGAATGGCAAAAAGGAGCGACAAGAAAACGGAAATGAAATCGAAAACGACCACTGTATCGTATGCTAATAAAAGTAAAGATTTACTCAAAATTTACTGGTCTTGGGAAAAAGTAATTAATATTCGCGAAACTATCAAGGGAGAATACGAGTTACAGTCAGAAAATTGTGCTTCCCACTCAGTACTTAATTATTCCATCAAAGCAAGCAAACAGCTTTCAAGAATTGTATGAAAACTCTTCCTGTGAAACCAGAATTTTAAAGCAAGCCATATAGAATAATTATAACAAGGTTCAAGGGTAGACAGTTCACTGAAGGAGGTTTTAAGAGCATGTGAAAAAGTGAGAAACAACAAGGCTTCCAGTCCTGAGAAAATTCTCAATTGTAGTTGGTTTGTTGGCTTGCATAATACTTGCCTAGAGAAAGGATTATTCTATATGCAGTGGAAAGTCCAATAGCAGGTAGTTCTGCCGAAAAGAACGAAAGCATTAGAAAATTAATAATCATATCGATGTCTTAAAATCAATATGGATTCTGAAAGGCGCACTCTACCACTGTCGCGATTAAGTTTAGCTTATTAAAACAATAATTCTGGAACAATTTAACGCATTCGTGAGGACTATTAATGGAATAGACTTGGCAAATCAGCATGAATTATATTATATTAATGGTCCACGACGCAAATCATCGACGCTGGGTGCTCCGAAATTATTCTAAGTGTACAAAGATGATTTTTAATTTAATTTTTCCACATCGGCCGCGTGCCTTTTTTTCTAGAACGTTCTGTGCGAACAAGTGACATCATTGGACGGAATTTTTGATTGACTGTATAAGTTCTGTATAAGTTCTGTATAAGTTCTGTATAAGTTTTGTATAAGTTCTGTATAAGTTCTGTATAAGTTCTGTATAAGTTCTGTATAAGTTCTGTATAAGTTCTGTATAAGTTCTGTATAAGTTCTGTATAAGTTCTGTATAAGTTCTGTATAAGTTCTGTGTAAGTTCTGTATAAGTTCTGTATAAACGACATCATAGTCAACAATAACAATTTCTTGAATTTTGAATTCGGTAATTTTGAATATTGGTAATTACGAAAATCGGCCAACACCGCATATTTTCCAATACTTCATTGAGCACAAAATTTGTTAAGTTAATCCAACTCGGCAAAATCTAGCTTTATCTTCCATATAATTTCCGCATTTTAAAATAATTGAGTCGTCGACCAACACAAGTGAAGGCGCGTTTTTTGTAAAGCGAATGCATTGAACAAATAAAGCAAACACTACGCGAAATTTGAAGGCATTTGCTGTTATGTTTGCAGCAAAAAGGCATAAATCTCCCGATTGCCTTGAAAATAGAAATGACCGGAAATTTGGAATTGATTCATCTTCCGAAATACCGAATAACCATAAATTCAAAATGGGTCTTTAAAGTCAAAATCGGTTCAAATGGCTCGGTATAAGGCGCAAATGGTTAATATAAGGCGCAAATGGCAAAACGACGCCCTCAACGAGCAAGCATTGATTATGAAGAAACATTTTCACCAGTCGTGAGACATTTATCGCTACGTAATGTGATCGATCTGCCTTCGAAACTTAATTTCAATGTCAATCAAACGGACGCAATTATGGCATTTCTTCAAAACGATATTGAAGTATGTCTATTGAAGTATGTTTGCTTTGAAAAGCCATGTACGGAGTGAAATAAGTTAATTCGACTTTTAATTAAAATGACGAGTTTGTGTGTTTAATAGTTAATTCATTTAATTTGCGTGTTGCTACTAGAAAATCACTGCAAACAGTGAAGTCATCAGAGAATTACATCAATAAATTCAGAGAAAAATTTGGAAATAATGGAAATTAATCAACCAATTTATCAGGGCTAGCGTTCGATTGTAAAGATGGTCAAACTAACAGACAATACAAGCGAAAAATATTTTTTTATGTATCACATTTTCACCAAGGGCCGTGGTACCCATCCTGCAGGGAATATATTCATTGTTGGAATGCATTGAGTGTGATTTTGTTTAACGGTTATTTCATTTAATTTACGTGCTAAATAATTTTTTATTCTTTAATAAATATTTAGAGCCGAAAATAAAATAATTCAAATTGTTTATATAAACTAGACTAGCCTAAAAATTATTAATCGATATGAAACAAGATTATCACCTTTAGAATTTGTTTTAAGACTTATTTGTAACTTTTTGACAACATTTCTTCGAAAAAAAAATTGGCTCTTTAAGATTATGTAATTAATACCACACTCATCTCTCTTTAACATAAACGTGTGACATTCGTGGGCGATAGATATACAAAAACAATCGTTTTACGTTTCGTCAAAGAACAATAATAATAAATTAACTTTTAAAATGTATTTCGTTAAAATTAAGTACATGAGCTTTAACGAAATTTATTTAAATTTATCTGTAAAAAAAAGTTTTTGATGCTAAAATATACTAATCGAGCTAAGTTAATTCACTTGAAAAAAAAACTGAAAAACTACTGTAACAACAACAAAAAATTATTTATACCGTGAAAACGAATTATTTTGTCGTTGTTGTTGCAGTTGTTGTTATTCTATTATAAATAATTGTAAAATGCACTTTAAAATTTATTATCTCACCTGTAACTTCCGACAAAACTGTATTCAATATTGAACTATAGAATAATAATAACATTGGTAACCGAAGCACAACACTAAACTTATATAAAAAGCACATTTTCCCCGGTGTGGTGATGGGGTTGTTTTCCCTTCTGTTATTTTTTTGAAGTAGTTTTTCAACGGGGTATTTTCGTGGTCGTATATTGTTATTGTATTGTATATACGAAAAGGAGAAAATAAAATTAAAAAAACAAAAAAAAAAAAAAGAAACAAAACGGAAAATAAAATGAAAATTAAAAAAATTTTTGTTCGTTGTAGTTTTTGTTCCTTTTTTCAATGCACACTACACAGGAGTAAAAAGAATAAAGATGAAAAAAGGAAAATGTTAACGAAAATAACAGTTAACACGCGAACTTAAAGTTTGTTATATTTATTAATATGTATATTATGTACATAAGTGCAATGTTTATGGATGTAATAAAGAAAACTGTAAATAGAAGAAAAAAAAACAAAAAATTAGTTTTTCCATTTTCCATTCTGGCTGTGTGTTATTATAATATACAATCATATATAATATACATATTTTTTTCACTATACCTTTTGGATTATATTTAATAAAATTATAATTATAATTAATATTACTACCTATACACACTACTTATTATATATGTATAGTTTTTTTTTAAATCTAGTTTTGTTTGGAAAATTAAAAACAACAAAAATAAAATTTACATTTGATTACATTTTGATTTTTATGTGAATTAGTTAATTTAATATGTTTCTGTCCGAACGCTAGTTATGTATATTTTTTACATAATAATAATTGATTTAAATTTATAGTTTTAAACGTCAATATAAAGTTTGTAATATAATATTTGTAAGTTTGCATTAAAGCAGGTACTTTTATTGCAATTTGCAAGACTCATTTGTGAGTTCAAAGAAATTACAAAACCAGCTTAAAATTGAATAGGAAGCAGAACCATAAACACAACTAGTGAATGGTAGTGAAATATTTAAAACTTGCTGTGCAAAATATCAGGACCTACCATCAAGAGCCGGATTGTTGATTCGTTACAGGTCAGCAATAGCATGTAAAACCGATTATTATTAAAAACTTCCTAACGTAATACACAAATTTTCGTAACACCATATTTTGACTATGCAAGTATACAAAGTCATAAACCTATGCCCTAGAAATGAATATTTAAGATCAAACACTAATAAATATTTATTAAAGATGACCTTCAACCATTTTTTATACACCACATGTGCACACCAAAACTTTAAGATGAACCAAATCTAAAGTTTCAAATGATTTTTAAATAAAGTTATTCTTTTTCATAAATGTAGGTTCTCAATGTCATTAAGTGTAACCTTCATTTTCAAATTTTTCATATTTATATGTATATGTGAACGTATTTTGACCCTTTGGTGACCAAAACTTAAAAAAAACAACTTATGACTCAATGTAAAATGTTCTATCCGTTTCTATTGTTTATGGATAAAATCATTAGTTCTTTTGAAAAGTTCTTCGTATACGTATACGTGTGTATATATACATTGCAGTATGATCCAGAGAACACTTAACAAACAATGTACCGGGTTGTTGATGCAAAAATTATATTCCTAATAGGTGATTTATAATCAACGAATTTTGAAGAAGAAGTTGATATTGAAATTAATTTTGAAAAATTAACATAAAAACAAAAATTTAGTTTTGATTTGTGTGGGTGAACAAAACCTAGTAAGTATATTAAACTAATTTTATACATGTATTGTAATATTTTTATAATTTTTCAATCTAGTGTCCCGTTTTATTTCAAGATGACAAAATTCGTTGGATGCATAGATATAAACAATTGAAGATTAATGATTGAATGTAAACCGGTTATTAACGATAGAGTTTTATTTGAAAACAAAATTTTTGTTTATTTCACAGGCTATAAGAATGAAGGACGTAATTATCATATAACGGTTTAAAAATGATTAGTCAATTTTTTAAAAATCTAATTTATATTAATTTTAAAGTTTTGTGTCAAATAAAGTGTATGTAAATTAGTTTTCCGGTGATTATATGACGTATTGGTCATAAAACGGTTAATTCAATTGACTTGTAATGTTTAATCAATTTTTTTAAAATCTAATATTGATTAATTTTAAAAATTTGTGTCAAATAAAGTTTATATAAATTAGATTTTCGGCGATTATATGACGTATTCGTTATATAACGGTAAAGTTAAATTGATTTCTTAATCTCAAATTTTTATTGCTACATTAAATCTCCGCTTTGGCGGTTTAAAGCTATTTCATTGTCTAGGGCTTTATTACAACCGTGTAATGCCAACCGTGTTGGCATTATCCTGGTGAATTTTAATTTTAATGGTTCTCATTTTTTTCGAGATGATAGTTTGATACATTTGAGTCTTGAACATAGAAACCATAAAAAACTGACTTCAAATTTCAAGATGTCGTAGTCATGGTCTGGTTCTGAAAAATTTCGGATTGAAGTTGTTTTAATTAGCTATAGTCGTCGTTAATCACTCTATTGGTGAAATTATGAAATTGCAACTTTACGTCGTTAATGTTAGAAACATCGGTGCTTAACATTTTCTGGAATTGAAAAAAATTGGAAATGTGGAAGATTTAACGGGCTAACTATCACAAGTTTTCTTAATTTTAGAAAATTTTAAATGCAGCTTTTATATTGGGCTAATAATCGCGTATTTTGGAAAGTTTTAAAGTGGGGTATACATTTCAAAGTTTAATAGGCCATCTACCACGTTTTTTCTGGAACGTTGAAATTTTCCAGAGCACAATCCTTATGTAGGAGCTGCCTACAGATGTACCACGGAGGATATAATAAAAGAAAATGTGCCAACCATGGTATAATTTACAAGTAAAAATGATGAACACATGGTTCATTTTCTGATTGATCCCGGCTTCCAAACCACCTTTATAATTAAAATTTTCCAATCAAGCTTAATTTCACAAGAACGTCCATTCAAGCGTATATGCGATATATATATATATATATATATATATATATATATATATATATATATATATAGCATTATATATATATATATATATATATATATATAGCATTATATATAGCATTTACTGATGGTATTTTTTTGACATAAACATCCGTATGACGACACGACAGATTTATAAAAAATGTTTCGGTAGATTAAGGTTCATAGAGAAGATCACAATTATGTCCTCCTGATAGACAGCTGCAAGAATACAAACATACAACCGTGATTTATGGCGCGGGCACAGCAACCTTAGCGGTGCATACTTTGCAATGATTATCTAAAGATTTAGGTTCATCAGCACAGAATCAGTTTAAAGCACTACTTAAATTTGTAGTATTTTAGGTCTGCAAATAGCCTTCTAATAACCAAGCCCTACTACATGACATACCAGCAACTTATCTTCGGAATACTGGAATTTTATTCATCGGCTTATCGGCCGGCTAAGGATTGCCCACATTTCATGTGATGTTAACTACGAGTACTGAAATAGTTTATCCATTTGGGTAGTAAGAAGAAAAATATTCAAACATCAACAAAATAATTCGCATAGTCGGATCTGGTCAACGCTTCATCAAGAAAGGATTAAAGCTTACATGATGTCAGAATGAACAAAAATGCCGCAACGGTAAGTTTGGAACTCAAGGAAACCAAACAAGAATTATACCATCAAGGACAGAAAGGAAAATTGCAATTTCCAATATATACCAAATAGTTTGAGCCAACAATTTTGCTGTGGAAGCTGTTGCTAGAACATCTGAAATCATGCAACGCAAGAGTTGTCAGAGATTCGGCCACACTGTTTTCAACTGCAATTTGGGATATAGATGTGTGCTCTGAAACGCTTGATCGAATTCAATGCGTGCATGCATCGACAAAGCTTTTTTTACTACAACCTTATATTCCATCAATTCGATACTAGTAACGGCGCAAGACATATATCGGTTCGCCGATAGGTTCCGGGGCCATCGCAACATTAACAAAAACACCAACAACAATCAGATACAAAAAAAATAATAATAACGATAATAATATGGTCGTAAGCCTATTTCAGAAAGGTTGAGGACCTTGCCAGTCCAAGGTCATCAACTATCACAAACCGGACGTTATATTTGTGTCGGAGACTTAATTGAATCCGAGACAAAAACTGGAATTTTTCAATTATCAAATGGTGCGTAACGATCGGCTAAATAGTAACCTAGTTGGCGGCAGCCCACTGGTAAATTCCATCCCATACATATGAAAGCGAGCATGAAACTATATAACTCGTATGTTGCAATTTAGGGCAACAATAAACCAATAACTCAATAGGGAATACCCACAAAAAATATATTTCGTAAAATGTAAATTGGCTAGGCAAAAAAGGTTGCAACAAAATACCAAGCATAGTTCCAATAATACACAACATCAATGACACATAACTTGAGCAACACATTACCTCAACCGCACCCAGCTTATCATGCATCAGTAATAGTAGTTCGGGCGTATGGTTTGGCGTAAAAATAACATGGGGTGCTATACGAACCAGACCATTGAACTACTTTGCAAGTGCAAACGAAAGTACATCAAAGCATTAAATACAATTAGGAGTGAGTAAATCCGTGTAAGTGATCTAATCGGCCAGAATGTAAAGATCGAAGTAAACCGACATTGGCGCACTCAATTTGAAAAAATCAAACCAAGTTATCGATTGATTAAAAAGACATCAACATCGATTGAGCGAAACTCAGCAAAATTGTCTCAAAAATACGTGAGCCTGAACGAAGGTACGAAAATTCCCCAAAATTAAGAAAAATCATAGGCCAAGGCGGACAGTTAATGGTCTATATATATAAGCCTGCTTTCAAACCTGAGTAAAATCTAACATTTAGAACAAAATATAATAGCACTTTGACTGTTACAATCTCATATCAGACAACCAATTCGGGTTCCGACAACTACACACATCCGTTCGCGCTATCACAAAACTGAAGTCTGAATTTCGACATCAACTACAGATTGAATTCACGTTGGTGTACCAACGTCGTGCTAATAGGCAAGGAGGCATAGAGAAACTAGATTTCTGACCTAAATTATGACCGTAAATCGTTAGAACTAACGGCCTAATTAAATTCAATTTTACATTGCCATTAAAAACTAGGAGTATACCACATGGCAGGTTGAAGATGGAAAAAGCGTAAGTGGTGAAAGGCTCAAGTCTTAAGAGTACAATAACTCAGCAATTATCTCAATTCTTGTAACTTTTTTAAAAGAGTCATTCGACTGCACCACACCTCCAGACCAAGAACTATCGCTATTCGAGGCTACGGTGGAAATCTCCGTGTAAACATCGGTGGAGTGCTCGACAATTGGAAGGAACATTTCTCTGACTATTGACATTTCATTAAAAGCTCAAACACGGTGCAATTAGCTCTGGTGGATCTGTGGAGTGGCAATAGTGTTATGGATCCACTTGTGCGATTTAGAGAACGACTTTTCTTCTTCCGGTTGTCTAGAACAATATGAAGAAGTAGGGTTCAAAAGCGTTGGAGCCAGACTATTGATTCGGTACGGGCCAGCAGTGGCTTCTAAAAACCGGTTTTTTTATTTATTTGTATTTAAGGACCCTCAACCTTAATCTGATCCTAAAAAAATAGTTTGTTATGTGCTCCACCAATCACACTGTACACATATAAATGGTACATATCGTAAACATACATATAACATACCGAAAAAGGATATATTGTAATAAATTTTCCATTTTCATTTAGTATTTGGAAAAATAAATTTTATAACTTTGTTGTATATGTACGTATGTATGTACACAATTTATGTATATAATATCGGAAAACTAGTAATTTTCTATTGCAAGTAGTATACCCCACCATACAAATCTCGTCGAGTACTTCTTTCGTCTTATATCCTTCATTTTCAAATCGGGATATAAACTTTAAAAAAAAAAATCGAAACTAGACGACGAATTGTTATTTTTATTATCCTAATTATTTAGCAATGTTTTCTGCTGTTGTTGTTAACTGTGTGCATATATAACGTTAGTAAAATATTGACTGACTCACTATATATGGCACTCGTAATAGATTGGCGGAGATTTATATGTGGTATATGCTGTTAAACTGAGTTCAGAACTAATTCACACCGGATTCTTGTCTTTTATGATCGATATAAAGTTTTTTTAAGGATTTTTGTCGGTTTTTTTTAACGTCTTTTCGATAGTATTTTTGTGTTTATTGTTTTCGACTTTGGTTTTGGTTAAAAATTTAATCAAACTAAAATAACTTCATCGAGATGATTGTGTGATAAGAAAATGGTTTTGATGATAAATTGAAAATTAAATTCAATTCGATAGACTATATATAAAAACTGGTTAGGTGAACATACTATAGTTAAATTAAATTAACAGGGTGACAATCGTAAATATTTTTTTTTGTAATATTATTAAATATTAAAATGGGCAAGGGGAATAACATAACTTTATTCTTCTTCGTCTTCCAGTATACAGCCAATCATATATTTACATGATATATAAATTCACCCTTATCATTTGATGTAAACTAGACCAAAACCATAAACATTGGGCAATTTAGCTTAACATTCGTTTTATTGTAAAACTATGTAAATTTGTATAGTAATATTATCATATAAATAACTAAACGAAATCCATAAACGCCCTAATGTACTTATGGTCAAGTGATTTTACAGATTGAAACTATAATATTTAGATTTATAATTTAGATACAGGGTGGTACAATGACAGTATGCCAAGACTTACGACCAAAACAAATTATAAATTAGCTTTGATTGTATCCCATAATAAATAATACTATGCATGCCATTGCGGTTTTTACAGGCCTTTGCCGACAGCCGCTACACCAGAAAGATTTGCAAAATTTCTGTTAAAATTTTTCTGATAGCTTGTTGGTTTTTATAGCTTTGCTGTTTTAAATATTGTCGTCTACATTAATATTTTTTATAATTGGAGTCATGAATCCTTTAAATCTTGTCCTTTAGTTGTTGTGGACTTGGAAGAGCAGGATGAATGTAGCCTTGATGAGAAGCCTCCCCATGATTATTTTTATTTGTATCGTGAATGTGATGATAGATTGAACTCTGTTGTAATGGTCACCAGCTGCAGCTGATTTAACTGTCCTTCCAGCAAGATATTTTAACTGTCCTTCCAGCAAGATGTCCTCATGATGAACTTCTTTTATGTTGGTGCACCATGTACCTCCTCATTGTAGTAGAAATGACATCAGCTCGACTTGTAAATTTGGACCCACAAGTTGGACTTGGTTTAAGCTGATATCGTTGTTCGTCTTAGCTGATGCGTAAATACAACTCTTAGTTTTTTTGTGGTATTGGTTCGTTATTGATTCTCCTAGATATCCTTTGACAACCTGGTTCGTTAAAATATTTGGATAGTAATCGGTACCCGATGAGATCTTGAATTTGTTTGGTTGATTATAATTCGGATATGCCCACATCAAGTTATTTGCATGACTCCATTTTCTAGTGTCGAAATTTCGATTAGGTAGGGGAAGCATCCTTGTTTCCTTTGTAACTCATTTTGTAATGTATATTTTGAGCGATGAATCCAAAACGCGCTAAAGGAGCTTGTGTTTGGAAATTTACATAATGATTTAGTTGGTGTCCTTGTTTAGACAACACACAGGTTTTTAATGTAAGAGTTTGACATGTGGTGACTCGGGCTATTTGTGGAGTGTTTGCCCAGGATCATAATTTAGTCTGATTTTTGTCAGTCACTGATTTTTGAAGTCACTAAACGCTAATTCTAATGTGGTGCTATTTTATTGATCCAATCAATTCATTTAAATTGTGGTAAAATGCGGTTTTACATGTTAAGTTTATCAGAGGCTGCGTGAATACAAATGATAGACAGCTTAGTCGAGACTCAATGCGGTAACAGTCAAAAATTAAGCAACAAATCGATAAATCACAGAAGAAGTATGCGATGCATATAATTTAAGGAAAACCATGAACAAGGAAACTGCAGAAACACCACAGAAAACCAACAACCCCAATGTGTAAGACAGTAAGCAGTGAACAACACCTATCAAGCTACAATACCCTCCCAGACGGTTCTTCAATCTTTACATCTACTTCAATTGAGAAAAAGGCTGTCATTAT
The DNA here is from genome assembly GCA_963556175.1 of Tipula confusa. NCBI lineage: Eukaryota > Metazoa > Arthropoda > Insecta > Diptera > Tipulidae > Tipula > Tipula confusa. Next base: position 52,400,610 of record OY744475.1, on the reverse strand, counting down.
AAATAAACATCTCTCTAAAAGTGCGGATCGGACCTTCGTTTTCTATAGGTGAAGTTGTACGCACCGCCTCAGGCTCAATTTGGTAAAAAGAAATTCCTCACAAAAAATAATCGTGCTCAATGGAGCAAGAACGATATAATGTTGCATTACCATTCAAACCACTTAGTCTAGAACTTGGTCTGTCAATATCGATGGCGAACGAAACACTAAAATCAGTTGAATTGCAAGAGATATTCAGTACAAATTTCTGTATTCTGATTTTATGAAAAATTATCTAAAACTTGTTCATATGGAAATAATTACGCCATCCGGATATCCGCTTAAGAAATGGGTTTTAAATATTCTTGCGTTATGTGATATTTTAGATCCAATCATATTTGATAAAACAAGCCACTTTTCTTAGAGTTTAGAATAGAGGAGTTTTCACAAGTTACATCGTCAACCTTGTCGATGGTAAACTTTTATGGTCAATAGAAAATCAGCTCCTTTTGTTCTGCGTATCGAATACTGAATTGCTAATAAAACTGTAGGCAGATTTAGAATTTACTAGTCTGTGCGAAAATAGTCATTCATATTCGCCAAACCACAAAGGGATTTTACATGGATTAAAAAGCTCTAAAAAACAAAAGATGTTCCTATATAAAAACGATAAAAGTTTTTTATTGGATGACACAAGTGGTATTGATAGATAGCCTACCAATTATTTATCATATTCCAAAGTGGAAAACAACAGAACCTTTGGTCCTATTGAAATTATAAATGTAACATTGATAAACATTACAGCGATGAGGGCATCAAAGATTATCACGTAACTAGGTCAGTACTACCAGAGTCGATGCTGTAGTTCCTACGTTGTGGAACCCCATGAATGACGGCATTTTAAACTATTTATATCAAAAAAGCAAAAGTAAACTTGGTGGCTGATGTGGCAGTTGTTGTGATGGTAAAACATAGAAAGAGACATAGTGGAAGAGACTTCTACCTTAAAATTCACTTAGATTTGGTTTTCATTTATAAATTTAAATTTGGCGGAACAGAAAATAGAAATAAGGCTGATTTCCAGCGGAAAAGGAAGGTAAGCATTAACATTAAAGTGGATAAAGAACATATTTTAGGAACCTAGGAGTAATAATCGATACTAGACTTGATACTAGACCTATTCAACTTAGACTGGTTTGTATTCCAAGCCCAAAATATTTAATTACCGTTTTGAATGTTATAAGCGACTATTTGCACATATACATACCACCACTCGAACTAGCCTGTCGGATCCTGGGTGAAGTTGTGTGATAATTCCGAGTAACCACTGAGCTGGCGGCAAGTGGTTCTTGATGAGGACGACATCACCAATAGCAAGATTGGATAATGGCTGTATCCACTTAGGGCGTTGTTGCAAAGTATGCAGATATTCAAGGAATCATTTATTCCAAAAGCCTTGAACTCGTTGTTGGATATTCTGCCATCTGCTAAGCCTCGACATCGGGATGATTTGAAGGTTTGGCTCAAGAATACATGTGGAAGGTTCACCAATTAGGAAGGTCCTGTTGTTAGCATTAGTAAATCATCAGGATCGGCGGTCATGCGGTGCAATGGGCGTGAGTTGAGCAATGCTTCATTTTGGCAAAGTAAGGTTGTCATTTCCTCAAACGTCACTGGTAACTCTATGAAGATGGTACTTAATAGAGAAGTTCTTGAAGTTCTCGTTTGGCGCCGACGAAATTTGTGCCATTGGCGCTAACTATCTCAGCTGGAATCCCTCTTCGACTAACGAAGCGACGCAAAGCTACAAAGAATGCCTCAGTGGTCATTTCTGAAACCAGTTCTTTATGAACAGCCTTGGTAACCAAACATATAAAAAGCGCGATGTACGCCTTGGTCAACGGGATCTTTCTTCAGTCATGTTTTGTTTTACTATGAATTTGACTGGCGTAATCCACACCAGTAGTGGTAAAAGGACGACAGGTCATCAAATGTTGCTTTGGTAAATTGCCCATAAGCTGTGTGGTAATATTTTGTTTGAGTCTCACGCATTTGATAAATTTCTGACAAAAATAACGAACTGCATTACGGCCATTTACAATCCAAAATCTTTGTTTCAGAAGACTTGCAATAATGATGGCCCAGGATATAGGTTGAGCAAGTGAGTTTCGTAGATTATCAACCAAGTAAGTCTATGGCTTTTGGGTAATATGGTTGGGTGTTTCATGTCAAATTGGCAGTCAAAATTTGAAAGCGGTCCTCCCACTCTCAATATTCCATCCTTCTCAATAAATGGCGACAACGACCGAATCTGACTTTTACGATTAATATGTTCTCCATTGAGGAGTGCTTGGATGTCGATACAGAATGTTTCGGGTTGAACTTCCTTGATGAGAAATGATTCGGCCTTTCGAATCAAATCAATAAAACACAGCTTCGAATATTCCCATCGAAAAAGTGTTGCAACAATTCTTTAAATCTTGTTAAATGATGAAAACTTCTTCAATAAAACTGAAGCAATCTCAGAGCATTCAATATGAAGGTGTGTTACGACTGCTGATATTCTACGTTCTTCGCACATTGTCTCGAATTGGAGTGGATTGCTGGATGGCCAATTTTGTTCACGACTCATTAATCACTTAGTACCGAACAACCATAGATTGAAATTTGGAAGTAATTCTGGACTGATCCCTCTGGAAGCAATGCAGCAGGGTTTTCCTTTGACGGTACATAGTGCCACTGACTTCTTGGCACTACTTCCAAGATTTGGAAGACGTGCGATTACCAATAAAAGTGTTTCATCTTCGCCAATGATCTGATAACCAGGCCAATATGATTTTTGAGTCAATCCAAGCAAACACTTGCACTGTTGATCTCGAAAAATCCTTTGAAGAAAATTTGATTAGTTTCATCAAAATAAAGGCTCCACATAGCTCAAGCCGTGGAATTGAGACTTGTATCTTCAGTACGTAGATAAACTGCGGTTGCATAGATAGTTCCAAAGCATCACAAAATGCATGAATTTGGATCGTTTCAAGTTTAGGCAAATTCAATTTTATGCTCTTCCATTGTTGACTGATATCTGCCGGGATTTCACTATCCCATTTAATGTTTCGAATCCATAATTTTTGGAAAAGTATTTTCATAGTTATAATCGATGGCTATACTCAGCCTAAAGGATCAAAAATACTTGAAACCTCAGAGAGTAAATTCCGCTTGGAATATCATATGCTTGACGAAATGTTGATTACAGATACAAAAACATCTCACACGAGATTCCATTGAACACCGAGAGTTTTGATGGTCGCAGTATCGTCGCCAAATTGTAACATAGTAGGCTCCTTGAGCTCATTAGGAATTCTTGCTGAAAAATCTAATGACTTTGATTTCCATTTCCTTAGAAGGAACCCAGCTCCCTCCATGACATGTCATTGTTCTTTAAACAACTTGATTGCAGTATTCGGGTGTTCACATCCAAAAGTAAATCATCGACATAAAAATCCCATTTGATGACTGTTGCAACTGTCGGATAATTTTGTTCATTGTCATCAACTATTTTTTGAAGTGTTCTGACAGCCAGAAATGGTGAACATGACATTCCATATGTGACTATGTTGAGGCGGTATGTTTTAATTTCTTCGGTTGGATTGTTTCTCCAGACTTTTTTCTGAAAATCATCATCAGGTGATGACACGAGCACCTGCCTATACATTTTTTCCACATCTGCGGAAAAAACGATAACGTGCTGCCGTAACCGAGTCATGATAGTGATCAGATTATCTTGTAGAGTGGGTCCTGTGAGTAAAATGTCATTAATTGATAAGCCAGAAGAAGAACTACAGGACCCATCGAAAACGATCCGAAGTTTGGTGGTCGAGCAGTCTACCTTATGAACAGCACGGTGTGGAAGATAAAAAATGTCTTCATTATTTCTGGCGTTACCATTTTGCGGAACTTTTCTCATATGCCTTAAATTCAAATATTCGTTCGTGAAGTTTTTATATTCAATTGACAGTTGCGGGATTCTCTCGAAACGACGTTCCATTGTTGGAAGTCAACGCACAGCCGCAGACCTTGTATGTCCCAATTTGGCGTGCGGTGTGGCAAATGATAGTCGTACAATGTATCTTCCAGCCTTGTTCAATATTGATCTGGTGGTTTTTGGCTCGATGCGGTTGGAGGTTTCTCAAGCTCTCAAAATCGTTGAAGGGTTTTGTTCACATCATCAACAGTGATAGTTGCTGGAACCGATGTGGTTTGGTGAGCATAATATTGTAATTGAGGTACTGGAAGAATCCACCTAAAAATGGTTGACTGTGCATATGTATGTCTTGAGAAGACATACATATGCACAGTCAGCATTTTTTCCGGCTGCATTAAATCAAAGAATAGGCCAGAGCCAAATAATGATATATTAACTTCTCTTATGGTGCTGAGATTTGGATCAGCCAGTTCTAGTAATGGAAATTGTTCCCCAACTAAGTTACCATAATTGACTGGATAGAAGGTAAGTAGCTTCGCTAATATATAAGCGCTGAAGTTCAAGATATTTGACGATGGAATCCTTGACGAAGCATTGATGTTAACTATACTCCGAGTCTTAGCGGCTTGTTTATCAGTAAGGCTCTTTATAGCGATCGATGATGAGTGTGAACGTGAGTCAAGCAATGCATTGGCAAAATGTTTATTGCTATTAAAGTCGTCACGTATGTGAATGAGAGTGGTCGGTAATGAAGCAAGACGCGGATTTGAAACGATATATGATTTATTTGTGGAAAACGACTTCGTTGTTAAAGTGGCCATGTTTTGAATGTGCGGTGATTCCATTTCTCGCAATGGTTTCAATTCATGCGTTGACGTTACCTCTTGATAATTTGGATCACCAATAATAATTGAATTCATCGGCAGCGTGAAATCATTTTGATGAGTGATTGACGCTGATGTTGATGGGTGTGATGGTAACGAAGTGTGACCTAGTGTTTGTGAAGGCGTATATAATTGAGTCTGTTCAAATGGTTTTGCATACTTCGATGTGTGAGGCTTAACGGTTGTTTGTTGTTGGTGTGGATAATTAAACTGATTGTGTGAGTTGATTGGTTCATACCCATAAAGCAATGCGTTATGCCGTTAATTGCAGGTTCGGCAATTGGACCGATCAGGGCATTCATGTACTAAATTACTCTAAATCTGACATCGTAACTACGAAATTTCATACAATGGCAAAGATGATGATTTACCATTATACATAGGCTCCTATATACAGAGGCGCAACCAAGGCCTAATAATCATAAGGAAACTCAAACATATAGATTAATTACTCTTCGGAAGCTAGAGAATTGGTTAGAGAAAATCGGAATGCACGAAAAATTTGAGAGAAAAAATTGGGCTTCCCAAAGTTAAATAGTTCGTACTGTCTAAGGAATAAACTTAAACTTTTATTTAAAACTGATATGAACTGACTAGCCAACTGACAATTACTTTTCCCTTTGGAAAGTAACAAAACCGAAAAACGATCTAAAACGCAAGAATACCTAAAACAAAATGTGATAGGTAGAAGTGCAAAACAAAAGAATTATTTTCATCATATATTAGAGACACATTCCAGCCTTTTCCAAGATGAACTGTAGATGCAAACATAACGCTAGTTAATAAAATTAACTGTCAAAGCATAAGACGAAGCTCAAAAAAATCTCAAGGAAAACGCAAAGGATTGGCACAATCGATGAATTAAGAGAACGTTTATCAAATATTTGACATTCCAACCAGTTCCATAAGTTAAACCAATCAAGCGAAAAGCCAGAAACATCAAAACTAACCGAAAACATGATCATATTTCACTGAAAAAATATTTATCACGAAAATTAAATGAAATAATTGTTAAACAGATAAATTTCATTCAATTGTTTGATTTAAATTCTTTGTACTTAAATTAATTTAAGCCCCGAGTGCACAATCACACGGTCGAGTTTAAACAAGTATTGCACCGTGAATTACCTTTAATGCTATTTCTTCTTATTATAACCGAGTACATAACAAAAGAAGTTAACAGAACTATTAAATAACCGTAACCAAAGAATAAAATAAAATTTGAATAAATTTAAATGTTTTCGAATTTGTTTAATTTTTCTCGGGGGTACAATTTCAATATCAAATTATCGTCTAAATGGTGCTTTACTGTATTACTTATAGCAAAGCAACGAATAACGTTACTCTCCCAATTTTTAAATTTATTTTTAAACCATTACGACTTTGATTGAAATAAATTGCTAGCACCAAGTAATAAAATATGAACCATTAACCTCAACCATCAACTAAATACATACATAGACGTTATGTATATGCACGAAGTGCACATTTTGTTTCATTTTAATGCTTCGACTAAATAAAGCACTGTAAAAGTTAAAATAATATCATTAGAAATCCCATATCATATAGTGTACAGTACCTACGTATACTGTTTGAATTATTATGATTATTTTAGTTTTGTTGTTGTTGTTGTTGTATTTCGATCAAGCTATTTACAGAAATTATATTAACACAACAAAATAAAATTACAATAAAAAATTGCAAAAATGTAACTTGACATGTAAACAGTATATACACAATGGCAATAGCAAAAAAAAAAAAAAAAAAAATGAAAATCTCACGTTTTGATGCCAAATATTTCCACCTTTTTGTTTTTTTTTGTTTATATATTTGGAAAATTGAATTTTCACTTCCACCATTTCTATATGTACGTTATTATTTAATTTTCTAATCTAACAGCCAAACACATACACACACTCTCTAATACACACACACATAGAATATAACAAATTCGTACAAAGTTTTATTCGGTATTTGTTGTATCGAGACAATATATAAATTTACCGGAGTTTTGAATATCATCGTACCCCGTATATAAAGGTATAAACCCATAAATATGAGTGTGCTTTCCCGAATTTCCAAAAAAAAAACAAAAAATAATAATCCGACTGTCATCTTTAATTAAAACCAAAATGCATTGGAAATAGAATTGGAAATTTTTTTTGTTTCAATGTTTAGGAAATTAATTACCAACTTCCGATGAGTTTTCAATTTCAATGCAGTAGTAAACTATCATCATCATAGTAGTGTATAGTAGCAGAAACATTTTTTTTGTTGCCTAGTTTTTTATTTATTTTGTAAAATGTATTGTTATTTTAACAAAAGAATTGATTTTCGACAAAGTTGATAATTTTCCACCTTGTCGGTTTTTTGTTTTTGGTTTTTCGCACAAATAAAGGTGTGTATGTGTGTGTTTGTTTTTTTTTGACGAAATTGTATTTAAAAACCAATTGGTTTTGATTTAGTTTCGAACCATTATGTGACATAACCCGTTTGTGCAAATTGAGTTTTCTTTACGTTGGGAAATTATTAAAAGCATCTTTTTTTTTAGTAATGGGCAGATGTGTTCAGTTTGACCATTCACGAAAGAGTACATCTGAATTATCCCAAAGAACTTTTAGGATCTGAGTGGCTTATTAAATGGAGATCACTGGCATTTATTCAGCACCTCGCAGTCACTAATGCAAATCACAACAACGCACTGCAAAAACTGGTTCTATACAATATGATAGAAAGGTTCTATACAACTAAACAACTATACAACTAAATGCTGCGAGTTGTCGAAAGGTTACAGATGCATTTTATGAATCCATAAGAGGATTAAAATCATCAAATCAATTGAATTAACCATTTTATGACCAATACGTCATGTAATCGCCGAAAATCTAATTTATATACACTTTATTTGACACAAAACTTTAAAATTAATACTAATTAGATTTGAAAATTTGATTAAATATTACAAATCAATTGAAATTACCGTTTTATGAAAATCTAATTTATATACACTTTAATTTACACAAAACTTTAAAATTAATATAAATTAGATTTTAATAAAATTTATAAAAAAGTAAAAATCAATTGGATAAACCCTTTTATGACCAATACCACCTCAACGTACGGGTTCGATGAATCAAAATTATTAATTAGAGATCAACAAACAGTTCTAAAAGCAAACCCGGTGGATCTACTAAATGGTAAGAGCCAAAGGATGGAGACCTGTATACCATCAAAGCATACTGACAACGGTGTTGATAAAAATAGGAAATATATGGTCGTTGGGGCATTTGTCGAGTGCGTCTGGATTTAGATTTGCAGGCTTCATTTGTATCCGAGTCATGCTAACATGGCATACAGCTCAACTGAATAAACGCCAGGATTCTAATGAAAAAGTTTCATGAAGTTAGAGTTGGAACAACTAGATTCTACCGAACTATAAAGGAATCTGAGAGTTTGAAGTTACCAAGTGGCATACAAGCGGTTCGAACATTTTATGGGTGGAAAGTTTTCGGAAAATTTCCGGAAAGTAATTATACACCAATTTAATGTATTTAGAACAATAAGTTACAAACGCGGGATGTTATCTCAGATTGAACGTTGATCTTTTAGGTAGGATGTACCATCAGTAATTGTATTCAAAATTAACCTACTAAAACTAAATGAATGAACAAATTAACTTGGGATAATTAACTTGCTGACATCGAACTACAATGGAAAATGAGCAAATCACCATTGCTTGAGCTAGAGGAAATTAAAATCCTACAATTTTTGAAGACATCAGATTCAAATTCTTGGTATGTTTTGTCACTTTCGACCGCTGGCACGCCAAACAACACTGAGACATTCGTTTTACGTCTCTTTTAATATTAAACCACACGAACTGAAACGTCATGGCTTTCACTGATGCTTGTGTTCCTGGATGTGATAAGTTGTGAGTAGCCTCAAAAACTGCTTTACGGAAATCCTTGGGAATATATGGACGAGTTTTGCTTGAAGAAACATCACACAGCACCAATTTCGTAGAATTAAATGTTACTGGAATTTTCTCAAATTGTAGTTTGGTTGATGATTCGAGTAATTTTTTAAGTTCGCTATCTGCTTGCTGCGCATCTGCAATTGCATCGTAATTGATAGATTCATGCAAGACGATGCTATCTAACCGTGATAGAGTATCAGTGACCACCGTATCACATCCAGATATATCCTGGATATCGGTCGTAATTTGACTTATAAAATCTAGGTAGCGGAATTGTCTTAGTGACGCCTTTAGCACACCCAAAAAACGTCATAATTCTTTAATTATTTTTGGTTGACACATTTTGGTGATTTATGTGATGTATTCCGGAATTGGTTTAATTCCCACAGCTGTTTCTTCGTGGCCCAAAAAATTGATTCTTGTTTTCAAGAATTGACATTTCTCTGAGTAAACCTGCATCGTTCAATTTCATAAAAATAAGCTCCAAGTATTCCAAGTGCTTGACGATAGTTTTTGATGCTTCCAAAAGATCATCCAAATAAATAAAGCAAAAATTCCAATTTTGAAGAATGGAATGCATAAATTGCTGGAAAGAATTGCCTGCACTTCTCAGACCAAACGTCATGCGAGTAAATTCGTATAATCCAAAAGGTGTGGTAATTGCAGTTTTGGCGATGTGTGATTCCTCGATCAGAATTTGATGGTACGATTGTTGAAAATAGCGTGGATCCTTTTAATTGACGTGTAAAATCTTGTATGTATGGTATTGCGTAACGATATGATACTGTGACATTGTTTAGAGCCCTATAATCTCAGCAGGGTCGCCATTCAATATTTTTTTTTGGAACGAGTTGAAATGTTCTTGCTCAAGGACTATCGGAATGTCTACAAATACCTTGCTTGATCATGTAGTCGAATTCTCTTTTATAGCTAACGCCAGTTTTTCTGTGCTCAATCGTCGAGGTTTGGCAAAAACTGGAGGTCCACCACATATGATGAGTCACTTGATGTTTTATCGGTTTTTGTGCCTAAATCTCGTGAGTGATTTCGTTGAATTTGATTAATAATGGCAGAATATGGGTGTCGATTACGCTAGAGTTGATTACACGGACAGTGGGTGTATTGTCATGAACCTTAACGGTTAGTGAAAACAATGATGTTAGAGGGTCTAGTAACCTGCTGATTCGTTTATTTCCAAAGGTTTTAAGTTGCGACCATTTGCTGCATATAAATAAAAATCAGGGTTGTGTTTTCTCTGATCGCCCTTAGCTACTGGTATGATGGATATGTCCGCTCCAGTGTCAATTAAAAAAGTTTTGTTTGAAGACTTATCATAGATTTTAAGGCGACAGTTATGAGAGTTACCGGAACGTTAAGTTAAGTTTTTTAACTTAAATTCTGCTTACTTGGGAAATTTGTTTTGCAATTTCGAGCTGCTTCTTTAAATCGGAAATGAAAAAAAAAAAATAATCGTGGTGTATCTTTGTGCTTCGATGAGGACTGCTGACTGCCCGAATAATCACGTTTGTTTGAATAGCTCCGCGCCCTGCTTGTATTTCGAGAACGACTCCTCTGGAAAGTGCGATCTATGTTATCCAATCGTCGAATGATTTCACTAATTTGATTAGTAAGTGAAGAATCTTTGTTCGTAACCGGTGATGGGTTAATCGACATCACCTGGGTTTGAGCCATAGTTTTAAGAATTCTTTACTTTTGTCACCGATAACGAATCAGCCGTGGATGCTAAAATGTCTTGTGCCCGAACCGATAAACTTTTCATCCAGATTATCTTAATGACTTCGTCGTTGACCAAGCGTTAGCTTGTAATTTTCTCAGCAAGTGCGATGGTTTCATGCCACCTAACTTAATTTCTTGTAGCAGCCGAAGAATTTGAGTCTGTTTTGACTTACATGATCTTTACAAAATTGCCTTATTAATATCGAAGAATGGTGTACAGGAACGGGGGTGGCCGATAATGTCGCTGACGTCGTTAACGATTCGGTCTATAAGTGCACCAAGAAGATGGTGATATTTGGTTACTTCGGATGTAATTTTTTCAAGTTCGAACTGTGACTCAATGATATGGAACCATATTCGTGGGTCCTGAAAAGTCAATGGTACCCATTTGTCAGCTGCAATGGAACCAACGTATTGCCGAGGTACATCACTGGGCTGTGACTATAACTGCTCTGGAACTGATACCGCTCATGCTCGTCTTACTTCGCTCTGAATACGCAACTCGTCTGTAGAGTTCGGTGTGTCCTGGCTAATATTTTGGCCGTTTGACAACGCTGGATTGAGGTAGTTCGAGTTGCTGAGTAGTATATACGACATATTGGGCCAATTACTTGTGGCTCAACTTACAAACTCACGTTATTTAAACAAAAATAAACCGCCTTCAATATAACGCAATATTAAAATTGTTGTTGATTGTATGAATGTAGTGCGTGTTGACAATTAACTCGTAGTCAAGTTGATGCGCTAGGCTCTTCTTGTAACGTGTCTGCGTCTTATTTAAATCGTTGGCTGAATTATACCTCTACTGATTGGCAAGCCAGATCAAAGTAAATATTACCAAGAGCAATGACTTTCAAACACACAAACCTATAGAATAAAGGCAAATTGTTTTGCTTTCTTACCCCAAAGTAAAAGTTCAATTCTTTTAAAAGGATCTTCTAGTACGCCGATTAACGTACTAGAAGATCCTTTTAAAAGAATTTAAGGATATCCAAGGATAAAACGCGTTAAACATGATTAAACATCATCTTAATCGAATAACCGCAAAAATACTGTGATGACGTTGGATGAAATGCAAACATTGTTGGTCGAAATCGAGGGCATTCTGAATTTCAGAGCGATACGCCGCGCCGTATGAGTTATCAAGATGGAAATAAAAAAGATGAAGACTTAGCTAAGTCGACCTCAATTATTAAACATAATTCTCATAAACTTTATTGAGCCCACTTTCTGTAGGTTTTATGTATTTATTGACGCATTGAAACAAGCTTAATCAAATTAAAATAAAGCATACAAATATTTAAAGTAGGAAACACTCCAAAAATGTATTTACTTCTGTGTTAGTTTTTATTGTGTACACACACACGTTTTTATTTTATTTAAATCACTACACTGATTGATTTAAATTAGAGCTTTTTGTAGCTCGCGCGATATGTACATATAAATTGCATTATATATATATATATATATATATATATATATATATATATATATATATATATATATATATATATATATATATATATATATATAAATACATATATTTATATTCTATATTTGCAAAAAACTAAATTACAACAGAAATAAAATTAAATCTCGTTAAAATTTAAACAGAGCAACAACAAAAAAAAAACGCGAAAACATAAGACACACAAAATAAATATTGAATGAGTCATGCAATAAAATAAAACTAAAACTATACCGAGAAAAAAAAAGCTTTCGTTCGTCGGCGAATAAAAAAAAGCTTAATCAATGATACAGTAAAACTATATACAGCATAACAGACTGAAACATTAATGATGATTGAATATATGCAGTGCTTTGTTGTTTTAAATCGGGTTTTCGAATTACAAATTATGTGCATATGTTCCTACGTACATATACTACATACTTCCAATAATTGTATAGAGTTGTCCAAAAGGAACGCTTATTATTTAATATTTTGCTGTGACAATACTATAACTTAATACTATAATACTTCTTTTGCCATCGGCATTAGATAATAAGAAACTGAACTTACTGAATAAATTTATGGAATTATGAGGTTTCATATTTCTCACAAATACAATTGAATTGAATTATAAGAATAATATTATCATAAATACCAAATATAAGGGAATCGGCGGTAATTTATGAAAATTACAGGTCGATGAAAATTTATCTATCCTACCGGATAATCTAGTGAAATTAAAATTATTATTGATTCAGAATCTAGTGTTACGCTGATAAGGAAAAACGTAACAATTGGTGACAGCGGTGGGATTGTAAATATTTTGAAAATGATTAAGGACAAGTTAACAAATAAACGTTTGGGGATTTGGTTCTTGTGATTTGCCAACCAGCGGTAACAAATGTGAATTGATAATAAGACTCCGTGAGGCCATGATGAATGATGGCTGAGATCCGGATCAGTACGAATTCGATGATGTCGAATCGGAAACGACTAAGATGGAGGGTGTTTATGCTGGTGACAGAGGTAGATATAGGTTGCTTAAATAAAAATGTTTGAAATGGCGCAATTAATGCCTGACATGAAACAAATGCTTGAGGAGCAGCAAAGCGGAATAAAAAGTGATATGAACCAAATGTTGGGGCAAATCGACAATATGAATAAACGATAGTGAATGACCAAAACAAAACCGGTTGAATAGATAATTCAACGTCTGGAACAGGAGTTGCTTGAAGTCGGGGTAAACAGAATAATGTCGCAAGTCATTCAACCTCCTTGATGAAATAACATGTTTGGCATATTTGAGTAGCATTGAAACAGCAAACACCAGAAATTAGTGAAGTGACGAAAATCGCTCTGCATCGCTGATTGTACCATTATGGTCAAGTAAATAAGCATGGTGAGAAGCACGATAAAGTAATCCAAATATTGGATTGTAAATATGGTGGTGATCATAATCAAGAACTCTAAAGAAAGGAGCTAAAAGTCTGATATCAAAAGAATGCGGCAGATAGCAGTGCATCTAGCTCATCCCAACATGCTCCAGACCAAACGAAGATATTCAAGATCAATGCCTTCATTGATAGTGATGTTGGGACCAGAAGAGCTTTAGTGTTGTCCTTCGTTCACGGAGCAACTTACACAGAGATTATCACAAAATAGTCGGCAATAGAATTCAAAGATGTTAACCAAAAGTTCAGATGCTACAGTTGCGATAAAACGGGCCATATCTTAAGAGATTGTGCAGAAGGGTGAAAAAAGCGAGCGAGAACATTTTCGTCCATGTATCTTAGGCCAAGGGAATAAGTTGGGACATTGGCTAAAAAAAATAAACATGGTAACGAAGGAGTTGTTAAACTAAATCGTGTCAGTTTCGACGAACAGAAACTGAGTCCCACAATTAAATACTCTATAATTTCCCTGCCTATCTCAAATTTGGCAAAAGGTTGAGATATGTTAACCATCAAAGAAAACATTGATGGAAGGAATTGTCTTTCCACGAGATGAGGTAATCCTGGGCATGGATTGTATGTAGGCCAACGGAACTATTTTGGATGTTGGTCGGAGTATCTAAGGCTTCAACACCGTGTAATTGCCTTTACAACCAAACGATGTAGACCCAGTGATAAGACGAGTTATATGAGACTATCGATACAACTTGCCACTCAATGCAGAGTGGGGAAAATTGGAGCGAGGTTGTGGATTGTAGAAGCAAGCAATAAAGAGAACAAAGTTAGAGTAATTATCATTGGAAAAGCCCTATTACAACCAAACAGAAACAGAAAATTTTCTTTAAAAGCTTTCAACTTAAAAGATCAGACAAAACTCATCAAGTAAGGAAACTACCATCGGAAAATGCGAGTGTGAAAAATTGAATCCGAGTATCCAGGACATATAGAACAACGGTTGAATATTTGATGCAGAAATGGACAAAACACCTAACACCGAAACAGAAACAGGCAGCAGAAAATGCCATTAAAAAGTCCATTTTCTGCAGTGCTTCAGAGAATAATAGCAGAACAAACCTGGTTAAACACCGGATCGGCACATAAAATCGAAGATGCTAATACTTTTGGCTCCAAGAAGGTTACCACTAGCAAAGCAAATGAAGGTGGATATAATATTAACCGAAATGAGAACATCAGGAGTTATTAAACTGCTGAGTAGTCGTTAGAGCTTGCCAGTGGTACTGGTGGAACTGGAACATAGTAGTCTATTCTGCATTGAATATAGAAAGCTCAATATCATAACTAAGAAGAAGAAAAGTTATCCTTTACCAAGGGTCGACGACAAATTGGTTATACAAGCAGGAGCACGAATATTTTCAACACTTGATTTGCTGAGTGGATATTGTCAGGTGAAAATTGTAGATTAGGATAAAAAAGACAACGATTAGTGTTGGCAATGGTTCATGGCAATTTAAAGTCATGCTCGGCTAATGTAATACTCCTGCGCCTTTCGAATGTTTAATATAACAAGCATTTATAAGGAGATGCATTGGAAGACGTGCCCATTATATAAGGATATAATGGGCACAAATTATAAGGATATAATGGGTGCGGCGGTTGTACAAGCTCCTTGCGCTGCATCCTGGGTAGTTTCAGCAGTAGTGCACTTGGCACCTGAATGTGATAATACAACAAGCACTGCTACTGCTATGGCAAACTTGGCTTAAGTAACAGTAAACTTTACTCATTGTAAATTTTACAAGGTAAATTTTACAACGAGAACCCATTTTTGAGGGGTAACAAAATTTTGAGATCTCCAGCAATTAAAAAAGCTAATTCAATAGGAGATATTAGAAAGAATAATCCATATCCATCAAGAAAACGGAAAGAAGATAAAACTTCCTAAAACATAGAGAGTGAAAACCGGAATCTCTATGCAAATCTGAAGACTCTAGAAGAAATGGTGTCAAAGTTGAAGAACGAAGTTATTTTACCAAAAAAAGAAAATGAAGACCTAAAACGCATCATTCAAGCGGGTCGACATGCAAACAATACGGATACCTTCGAATACCACACAGATTAAAAAGAACTCGAGCGAGAAATTCATCCGAATAAGAAATCTGAAAGTGATTCTCAGTGGACACTCGTGACAAAAAAACCTAAAAAAAGAGTAACAATAAATATAGAAGTTACTGACGAAAACGAGTCACCAAGAGAAATTGCTTGGGCATTGAAAAAAAGCAAGCCCACAAAGAAAAGAAAAGCAGAATCATCGCCAGAATATATTGAACAAGCAGCACTTAACACGAGTATTGATAAAACTCAGCAGAAAGAAAACCAAAAGCAACCAGAAAACATTGAGCAAGTAACCAGGACATCTGGATCTGATAGCCACCACCTATTAATATAGTTGGTGTCAAAGACTACCCTACTATCAATGCCTTGACGTAAAAATATCACGGATAAAAATTACAAGCTAGTAGTAATAAACAACGATGTCTGGAAGCTAAATGTACCGACCCAAAAAAACTTACCATGAAGCTTTACCCTGACAAGTTTCAGTGGTATACTTATAAAGGTAAGCAAGCTAGACCAATTAAGGTTATGGCTAGAGGGCTACACCATACCTGTGAAAGCAATGATATAATAGCTGAGTTACAGCATGAATGTTAAGATATTCAGGACGTGGTCAATATGATCAAAAAAGACAGAACTGAAATCGATAAAGAAAGCCGTGAACTGGTAAGAAGGGGACTACTGCTCTTTATGCGTACGTTTGACAATAAAAAAAACTTCCAAAAGATATATAAAATTCGGGCAATTCAAATCATGAGAGTTAGAATAGAGCCAATGAGGAAGAATACTTAATAGAAACCGTGCAAGAAATTCTGGGCAAAATCAAAGAAACCCTGGTAAAACAAACCAACCGAATAGTAAAGGATTATACAATCTGCGAGGTAACGCATCATATGCAGAAGTTGCTAAAAATCAAGAATCAACCACAAAAGTAAATAATACTGGCCAAGTTCAAATAGATTTCATCAAAACCATAGAAGCTTTAAGTAAAAAACTTGACGAGCAAGCTGAAATTAATTTGACCAATTGAAATCTCTGTCATCGGAGTATTCCAACGTGAATAAAAATAAAAATTAATTTATAAACGCTGGGAATAGTAATATGGAATGCAAATGGGCTAATCCATCATATTCTTGAGCTAGAAATATTTCTAAACATGCAAAAAATTGACATATGTTTAATCTCTGAAAGACATTTTAATAGATCTTCATATTGCAAAATACGTGGGTACAGTTTCTACTATTCATCCAGCAGAAAGGGCAAGAGGGGATCTGTCATTTTCATTAAAAATAATATAAAACACCATGAAAAAATGAAGGCTGAAACTGAGTCCATGCAAATGACAACAATCACATTTCAAACTAAGAACAAAGATGTAAGTATCTCAGCTTTATACTGTCGACCACGCTATAACTTAAAAAAGAAAAATAAGAACTTTTTCTCTATAGATTTCTAAGTAGCAAAAGGAATATTTGCAAACTACATACGAATGCAAAATAATGAAGAGCTTACATCTGATCACTCTCCTGTTACCATGACATTAAGCGAAATTATTATTCAAAAAGAAATATCACCAAGATTTTACAACAGGAATACCAATTGGAACCTTTTTCGTGAATTGTTAAATGAAAATTTCAAACTTCAAGTGCCAATCAGAAGATCTATGCACGTTGAAGAAGAAATTGACAGACTAATTGAAAATATACAGCAAGCAGCGTGACAAAGCACTCCACTCGAACCTGCAAATAACATTGAGGTACAAATTATCCACTTGAAGTAAGAGAACTGGTGGCTAAAAAACTTAAAGCACGTAAGTTCTGGCATATAAATCGAACTGCAGCCAATAAAACCGAGCTTAATAGCTTATGTAAAAAACTGAAATCTGTTAAGTATCAGGAAAGTTAAAAATGAAAGAATATAGAATCATATTTATCTTCACTTACTACTGGTCAAAAAGACACTGAATACTCCCTATGGAAAGCAACAAAATCGATCAAGAGACCATAAAATTCAACAGCACCTATTAGAAATGATAATGATACTTGGGCTCGTAGTACTAAGCAAAAAGCGGATCTGTTTGCGAGACACCTCGAAGAAACGTTTCAACCACTACCTAGACAATCTGCAAATGAGAATGTTAACTTTGTACAGAGATTAAATGAGCTTGAAACACAAACTGTAACGCTCCGTGAGTTAAAAGAAGGAATACAAAATTTAAATTCGAAAAAAGTTCCTGGATATGATTTAATAACTGGGCAAAGAGGGCAACTATTTTTCAACGAATCGTATCAGGATTTGTCGAGGTGCTAGAATTTTGCATGGGCTAATCAGAAAGCCATTTGAGTTAACCCAAGAGCAATAAAATGCATTCACAGAGTTGAAAAGGTGGTTAAGTACAGACCGGACCACTACTGTCGTCCCCAGTACCGAATAAAACGTTTATTGTAGACACTGCTGCTAATAATAGTGGATTGGGTTTTTTCACAAGAGATCGATGGGCAGGACCATGGTGCTTTGAGATGGTGAGTATGGTGAGTATGTTTAGTTCGATCGAGCATATACAAAGCTATGATTTTAAGATCGAGCATCATAAGGGAAACGCACAAGGGATGGCGATAAATTTTCAATTATTTGTCGAAAGAAGTGGTTGAACTGATCAATCATGTTTATTGGACATGGATTTCGAATACATACTCTGCATGGACTTTGAAAAAAAATATATGGGCGGCGATTTGCGATCGTATTTGGTACTTTTCAGTCGCTTTTTTTGCGTCTTAAAATTGTTGCTTAAAATTTAGTATTGGGGTGCCCTTACAATAGAACCCTTTATATTTATTGAACGATGACCTATAGTGTCGATTACCAACTTGTACTATTCTCCTTCGTGGTTCGTACGAATCAAAATAAATAAATAAAACCAAACGTTTATTATACACAAACCCATATATACATATGTGCACATATTTGCATAAAGCGATGGTGAATATTTTTTTATATTTTAGCGCGGACATCTCGTATCTCTATATCTCTTCAAATGGCATGGTATATCCTATCACTGTGTTATCACATTGTCATTCCTATTTTAGTTTGGTTTGTGCTACTTTTATTTTTTGTCGATTAAAGAATTATTAGTTGTTATTAAGACTATGGAACATGTTTAGTTTTTGTGTGCATAGTACAATTTATTTTTATCGATAGCACAATAAATTGTTGTTGATACACAAATAAATCGTAATAATAATTGGAACTGCACGATTGATGATATTGCAAATCTTAATTTTTAGAGCTAATAGTTGGATGTTTTTAAATTCATTTGACTGTTTTGTTGTACAATAGTATAACATAGCAACATTTTATGTAATGTCTGCACAGTTTGGGATCGATTCCTGGAACGTGTCGTTGCTATGAAAACCAGGCGCGTTTGATGACCATGAAAGAATATCGATTGGAACTCCTTGTTCTTCAAAAAACTAGATTGCCAAAAAGTGGAGACCATGTGTTCCAAGTCAAAGTGTCCCATTGCTTTACAGTAGAGAATACCTCGGCAATCTTGGAGTTGGTTTTCTTCTTGGATCCCAGGTGGAAAACACTGTTTAGAATTTCAAAGCAAATGATTGTATGTGTAAGGTACATTCACTCATGCGACTAGCCAACCTGTCAATCGTTTGTATTCATGCGCCCATTTTACAATAAGTTTGGCAATTTCAGCTTACTGCTTTTTATGATTTTTACTCGGTTTTTAGCTAAATTTGGAATGCACAACTACAATTCTGTTTGATCTAACTATCACAGCCTTACACATAGTGCCAACCAATCGGTAAACATTTATTTTTTAAGTTAAAACCAAAGTTTAAAGCTCTGTAATTTTGACACAAGCTGTGGGAAATGAGATTTTTGTAAAGTAAAAACTATATGAAGTATACCATAGGTTTATAAATTTGAGCTTAAAGCTTATTTATGTGTTAGATAGCTCTAAAGCTTTTTTACGGAGTTGCTAGCTAAATTAGGAATGCAAAACGCAGTCTTATTTTATCCGGTGACAACTTTTTAAAATTAAAACTTAAGATTAAAGCTTTGTGGTTTTATCGAAAGCTTTGGTGAATGAGATATTCCGGTTTAAGTAAAAAGAATACTATATGTTTAGAAATTTAAGCTTAAAGCTTTTCATGTGTTATTCTAATTTTATTTTCCAATTTAGGTAAAAAGTAAAGAAGTTTATAAATGTGAGCTTAAAGCTTTTATTTTGTTTTAATTTCAAGTAAAACTTTTTAAGAGTCTAAGCTTTTTATGTAGTTTCTAGCCAAGTTTGGAACACATGCTATTGGTTCGTTTAATGTATCTGTACCACAGTTTTTCACATAGCGCCAACCGCTCGGTGGATTTTTTTAAAATCAGTTTAAAAAACTTAAGATTAAAGCTTTGTTGTTTGAACAAAAGGTTTGGTAAATGGAGTTTTTGGGACTATGGTATTCTGTGTGTTATTCTATGCAATCTTTTTTAAATGCCAAAGCTTTTTGCTAGTCAAATTTATAATGTACGACTTTAGGTCCGTTTGATCCATTTACCACAGCTTAAGAGTAAAGCTTTGTAAATTAAACTAAAGCTACAACAAAGTAACATAAAACTGAACTTACTATTAAAATTATACTTGGATGATTTACAAAGTTTGTATCAGTTTATGTGTTATGGCAAAGTACGAGCTATAAGTATATCAAAATTTGCAAAGAAAAATCAATTTTTAAAGATTATACCAACCCTTAATTTTATCTTAAATATGTAGTTATATATTTATAAATTTTCTAACCTCAAAATTAGTAATTTTCTATATTAAATTATTCCGATATGTGGTTAAACTTTATATTTCTACCGTGGTGCTAAACCACATAAAAAAAATTAGCAAATTTTTTAATGTCAAAGTTAATATTTGTAGATTAGTTTTTTTGAATCCCATAGAACCCAAACAGTAGCTAGTGCAGCTCGAGAATCTGATGGATAACAAGTTCGAAGTCAAGCAACGTCTTCCAGTTACTATCACTGGCAAAAAAGCGACATCACCTGGTAATATCAAAATCGAATTGGTACAAAATCGACCAGTAGTAATTGAGAAGTTTCATGAGGCAGATATTGCGGTTAACAAGTTTATCGTGTCAACTCATAAGAACTTTCGTAATTCTAAATTTTCAAATCTTTGTTGTCGTTGAGATGATAGTGGGAAGCATCCGAAAATAATTTGCCCAAACATTTATCCAAACATTCTTTTAAGGGCAACATCATTGTTAGTGGATACCATAATATGGAATTGGAATCATTGTTAGTGGATACCATAATATGGAAGCTGAGTATATAGAAAAAAGTTAATTTTGAACTTTTCCAAAAAGTTTTAAGAAATTGCTTTGAAAATGCTGATTAATTTCAGTTCATGTTGGATATATGCTCTTTTACTTATCTTAAAAATGTAACAATAAAATATTATGATTTTGACACCAAATCCGGCAATGTCCTAGAATATTGTTTAAAGGAGAAATCGATCACTTTCATAAATTTAAATTTTCAAAAATACTGGATACGAGTTTAGCATCTCTGATTTTAGAAATGCAAAATCTATTGACTATACACCTTACACTGTGCCTTCTATCTTAAGAAGCAAGTGGAGAGGGAAATTAAGATATTGGTAAGTCGAAATTTTAATATTAAGGATATTTTTGCTTCACGACAATTAACATTGTCATGTTAATTGTCACGGGAAATTTATCCCAAATCTATCTTCTAACTAAGTAACTAGGTATTAGAGAGAAAAAATTCATTATTTGCACAGATCCTTAGAGTCAAACTATCAGAGTTAGGTTAAATTCTTAACCCAAGAAATTTTGAGAACACATTGAGGAAACTGCGTACAATTCAAAACACGCTTATCCGAGAAGGACACCTCCCAATCACGAAGATTCAAAATACGACCCCAACCATTTGAGCATAAGGGAAACTCTAAAGACAAAATTAAAAGAATGATACCGATTAGGGGTTTGAAACCTATGTTTTTTAGTTAGAATACTTGACGAAGAATCAAAGCAGCTTAGAGTGATAATAAAGAGGCTCTCTTTTGGCTTAATAATAAGCCTTTGGTGAATACTATTCATTCTAGAGAAAAGCTTATCAGTGATAACTGCCATTTGATTCCTGAAGACAATTTTTTGATTGGATTAAATGTAAATGCTGACGCACTCTATCGATTACTATTGAAACCTGACAAAAATTAAGATGGTTAAGAGGAGTATGTTGTCGATGTTAACAAGATGTATGAAGCGAGCTTGTCAAGTTTTGACACAGCTACGGAATCAGCGATGGAAATCAAGATGGACAAAGAGCTGTGACAAATTCTCAAATTTACAAAAGGAGGTGGAACAGAGACGACGAACCGAGAATTGTATAGTCGTTTCCACCTAGAACACTAAGATATTTAAAAAATAAAGTAACTTGCTCGGAGATACTGTTGGTGGCCGAAGAGCAATGAAGAGGTAGGATTAAATGCATTGTTTTGCAAATGTTATTAGAAGGGGGCTACCAATCTTCTTAAATAATTAAGTAGCTGGCCGAATGCAGATATAGGAGAGGTTGAATTATTACAAGAAATAAAATTTTTTAAGGACTTTATGAATATTGGAGTAATATTAGACCCATACAAGTTTTTAAGGTAAATTTGAAGTAATAGTTTGAAAACTAGTGCACTAAGCTTGGTTTATATCTTTTAAAATTGTACTGCCGATTCCAGTTGCACTTGCTTATATAGTGACGAGAGATCTTGTTATCTTATATTAATCAAAACCTATTTAAGATTAACTATATCGGTTGTAGCACTCACGTCAATTGAACATGAAGTGCTAAAAAGACTAGGGAAGCTAGAAAAACAGGTTTTAAAGTCATAACGTATTACATCCAGGGTGTACAGGTTTGAGATGCGTTTTAAACAAAGTTATTAAATGTTCTCTTTGAGATTAAATTTTTAATAATTCTTCCTTTATCTGTTGAGTTGCTACAAGTATACAAGCACCTTCATAGTTCCGGATACATAAAAATCTAATACAGTTAGATTGCAGGCCAATCAATTAGACTATTCCTTCCAATCCAATTATTTGGATAATTTTCGTATGTTGGTATGTGTTCAAGAATCTACTTTAAATAAGAGTATCAGAAAAGGGGAGTGCAAAATAATTACGTAAATAACATTCACTATTTTATGTCGACGGTACTATGAATGGTCCAATAAAATTATCGCCAATTACCCAGGCCCATACGATTACAGAACGAAGAAATGGAACTGTGAAGTTGCCTTAAAGGAAAAGAAATAAAACATCTAACGTAAGAAGTATAACAAATAATTTTAAACTGCTTTTACCCGATGATGAGTTTGGATCTGTTTGTAATAAATTCTTTATGTGTAGTCTCGCTATTTCAATACGAATTATCAGAACGGTGATAGAGAAATATAAAAATTTTTGTATTTTACATTTAAAACCTGTCGAAAAAAAAAATACCGTAAAATATCACCTGATATACGATCTACTATCGATAGATTTATACAGACATTACCAGCAGTACCTTCACATTATTGCCGTGGATCAAGTATTCAGAAATACTTACCATCATCTATAAGATCGCTTGGTATACATAAACCAAAAAATGAAAAGTGTGAAAAGTGTGAAAAATGGTACCATACACCACACCATGAAAAAAATGAGGAGAAGCGAAACGAAATCGATCTTCATTTAAAACAAACGAAAAGCTAAAAAAAAAATGTCTTTCCGAACAAAATAAAAGCTGAAAATGATCCGTCGTTACTAGTTGCGAGCTTTGATTTACAAAAGGTATTGAATACTCCAGTAGGAGACAACATGCTAATTGGTTACTATAGAAAATTTCCATCGTATAACTTCACCATTTACGAAATATACACAAAAAGTGGAATATGTTATTTATGGGGTGAAAACAATGACCGAAAAGGAGCAAATGAGGTTTGCAGCAATTTGTATAAATTTTTAAGGTTAATTGTTATATTGTAATAACTGCCCGGGTCAAAATAAAAACCGACATATGATTGGAATTTTAAAATATTTTATTAGTGCCGCAATTAAAATTGACAAAATTGTACTTAAATTTTTGGTTAGCGATCATACATACATGCCAATTAACTCTATGCATGCAGTTATCGAAAAATAAATTAAAACTAAGTCTGTTTGGTCATTTCGGGAATGGCCAACTCTTTTACGAAATTCACGAAAAAATCCTAAACATAATAATGTTATTTCTATGAATTATTTTGATATCTACGACTGGGCTGCAATTAATAAAAAAAGTAAATTATTCACGATAACCACGAAAAATATTCAATAACGATCATCAAAACTGATAACTCTGAACATGAAGTGTCATTCCAAATAAACACTGGTGATCCAAAAATTGCTTATAATAGGGAATTGCTCATTAATAAGAAAAAATATAAAGAATTGAAAAATATAAGTGATAAAAAAATAGTTCCACCTAACCTTATTTCTGAGTACCTAAATTTAAAAACTAGCAACGCTATGATTGAAGCCCTATCAGAAACTGATGAAGGAGATGAGGTGATTCTCAACAATAAGAATTAATATTACTTTTAATCCGTAATATTTTCCAATTAATAGTAGGACTGTTATAATTTTGTTATTTTATTTTTAAATGTTATAAATGGCATAAGTGCAAGGGGCACAACTAAATGGCATAAAAGCCAACTTTCCCTAAATAAATTGAAAATAATTATTTTCTTTTTAAATGGTAAACGGGAATAGTATCAGTAAAAGTAATCTTTCAAGATGCTTCTTTATGATATTTCAATGCTTAAAACATAATTTACTGGTCCTGTTTCATTGTAAATATACTCTACAAACTATTTCGCTTCTGGTTCACAATTTACGTTTTGTCGCTTGAACCCTTTTATTAAATTAGCATTGATATATATATATATATATATATATATATATATATATATATATATATATATATATATATATATATATATATATATATATATATATATTTATATATATATATATATATATATATATATATATATATATATATTCTCTATTTCTAATAAGAACCATACTGCTAGAACTATCCCAATAACTTCAGCTTGGACACTATAGATTTCTGCTAAGCCCGGGTCAACTCAAGTTGAACTCAAACATCAATTAATTATTATTGTATCATTAATGTTTTTTTAATATTCATGACAAATTTTCACACGACCAACATATTAACGTGAAAATTCAATGTTTCATCTGACACAAAAAAAAACTGTAAATCCTACAATAATTGATCATTTTTTTTTATAAAATAACAAAAAAAAAAAAAAAAATGTAATTCTATTGTAATTGAATTTTCTAACTGTCATTCATTCATTTTCGACATTGTGTGTGTATATCTTTCTACCATAAGTAATACCTACGTTGGAACAAATTTTCCTATTGTATTCGCCGGGCAAATTCAAAAGCAAATTCGCGAATATGGTAACAAAAAAAAAAATATTTAAAATCGGTTTGGTTTGGTTGACAACAGGGGTAAATTGGTCATTTATACATATAAATAAATTTTACTTTCGAAGACTATAAATTTTCCCATTTTCAAATATTAAAAGACTAAAAGCAAAAATTTCAATTATACGACAGTAAAATGTTATATAACTTATAAAAAAAAATTTAATTTTTTTACAATGCACTTTATTGTAAACTGAGATTAGTATTGCTAGGTTTCTAGCGTGTGCTTTCTTCGTACAATGAAACGAATTCTTTCGATTTATATTTAAAAAAAACTTTTGACAAATAGTGTTGCCCAATGTATAAACATATGGCGAAACGAATATAACTTTTTAATAGTTTTTGGTATATAAAATTAAATTGGACGATCATCATTTACGTCAAGTTCCTGGTCCCAACGTTGTGTCCAATACATCGTATGTATTCCAATTAATAATGATTAAGGTAATTAATTACATGGAAAAGTATATTTTTTACATGGAATACTTTTATGGAAAAAGAAATGAAAAATTCTCAACAGATGGCACTGTAAGCGCACATTTCGTTTACAGTTTAATTCAATTACATTTCAACAGATGGCTCAACGCTGTAGGCTGTCATTTCATTTATCAGCTCAGCATATTGTTTGTTTTTTAGTGATTTGATAATTTGAACTGTGCGATCACGGTTAAATGACTTTCTGATATTTTTATAATTTTTCACTGATTTTACGAGTGAAATAGTTTAAATTTATGAAATATATCATTTTCAATTTCTGAGTGATACAATTGATACTTCGTTCACAAAAAAGTGAGTTCATTGTTTTTGTTTGTCGGCGAAAATTTGAGAAAGAACCGACTGGATTGGGTTGCGGAAGCGGCAAAGTGAAATTCCTAGAGCTGTTTCCACCATCAGAGCCATTGCGCACGCTGCTTTACGGTGAATCTCCTAATTCGAACCATTTCTTGCAACACATCAAAATGTGCAACGATTGCCTTTCATATGAAGTCGTTTGGTGATGAAATTGTAAATTAACGAAATTATAATCCAACATTCAAAGTAATTTCACCAACATCAGCAATGAATGTTCATACACCAACACTAACACCACAAAATACACTAACACCCCACACACAATATAGGATACATCACGATACACTAACGATACAACTAACACTTATCTTAAAAACCACGGAAAGCCAAAAATTACTGAATTTGCCTCCAACTATGGGCAAATTGTTCATATTGCTTGATCGCTGTTGCTGCATCTAGATAAAGAATACAAATACATGGAGGAACTCATGAACGTGTATTGTAGTTCATGTCGCACCTACCCTTAGTGCAACATCAATTGTTGTTGTTGGTGAATGTTTGGAATCGCGTGATATAGTCATCAACCCGGCTACTCGTTAGTACAAAATAAAAACACTTTTGATTGTTACTTCATAAATTGTACATTTACTGTCATATTTGCATGTCTTCCATCAAATTTGTCGGTATTAATTAAGTTACGCAATACTTCAAAATTAAATTTGCCATGGTGTAGTTCATAAAACGTTTAAAATGCCACAAACCGAAAATTTTCAAAACCCAGAAAATACATGATGGTTAGCCTATCAAAATTGTGAAATTTGCGCCGAAAATTACCAAAACTCAGGAAAAATATAATGGTTAGGCTATTAAAATTGTGAAATTTTCGCCACAAATCGAAAATTTCCAAACCAAGAAAAATCATGGTTACCAAAATTATGAAATTTAAGCCACAAATCGAAAATTTGTGACGTTCACTTGCAATCCAAAATGGCCAGAGATTACGCAATTATTGCATTCCAGTCAATTACCAAGCGATCGTCACGAGTGTTTAAGCAAAATTTCAGATGTTTAATGAACTTCATAGCGAAACAACATATTTACGGTACTGTTCGATGCTGTATGTATTTAGTTGAGTGGCAGAAAAGAGGTTTGCCGCACGCACACATGGTGGACAAAATTACACCAAACCAAAGTAATAACATCATTTGCGCCGAAATTCCTGATTCTTAATTCCAATATGCTCTATGGATTATGCGGACAATACGATAACCCTTCGGTTTGTATGACCGACAATAAATGCAGAAAACTCAAACTGGTAACGATGGGTATTCAATCTATCGGCGTCGCTCACCAGATAACAATGGCAGAACATTCATCACTTAATTAAAAGAAAAGTATATCGTGGTTGACAACACATGGATCGTGCCATATTCGCAAATGTTGTCTAAGGTATGTAAAACACATATCAATATTGAGTATTGCAATTCGGTGAAATCGATTAAGTATATTTGCAAATACGTCACCAAAGGAAGCGATATGGCGGTTATTAGCGTTGAACGAGATGAAATCAGCAAATTTCAAATAGGCGGATATGTTAACTGCAACAAAGCACTCTGGATACTATTTTCATTTCATGCAATTCATGAACGTTGTAGCGACTTCGCTACACAAACACGAAAAAAAAACAATTATTCAGATATTTCGGGCCCATTCATATAATTCGCTAATTGCTACATGTACACTGTACATAAATATATATAGAGCGTAAAATAGAATTTACACATAGCACTCTGTCACCATGACCTGATGAGATGACAATTTATTTTTAACAAATTATTACGATTCCTCATCAGATCGAAACTTCTAAATAATTAAAATATCTACACGTCACCGCCGTCGTTATAGCGTCATCCGACTGTTGTGCATCTGGCAGTTCATTTGGAGAATGGCCAAAGAGTGTATTTCAACGTAGAGAATACAGCACAGCGAGTGGAAAGACCACCTGCAACAACATTAACGAGTTTCTTTTTAACTTGCGCCAACTTGATGATCCGTTTGCGAGAACATTGCTTACTCGGATATGCCTCGATATTACACATGGAATGCATCGTCGAAGAAATGGTTACGCAGATCGCCAGATTTATTCATTACGTTTAAATATACAACCTCGGATGGACTAAGGTAAAGGAGGAGCTATTTTATAATCAAACAGCTTCGATGACATCATAGCAAAAGATTTTAATTTTAAAATGAAAAAATTAGTAAAATTGTTAACCTCAAAGGCTTTAGTCAGTTACACAATGTCTTTTGTATATACAGATTTGAGTGGCAAAAACGATGTCAAAATTAAAATCCTACGTAGAGTATCAAATATTCGGCGTAACACTCGTTCTAATGAAACTCCAACTGAACACAGAGGATGGATTGAAAGGGAAACTTGTAAATATCACAGTTTCGCTAGGGTACATCTAGTATATATTAATATATATAACAATTTCAGTTAATCTGGATTACCGCCAGATTTTAATTAAATTTTGAAAAGGTCTGAAAAATGCTTAGTTGCATTTTGACATATTAAGATAGTGAATTATATAAAAACTCACCAAAAATTAAAATTAAGCATTTTTTGATTATTGTAGTACGTAACTCGTGAGAGGAAGAAATAATTAGTAATGTAAGAGCAAATCCATCTATCATTAGAAGGCTTGCATTACAATTAAACATTTCTTGCTAACGAATTCAGGAAGGAAGTATTGTACAAGGAGCATCTTTAAACTTATCAACACCAGTTCAAAAATTAATACCGATTGACCACCATAAAAGATTGAAGTTTTGTAATTGCATGATTGAAGGATGAACTTCAAATTCTCAATTCACAAGAGATGGCAAAACAAAATTTCACAATTTACACCATGTTGGCCGTTCAACGTTATTTTAAAAACTATTTTAAACCATTTTTACAAAACGATCTAGATTCTTGAAAACATACCAACATAACGGTGCTCCTAGTTACTTCGAAAATTATTGAAATATTTGGATTGGAAGAAATGGATAAATTTATGGGCCTGGTAGATTGCTTGATCTAAGTGTATTAGATTTGTATGTTTGGGAACCGGTGAAAGCGTTTGTAGGCTCGAAAGAAATTGAACCAAAAGAAAGACAAATAAAACTAATACACAAACCAGCTCAACAGATAAGGGAAGAGTTATCAAGAATTTAAACAGCCGATTTTAATACTAAAACGAATATTAGCCGACGGCCAATCACAAGGAAGCCATTTTGAGCACATTTTATTACTTCAAAGTACTTTTACCTAAAAATAGTTTTTTTTTAAATTTAAATCACTTTAGCTCTCAAACGGATGCAGATTCAAGAATACCATGTTCTCTGATAAATATTTCAGAAGTGACAGAAGCTTTTTTTCTGAACCAAATTTAAGCACCCTGTATCTCAAAGTATCTAAAAATTTGTATGAACTCATAAACGAGAATACAGTTGTTGCGATTAAATTTTACTCGGTGACGAAATTATCTTTCCAAAAAATACCGCATATAGTCTCTGAGTTTTGTGATATTTTCTCTGAGATAGTTGGGACAGATGGAGATGATTTAGCGCATAACTACATGATAGAAACAGCCATCCCCTCATTTTTATTTAGTCATCAGGTCACAATGTACCAATAATTATCTGCACTGAAATTCTACCGAGCCATTAATTGATAAACTGCCACAACTACCACCAACGAAATCTAGAAAATGAAAACGTAATACTGCAAATTGGAAAAGCTCAGCTTGTAAACAAAAATGTCATTCAGTGGGGGAATTTGTGAATGGCTAAGAAATTGAGTGATAATGTAAAGCGATATACCGCTTTAACACTGTTTCCTATGGTATGTCAAATACTTAAACCTTACATGTTTTCAGATGCATCAGAAATGGTTTATTGCACGAAATTAGATTCACGGATAGTTCAATTGCTTTGTGGCTAACCAAACTATAGAATTGTTCCAACAAAACGGGACGAATTATTTAATCTTTTTACATCTGAAAACCACTTTGACCTAACTTTTAATTGTTTTCTTTTCAGAGACTTAATTTTAATTTTAATCCTGAAGCCGCTTTCACAGAAAAATTCTGCAGAATTTTTCAGTAATATTTCTTCGGCAAAACATGACGGAATTAAATTTTGTTTACCTTTTTTTAGTAATTTTTTAGTAATAAGTAATAAAATTCAATTTTAGGTTGGTATACACTTTCGGAATTTACTAAAAAAGATAAACAATATTTAATTCCGTCATGTTTTGCCGAACAAATATTACTGAAAAAATTCTGCAGAATTTTTTTATGAAAGCGGCATGAAAATACACTTCATTTCGGGGGATTTTGGTAAGCGAATATTAAAATTGCCAAGCATGCTATTTTTATTTTTCAACGATGTTGACTGTCTGAACTTAGACAATCTTTTTAAGTCCGAATAGAGGTTTAAACATGCATAGTTGTTTAGGTTGTTTAGGTGTTGTCTTAAACCCTCCGCTGATTACATACAAAGATCACTAATTAAAAAAAAATATGGTCTGAAAAATCTTGCAACTAATATGGTACTCATATTGGTTATGAGAAATGAAAAGGTTTACTCGTACTTTTCAGCAATGTTATGAAACTTTAGATAGTCAAGTTTTTGGATATAAATCACTAATTGATTTGCCATACGGATTTAGAGGAGATGAATACAGAAAAAGTATCCGCTCTATCCATAAACATGACAAAGACGTTTGATAGAGCTGGGTACTCTTTTATTTTAAAGCGACTTCTGAAGTGCTTTTATTCCTTTCTGTGTGAGCGACAATGTGTATAAAAGCTAATAAAAAATTGAATTATTGATAGTAGGGGTTCCCCAGGGTCCCGTTTTAGGACCATTTCTTTTCTTAGTTTACATAAACGTTATCTACGATCAAAATTTTAATGGGATCCTTTTTCTGCTATTGCGGATGATTTTTCGGATAGATAACTGATAGAGTGAACTTTAGGCTGTTGTTGATTACAAGGAAAATGTGGCTATAAGAAATGTACTGCCCGCAAGTATGAAGAAGAAGTTTTCAAAACTAAAACAAATATCAGCAGGTGTTCTTCAAGGTAGCGATTTGGGAACAGAAAATGTTTAAAATGAAAAGAGCATGACAGGGGCCTATTTTAAGAAAACCAATATAAAAATACAAGCTTTTAAAACTAAAGCATTAGGTGTGGTTAATTAAATGCTCCTTGGTAAACAAGAAATGATTACCAAATAGATAAAGAAATTACCAATCATGCAAGGAAACACATTCGCGGAATTGGTAGGCCTGGAACATGTCATCTACAAATTGTAGAGACTAACTAACCAATCAGTTGCATTTTTTGTATACCTAAAAAAGTAGGTTTTATGATCAATTAACCTACACAAATGTGAGAAGACATTTTTATAGAGTTTTTTTGGTAACCAAAAAAATCTATTCTTTCTGTCACTTTTCCTGGATGGTAAATCATCTCGCAACGAAATTACACAATTGTGTCTGTGTGTTTATATATATAAACACATATATAAAGTAGTTTTAGAAGTCATACTTATATGTTAACTAAGTTTTTTGGTGGCGGAGAAGGAGCGAAGGCATTTAATTTTCTTTAAAGATTTTTGATGTCTCTCGTGCTTTTTGACGGAATTCAGTTCTAGTTTTTAACAACGATAGTGTTTTTGGATTAAAATGCGTTCAGCAAGATGACAAGTTTAATGATGTAGTGACAAAGTTACCTGAAAATGGTCCCTATGAGGATTCCATGACGGATAATTTTCTATTGTACAAGGTGCAGTAAACAGCTTTTAGTGGTCACACAGAAAATGCGAGCGGAAGCAAAACGTAAAAACGAAATTTATCATTATGGTGTACGAAAGGTATGTAAGACTTAACGAATGACAGCTTTGGTTCAAAAAAATACACGAAAAGATTTCAGCTAGAATTGTTAGAATGTACTTTCAGTCTATATTGTGCAAAACTGAACTACACACGAGTGCCTGCAAAAATGGACATGGCGCAATTCTATTATAGAGGTCCAGTGAAAACTCCAACTGTATCATGTAATCCACCACATTAAAAAAAACATGGCCTATGAGGAAAGGTATTGTAGTTATGAGTTAGAAATTCTTGCGATCATCCGACCTTTGTAAAAATTCCAGGTTCATCTCTTCAGATTGAAATTAAAATCGTGACCGACGCGGATCTGCGACCTATTTTTAAGATTTAGGTAATTTACATATCTTAATTATAGAAGAAATAGCAACCTTTTATTTAAGATAGTACAAGGGGTTCAAGTGTTAGTAGTTCTTAGAGCAATGCAGAAAGAGATGATAGGAAATTACCACGAACAAGGGCATTTCGGGGTATGAAAAGTAAATAAGTTGGTGAAACGGAATTTTTATATCCCCAAACTGGAAGCAAAAGTTATATTTTGCATTAGGAAAATTCTTGTTTTTGGAGCAACATGCTTCATACCAGTGGTCTTTACCGTCAAGCAACCATAATTATTATACCACCTTTCGCCAAGCTGAGTTGAAACGATCCGGTGGAATGGTATAAAGATTTTTCTCTCTTACAATGTATCATTAAAAGTTCTTACCAAAGATCAATCGCTATGGCTCTTTTTGAGCTATTATTAGGAGTAAAGATGAGAACACTCGAAGATTTATCTGTGAAACCGACTGTAGAGTGAATTTAATAACTTTAACTAAATAAATTTAACTAAATTTAATACACGCGTAGTAAAAATTTAATAAGGCTGATAGTTGGCCAACGGATCGAAGTAAATACATGGCACTCAGAGGACAATGTATTTTTTTATATGTTGACATGATGTTTCCAAATTAAATTAGCATCTAAATCGACGCTTACGTATTTAAAATTAAGCATTGAGTCAATTTTAAAGTAAACAATTACCACAACTAGAAGAGTTACTTTTGGAAAAGTTATCACTATGGAGTGCGATGACTGATAAATTAATGATATATCATCCGTGAATGCAATGATTTTACCATGCAGATTTAGA
The DNA here is from genome assembly GCA_963556175.1 of Tipula confusa. Taxonomy (NCBI): domain Eukaryota; kingdom Metazoa; phylum Arthropoda; class Insecta; order Diptera; family Tipulidae; genus Tipula; species Tipula confusa. The sequence continues at coordinate 52,367,647 of OY744475.1, read as the reverse complement.
TTAAATACATAATTATTGTAAATTAGGTAACAGTACAGAACAATAATTAGAGCACTGTAAGAATTTTTATATAAACGTTAAGTCACTCAAAAAAAAATGTAAACCATTTTAGTGGTACTCTTCTAAACAAATGCGTAAATAAAGTTTGTACGTAGAAGTAGATCGTGATCAACCAAGTGAATGGCTCAATCAATAAAATTCATTCAAAAACACAATCAAAGCCAATCCTGCACTTTTTCCAGACCTAAAGCCATATTGACAATCACTGATTACATTAAAGTTAGAAAATAAGGCACTATTAATATTTGTAGTACTATCTCCATGTTTTAAAATAGTTGGTTGTAGGGCAATAGTCCTGTAATTTCCTTTTTATAGCTTAAATATCATCCTTTTTGAATAAGGGAATAATAATTGCAGATTTAAACACAAAACATTAACCCTCTATAAAACACTGATTGATAACATGAGCCAAGATCGAAGACACTATCAGAATATAAGACTTGAGAGAATTCACTTTCATTCCTTCGCCCGAAATAAAAAACCTAATTGCAATAGACTTGTAAGATTGTAATCCGAAAAATTATTCCTAAAATGATTCCAGTTTAGTTGAAATATTCGAATCAACTGAATTATTTTTATCAGTAGAAGTTCCCGAATTATATCCTAATATCTGATTAGCTATGGACCAAGTCTTTTTCTATCTTTACCACAACACTCAAATTTATAATGATAGAATTATGTCTCGTCGGATTAAATCATCCCAACCACTAATTATAGGTTAGAGTTAAGGTTTAAGTCTGACCTTTGACTTACCGAAAGAATACCTTTTATATATATATATATATATATATATATATATATATATATATATATATATATATATATATATATATATATATATATATATATATATATATATATATATATATATATATATATATATATATATATATATATATATATATATATATATATATATATATATATATATATATATATATATATATATATATATATATATATATATATATATATATATATATATATATATATATATATATATATATATATATATATATATATATATATATATATATATATATATTATATAGCGCGCATAAAAGAAATCAAAAGGTAGAAATATTATTTTAATTGAATTTAAATCAATTTTCCGACAAAGAACTTTTTTTTTTACTTTTTTTTTATTTGGAAAATTAATAATATTATTTTCGGTTGGCTGTTAAATCGATAATTTTCCAAACAAAATAATTTATAACATAAAAATTTTTTCTATTTCGTGAAAATTAATAGATTCAAACTATTTATATGAGTGTTTGGCGATAAATCGCGATATATCTATCTTAGAACATGTAAATATAATATAAAAAATATATAAAATATAGTGAAAATAATATATGTATTACATTTATATATAAAATATAAATAGCGTACATTATTTTAACGGTCATTTTACAAAACCAAAACAGAAAAAAATCAAAACCTTACACTAAAACACACGCACGCACTTTCAATATTTTTTTAGCTTATTTTAAAATCGTATAATTCACTAGTACACACAGTTTAACAACACTAAAACTATATTTTACACTATCAAAGATCACACTATTTATTCGCACATAATATTATAATCTAACACTTTTTTTTTACACAATTTTAGTTCACTTACACTGTGATTATAAACGCACAAAAAAAAATTCGTACACCCGTCTCTCTATAACTAACTTGTCTGACGAACAGTTAGAACCAAACTGTTTTTGTTTTTTTACTTTTTTCTTGTGAATGCGATACGAAAAAAAAAACAAAAAAAAAATTCAAAAGTCGCGTGGTTTTGTGATCAAATGCGCATGTCTTATTAAAACGGTAAACTGATTTGCATTGTTATTATTGGTATCCTTGTCTAATGCCATCATAACAGTTATTCGGCCTTGTTCGACAATTCATAATGTTTTCTCTCAATGCGAGAGAATAGTTTTTACCCCGCCGCGTGTTTTTTGTGTGTATAAAAAGAAAATTCCAACAACAACAAAAATAAAATACTTCGCATGCACAAGAAACAAAAAGAAAAATACGGAAAAAGAGGAAAACAAGAAATTAGATAATAGAATGATTTATATATAATTAGGTTGTCTCACTCAATATTGCATTGCATTATTGCCTCACACTACACTACTGTGTGTATGTGTTTTATATACGTCACAATGAAAATTTATGTATACGTACAATGTGAGAGGGAATGAGAATAAAATTCGTTTGAATCATAACAGAGTTTTTTTTTGTATTTTTATTGTGTTTTCATTTATTTTGTTGGTTAAAAAAAAAAATAAAGGAAAATCAAACATTTTCATTTGTTTTCTTTGAGGTTTGTTATTCTTTTAGGCTGTGCATCAAAGACAGCACCAAAATGTGATTGTGCGGTATATTTTTGTGGGGGAGGATTTTTTTTTGGCTAGTTTTAGGTTATGGTATCGATATTTCTTTCTCGTGTGAGTGTTAATCTATTTGCTGTAATTTCGGTTTTTTCTGAAGCCTTTTCTCGATCCGATAGGTGATGTTGTTTACCACCGTTGTGAGCTTCTACAAAAGTTACCGAGCCAGTGCTACTCCCTTTAACGATAGCTATCACTAACGGTATAGACGTTCGTCACTCGTCATGATTTTTTGGCTCCAAAATGATTTATCAAAATGTTTGATTTTTTCAGTGCAGCATTTTTGCTAATACTAAGAGCTTTAATTTAACGTACCACTCAACAAAATCGGACCACTGTTACGTGTTTTGTTTTATAATTTATACCTTCAATGCATGTGCACCGTTCTTGGCAACACGAGTTCTCCAACAACTTGCTTCAGCAAACCGAATTTCCAATAGCAGCCGAAACCACAAAAAATGATTTTTTACGATGTCTTATGGTCTCCAGGCGTTTTCCTGAAAATTATGAAATTAAGTGGCTGCAGTTTCGAAAACAATTGAAAGAGATGCTGAATTTGAAAGTTATCGATACGTTGTACCATTCGAGAAGTGTAAAACAGTACAATGGCATGGGTTTTGTGATGTTTCTCCAACAGGTTATAGTGCATGTTTATATGTAAGCTGGGTCGATGAAAAGGGAGAACGATTCACAACATTACTCTGTTCCAAAACGAGAAAAGATCTTTTTAAGACAATCAGAATACCGATGTTTGTACTGTACAGTACTGTTTTGTTATCGAAAATTACCAACAAAGTTAAAAGTGCAATGCAATTGATATTCAACAGAGTCGTCTTGTGGATGATACGCCAAGATACGCTATACCTAAAAGGTATGTTTTTCGGGCAATGTTTATTCCAATTCACAAGATGATTGTCGAGGTCGACCACGTTACTATTCCGTTTTGATGTGCAGCTAAACATGATAAATTCCAGCTTAGTCTCTTGCGCGATTGATTATCCTTGATCCCCCTTTTCCACTTGGTTCATTGAAATATGAGGGAAATGATCCGTGCCAAATTAGACGTCTAAAGCATTGCTTTGGTAAAGTTGGTATGATACTTGGTAATAGCAATGCCTCTATTTACATTGAGAAATCTGATGAAAACAGGGGTTCTATACGAGCCATCTGACCACGGAAATATAATTTCCATTTATCGTCTTAGAAACTGATCTTGTTCCGAACACGTATTTTTTTTATTGTAGATGTAGATCACGGTGTAATGGTGGCTGGATATGAAGGTCTAGGATCGAATGGTCTTCTTTGGATTGAACTTGCCGACATTATTGCCAATTTTTTCAATAATCCTTGGTTGAATTTGGTGAAATTCCGCTCAGTCAAGAAAAATCTCTCGTCTTCAGTATAGTAATACTGCAATAAAATATCTAATACTGCAATAAAATATCAAAACATTTTCATAAATCGTTTTCTGGCCTAAAAACTAGGCAAAAAGTATAGCCCACAGAACTACGAATATCGATGAACAGTCCATAATCAAGAAAACTTGCACATTATCAAGCAGATATACGACCGGTGAACACTGACCTCCAACGATTGCAGAATTATCTCTAAATTCGAGAAGGTCCCATAAAAATCGATCTATGGTCCCATAAAAATTGCTGCGAATCACTATCGGCTTAGAATGAATTTTGAGATTAGGGAATTCCATTAGGAAATTCCCAAGATTTGAGAGACATAAAGCATGTCGAAACTGAGGCCACGTATGATTGACCGATATGAACGGAAGACAACTGTATGGTTGGCAAAATTCCTCCATAGGATAAAAATTCAGAGAAAAACAGAGGGACTTAACTGTTATGAATGTCAGTGGATGCAGACTACGTATGGTCTACCGAAACCCCTCATTACTCACATATCGTATATCTGCACGGTTGTGGCCATCCTTCTATCATCGCATACAAATTGATCTACCTTATGAAATATTCGCGCGCTAGCCCATATAGAATACAAGCATGCTAAACCTTAGGAGGCCCTGTCACCGTACGCGCATAATAAACAAAAGTTTGATTTTCATTTTATTTGGAAAATTTTAAACATTTACAACGCCAAAAATTTCATATCGTTACCTTATTTTTATTTTTTGTATTTACTTTGAAAATATTTTCAAATTTAAAATGACCACGACGGAAATCAATGGGGAGGATATTAAAACTGAAAAACATTTAACAACGCCGACAAGTAATCAAAATTTAAATCCATCCGCATCATATTCCACATCATTGCCCGATGATGATGGTGGTGAACCGCAGGATTTAGTAAGAGTGTGTTCATAATTTGGTTTTGGCATATTTTACATAACGCTTTTAATTTATCGAATATATAGTTGATGGGAGAGTATATGAAACGTCCTCGACGAACAATAATTCGTATATTGGATGAAGTTGACGATACTTTAATTCCTGACCCGGAAGATATGGCCCGAAAGAAACGGCGAAGTCATTCACGAAAACGAAGTCGATCACGTACCAGGTCTAGATCGAGACGACACAGAAGTCGACGGCGACATTAATGTAAAAATTGTATTAATGAAAAAAAAAATTGTGAAATAAATTATTTGTTTCGAAGAAGTTGAATCAGTGAGTTTTGGTACTATAGGATTCAACAATGGCTCAAGATTTATTTATAGGAGAACCGAAAGATAAATCGAAATGTTTACAAATGTCATTGGTATATTTTCGAATATGTACTTGAATTACTCGGTAATTGATGCTAGACCCAAAATTGTCAAGAAGTTAGACACTCTATTGCAACTCTAAAGTACTTGAGGTTGGTCGTATTTATCAATAGATTCAGACAGTTTGTTTGTTTGAAGAGACAATCACCCCAATTATGACTGTCGATTCGCACGTCAATCGTAACGACGCTGTGTAGCCTTCTCTGTTTTTATTATGCGAAATGCAAGGTATTAACTGGGCCACACCAAGTCTTGTTTACTAAAATATGAATTGACAATCATAATTGGTGGGAATGACTTCTTCATCTGACAACTTTACGTTACCAACAAACATGGGATTTTTGTTAGAGCATTTGAACCAATGGTTAAAACTGAGCTAGAGCTTGAAGTAGCACAAAATACATGAAACCACCAACAATGACCAGCTTTTAGATATATGGACATAGTCAAAATAATCGGAAACTCTTGGCTGTAACAAAAGTAAGTGTTTCATAACAAAAGCAAGTGTCAACTGGATCAAAAAATTCAGAGGTTGAAAAATGTAGTAATTGGTATAAAGTAATTCGATAAAGTCTAGAGAGAAGTGAAAAAAATGGATGAGGTCTCAGAGACTTTTCGTTTTAAGAAGATTCAACCCAGCAATCTAATTAGTACAAGTCATATAATTGAGGTTAGGTAATTAACCTATCTAAGACAGAGCTAGTACTCTTCACTAAGAAATACAAAATCATGGTAGTTGCCCCATCTACCATTAATGGCATGAGATTTTACTGATTCTCTGAGTTCTTGCATTTACAACGCGGTTAATAAAAACGGAAAGAGCAACTGTGGGAAGGCTTATTACGGCACTTAAATTGTCATTTAGGAAAAGAACAGAACCCCTGGTATTATATAAGTAGTCAAACATCTTGACATGTGAAAGAATCAGACCAAGACTGTGCTTGAAGCTCTCCGCAGGACACTATTACATGTGCGCAGAATTAAGTTTAAAACATTAGTAGTGGTACTTACAAGATACTGCCTTTATAGTAAACGTGAAAAAGGTTAAGCTGACAAGTAATGACTTCTATGGAAGGTCTATAAAAGTGAAAGGGAAAAACACCGGTCGGTATCTTATATAGTCATATCTGGTTTTGTTTGGCACGTAGAAGTTACAGACACTTTGGTAAATATGTAATGGATACCCTGTCAGATCTTGTGGACATCAAGGTGCAACGCCTTTTACTCTACATCAGTAGTTCAAGATGGTGCAAACTCTAAACTCTAAACTCTAAACTCTAAACTCTAAACTCTAAACTCTAAACTCTAAACTCTAAACTCTAAACTCTAAACTCTAAACTCTAAACTCTAAACTCTAAACTCTAAACTCTAAACTCTAAACTCTAAACTCTAAACTCTAAACTCTAAACTCTAAACTCTAAACTCTAAACTCTAAACTCTAAACTCTAAACTCTAAACTCTAAACTCTAAACTCTAAACTCTAAACTCTAAACTCTAAACTCTAAACTCTAAACTCTAAACTCTAAACTCTAAACTCTAAACTCTAAACTCTAAACTCTAAACTCTAAACTCTAAACTCTAAACTCTAAACTCTAAACTCTAAACTCTAAACTCTAAACTCTAAACTCTAAACTCTAAACTCTAAACTCTAAACTCTAAACTCTAAACTCTAAACTCTAAACTCTAAACTCTAAACTCTAAACTCTAAACTCTAAACTCTAAACTCTAAACTCTAAACTCTAAACTCTAAACTCTAAACTCTAAACTCTAAACTCTAAACTCTAAACTCTAAACTCTAAACTCTAAACTCTAAACTCTAAACTCTAAACTCTAAACTCTAAACTCTAAACTCTAAACTCTAAACTCTAAACTCTAAACTCTAAACTCTAAACTCTAAACTCTAAACTCTAAACTCTAAACTCTAAACTCTAAACTCTAAACTCTAAACTCTAAACTCTAAACTCTAAACTCTAAACTCTAAACTCTAAACTCTAAACTCTAAACTCTAAACTCTAAACTCTAAACTCTAAACTCTAAACTCTAAACTCTAAACTCTAAACTCTAAACTCTAAACTCTAAACTCTAAACTCTAAACTCTAAACTCTAAACTCTAAACTCTAAACTCTAAACTCTAAACTCTAAACTCTAAACTCTAAACTCTAAACTCTAAACTCTAAACTCTAAACTCTAAACTCTAAACTCTAAACTCTAAACTCTAAACTCTAAACTCTAAACTCTAAACTCTAAACTCTAAACTCTAAACTCTAAACTCTAAACTCTAAACTCTAAACTCTAAACTCTAAACTCTAAACTCTAAACTCTAAACTCTAAACTCTAAACTCTAAACTCTAAACTCTAAACTCTAAACTCTAAACTCTAAACTCTAAACTCTAAACTCTAAACTCTAAACTCTAAACTCTAAACTCTAAACTCTAAACTCTAAACTCTAAACTCTAAACTCTAAACTCTAAACTCTAAACTCTAAACTCTAAACTCTAAACTCTAAACTCTAAACTCTAAACTCTAAACTCTAAACTCTAAACTCTAAACTCTAAACTCTAAACTCTAAACTCTAAACTCTAAACTCTAAACTCTAAACTCTAAACTCTAAACTCTAAACTCTAAACTCTAAACTCTAAACTCTAAACTCTAAACTCTAAACTCTAAACTCTAAACTCTAAACTCTAAACTCTAAACTCTAAACTCTAAACTCTAAACTCTAAACTCTAAACTCTAAACTCTAAACTCTAAACTCTAAACTCTAAACTCTAAACTCTAAACTCGCCAAAAGGACGTTGGACTCATCGATTGATCCGTTCGAATAAATGGAGAAATAGGTAATATGGAGAGTTGAATTTATTCCTGAGTCAGTTCCTAACTAGGCATTGTTGTTTTCGTGCTAATCTTTATAAGTTCCAGCACGATGATTTTCTATACTGCTCTGACTGCGAGGGTAAAATTGAGAATATAGAGCACTTGTTTTTTGCATGTCCACACATGGACCGTGATAACCAACCTAGCACCAGGAAAAATTATATTGACTATATGCTGGAATTCACAGGAACGTGGAAAATGGTATGTAGTTGACTGCAAACAATTATGAAGAAACTACGGCACTTAGAAGATAAGGCAGGAACACTAATAATTAAAAACTGTAGAAGCTTGAACTGATCCGGCTTTGTAAATGAATACTTATCGGTAATCCCACGAGGTCAAATGGCAAAGAAAATTTGAGGTTAGGATTGATTTTATAAAAACCCTACACTCTTGCAAAATTATAATGTCCTCTTGTAAGGTCTTTGAAGGTTCGCTTCTCCATAGAAAATAAAATTAAAAATTCAGAAAATGCTTGGAAAATAAGTACCTTCGACGACCGGATGAACACCATAACAAACATCGAACTGCATAGAATATCGAATCAGTTAGACATAGAGCCAGAGATAAAGGTGGAAAATGCAAAGGTATATACTTATGGCCTTAGAGACTTAATTTATGGTATTTAGTTATGCAACCCACACAATTAATTGGCTCGGGAGTTATTTGTGATGCCGCTCTATAAGAGTATTTATAATGGAAGGCATTTAGTTTTGGAATATGGCGGGGGCTATCCTGTATTTTGCACAACATCTAAGAATCTGTCATTTTTACCATGCTTCTGGTTTATGTACAGTGTTAGATCATAAAAAAAATATTCTGTCGTCCTTGAATAATCCACTATATTTTATTTTTTGTACTTTTTGAAACATGTGGTTTTGTGAGTGGCCCCAGTAAAATTGAAAAGTGCGCTTGCTTACGTCAGATTTTTTATATTTCGTTCATTCCAACAAATGAAGTACATAATATATAAGTGCATCATGCCATACTTCACCATCTCATCAACATCATCATCAAACATTAATTAATTTGTTTGAACGATTATACATAAAAATAACCACTTTTGAATCATATAACCAACAACAAAAACATAAAAACATAAAAAAAACATAGCATTGTTCTTGTGAAGATACTACATACTTTGCCTCCGCGCTACTATTTATTTCCATGTTGTGTTGTTGTTGTTGTTTATTTGATTGTTTAAATATTTTCCAGCTTTTCATTTTTGTTGTTGTTGTTCTTGTATATTTGTTCAGTAAATATAACTTCATATAATTTTTCTAAAGCTTTATTCCATTGTCTTCGTACGGTTTTTATGTTTTATTTTTTACATTTTCGTGCTTTTATGAGGAAAAATTTGCTGTTGTTGTTTTTCCATGGTACACGGCCAACAAGAGCAGGGTAAGATTATTGAAGAAAAATGTTTGATGTGTTTTTATGATATGTGTGTTGGGCCTTATGTTTTACCTATGTGGCCGGGAAGTATTTACATATAGCTTGCAAAGTGAATTCGAATAAGCCTGATCTGATGACTTTACAATTCTACAGCAGGCGCTTAGACCTGCTACCAACCATGATCGAAACTGATAATATTTATATGCAAAAAAACTTATCTTGGATTTGGGAGGTATTAAATCCTAACATCAGTCAAATTACAAGTTACTGACAATCTGTTAAAAACTGACCATTTTCAAATTGATTTTTAATGTCATCAAAATCCAAAAGAATCACTCGGTGTTCAATTTCTCCCGGTGTTCAATTTCTCCTGTTCAATTTCTCCAGTTTATTAATGAGAGTTTAATGGTCAACCTTGCCAAAGTCCTTACAAAACTCTGAGCACACCACATCGATTTGGACTCTATCTACAATATTGTAACGTTAGTGCCCACACAAAGCTACAATGTTTGTTCCTGCTTAGAGTTTTCCTGTTTGTTTAGAGTTTAGAGTTTAGAGTTTAGAGTTTAGAGTTTAGAGTTTAGAGTTTAGAGTTTAGAGTTTAGAGTTTAAAGTTTAGAGTTTAGAGTTTAGAGTTTAGAGTTTAGAGTTTAGAGTTTAGAGTTTAGAGTTTAGAGTTTAGAGTTTAGAGTTTAGAGTTTAGAGTTTAGAGTTTAGAGTTTAGAGTTTAGAGTTTAGAGTTTAGAGTTTAGAGTTTAGAGTTTAGAGTTTAGAGTTTAGAGTTTAGAGTTTAGAGTTTAGAGTTTAGAGTTTAGAGTTTAGAGTTTAGAGTTTAGAGTTTAGAGTTTAGAGTTTAGAGTTTAGAGTTTAGAGTTTAGAGTTTAGAGTTTAGAGTTTAGAGTTTAGAGTTTAGAGTTTAGAGTTTAGAGTTTAGAGTTTAGAGTTTAGAGTTTAGAGTTTAGAGTTTAGAGTTTAGAGTTTAGAGTTTAGAGTTTAGAGTTTAGAGTTTAGAGTTTAGAGTTTAGAGTTTAGAGTTTAGAGTTTAGAGTTTAGAGTTTAGAGTTTAGAGTTTAGAGTTTAGAGTTTAGAGTTTAGAGTTTAGAGTTTAGAGTTTAGAGTTTAGAGTTTAGAGTTTAGAGTTTAGAGTTTAGAGTTTAGAGTTTAGAGTTTAGAGTTTAGAGTTTAGAGTTTAGAGTTTAGAGTTTAGAGTTTAGAGTTTAGAGTTTAGAGTTTAGAGTTTAGAGTTTAGAGTTTAGAGTTTAGAGTTTAGAGTTTAGAGTTTAGAGTTTAGAGTTTAGAGTTTAGAGTTTAGAGTTTAGAGTTTAGAGTTTAGAGTTTAGAGTTTAGAGTTTAGAGTTTAGAGTTTAGAGTTTAGAGTTTAGAGTTTAGAGTTTAGAGTTTAGAGTTTAGAGTTTAGAGTTTAGAGTTTAGAGTTTAGAGTTTAGAGTTTAGAGTTTAGAGTTTAGAGTTTAGAGTTTAGAGTTTAGAGTTTAGAGTTTAGAGTTTAGAGTTTAGAGTTTAGAGTTTAGAGTTTAGAGTTTAGAGTTTAGAGTTTAGAGTTTAGAGTTTAGAGTTTAGAGTTTAGAGTTTAGAGTTTAGAGTTTAGAGTTTAGAGTTTAGAGTTTAGAGTTTAGAGTTTAGAGTTTACAGTTTAGATTTTAGAGTTTATAGTTTAGGGTTTATATGGAAGTTTATATCGGGTAAGGGCACAAATTTTTCGGTAAAGTTTTCCGGTTATTTCGCTATAAAACCGCTTCAAAATAACCTATGAATGTTTATCTCTATACAGAAACTCGTATTTCAAATCTAAAGTGCTCTCACCTATGAGCAACTGTAAACAATATTAACCGATATTATGGGCGATATTGAAATCACATTTACTTTCTCCTAACGTCATACAAAACTCTATTGCGGTTTGAATAATTCCAAAACCGTAATTTAAAATTATTATAGGATTCCGGTCATTTCTTTGCCTTTCTTAATCGCCAATTTCTATTAAAAACTAGCCCAACTATACAAACATATAATGTAATTGTTGTAAATATTTTAAACATATTTCTTTCTGCACATATATAGACTGTACACTGTATTTCCCTGAATCAGAACTATACAAAGCGGAAAACACTATAATATACTCGTACTGTACAGGAACAGTAAAATGAAATTTAAAAAAAAAAAATCTAATAAATTTGTCTTAAAAAAAAAAAAAAATTGTAATAACACCATGGAACCGCATATGCGTGCAGACAATAAGTTAAAACGAAAAAAAAAAATGAAAATTGTTGTATAAATAAAATACCCATTCGTCCATCAAACCAAAATACTTACACTGGAAAATATTCATTTTCATATGCAAATTTTCACATTTTCATTTATTATTCAAAAAGAAAATAATAATTTACAACAAATTTGGTAATGTTGTTGTTGTTCATGTAAATTTACCATTGCTGCTCATTTTTGCAGTTCAATTTGCTATGTATACGTAGCGTAAGTACGTACATACATATATAGATACATAATATAATGTGAGGTGAGTTTGTCGAAGGTGAAAAGGTTAGAAACATAATTCCACCAAACAATCAACCAAACTCAAGCCACATGATACATGATTAATTTTTGTTTTTACAGTTTGGGTGATTTGTTGAATGGAAAATATGATGAGATGTTCGTGAAAAATTATAAAGTTTTCAAAAAATCAGAAAAGTACGTCAGATCACCAAAACCTTAAAATGTTTGTCAAAAATCGAAATTTTCTAAACATCAGAAAATACGTGATGGTTCTCTAAGACCAAGAAATTTAAGCCACAAATGGAAAGCGTCAAAAGTCTAGATAATCCATGATGGATAGATTACCACAACCGTTAATTTTATGCCACATAAAAGTTTCCAAAATCCTGAAAAAACCTGATGGATAGACCACTTAAACCGGGAAATTTATGTCACAAATGGAAGATTTTCCAATTTTAGAAAATACAGGATGGTTAGTTATATCACTAAAACCGAGATATTCAAGCCACAAATAAAAATTTTCCAAAGTTCAGAAAATACATGATGATTAGATTACTAAAATCGGGAAATTTATGCCACAAATGAAAATTTTCCAAAATTCAAAAATTAATGCTGGAAAGATCACCAAAACCATAAAATTTTTACCATAAATGGAAATTTTCCAAATTCAAGATTTGATCACAAAACCGGGAAAATTTTACCTCAAATGAAAATTTACCAAAATCCAGCAAATTCATGATGGTTAGATCATGCCAAAAATGGTACTGAAAATACATAGTGGTCCAAAGGGTTAATGCAGGAAAGATCACCAAAACAATAAAATTTTTGTCATAAATCGAAATTTTCCAAAGTCCAGAAAATCCATGTTGGTTAAATCGCTAAAACTGAGAAATTTATGCCAAAAATGAAAATTACACAAAACCGGGATATTTAAGCCACAAATAAAAATTTTCCAAACTCCAGAAAATATCTGATGGTTAGATCACTAAAATCGAGAAATTTAAGTCACAAATAAAAATTTTCCAAGTTTCAGAAAATACATGATGGAAAATAAATCATTAAAATCGGGAAAATTATGGAACAAATGGAAATTTTCCAAAATCCAGAAAATACAAGATCGTAAGTTAATCATCAAAATCGTGAAATTTAAACCACAAATAGAAAATTTCCAAAGTTCAGAAAATACATGATCACTTAAATCGGGTAATTTTTACCACAAATTAAAGTTTTCCAAAGTTCAAAAAATCCATGATGGTTAAAAAAATAAAACCGGGCAATTTATGCCACAAATGGTAATTTACCAAAGTCCAGAAAAAACATGACTTTAAGATCACTAAAACTGGGAAATGTATGCAACAATCAGACTGTTTCCAAAGTCGAAAGTACCGGTTTTGGTATTCCATGATGATTACCAAAACCGGAAAATTTATGCCACAAAAGGAAATTTTCCAAAGTCCAGTAATTACTTTACAATAAGATTATTAAAACCGGGAAATTTATGCCACAAATGAAAATTTTCTAAAGTCCAAAAAAACATGATGACCACTTAAACCGGGAAATTGATGTCACAAATGGAAAACTTCCCAAAAGGGAAAGTTTAGTAAATACAGGATGGTTAAATCACTAAAATCGAGAAATTTAAGCCACAAATGGAAATTTCTCAAATTCCAGAAAACACATGATATGTAGATCACTAAAACCGAGAAATTTATGCCAAAAATGGAAATTTCCCAAAGTACGGCAAAATCCATGATAGTTAGTTAGATCACTAAAACTGTGAAATTTAAGCCGCAAATGGAAATTTTCCAAAGTCCAGCAAATACTTAATGGTTAGATCACTAAAATTGGGAACTGTATGCCACAAATGAAAAGTTTCAAAGTTCAGAAAATCCATGAAGGTTAGATCACTAAAACCTGGAAATTTAAGCCACAAATGAAAAATTTCCAAACTCCAGAAAATACATGATGGTGTTAGATCACTATAATCGGGAAATTTTCACCACGAATGGAAAATTTTCAAATTCTAGAAAATCCATGATGAGTAGATCACTAACATCGGGAAGATTAGGCCACAAATGGAAATTTTTCAAGGTTCAGAAACTACATGATGGTTATCACTAAAATCGAGAAATTTAAGCCATAAAAGGAAATTTCCCAAATTCCAGAAAATACATGATGGTTAGATCACTTAAGCTGGGAAATTTATGCCAAAAATGGAAATTTCCCAAAGTACAGAAAATCCATGATAGGTAGATCACTAAAACTGTCAAATTAAAGCCACAAATAAAAAATTTTCAAATTTCAGAAAATACATGACGGTTAGATCACTAAAATCAGGAAATTTATGCCACAAATGAACATTTTCCAAAAATCCAAAAGGTTAATGCAGGAAAGATCACCAAAATCATAAAATTTTTGCCATAAATCGAAATTTCCCAAATTCTAGAAAATACATGATGTTTAGATCACTAAAACTGTCAAATTTAAGCCACAAATAAAAATTTTCCACAGTTCAGAAAATATATAATGTTTAGATCACTAAAATCGGAAATTTAAGCCATAAATAAAAATTCTCCAAATTTCAGAAAATACATGACGGTTTGATCACTAAAATCGGGAAGATTATGACATTTTCTAAAGTTCAGAAACTACATGATGGTTAGATCACTAAAATCGGGACATTTAAGCCACAAATGGAATTTTCTAAATTCAAAAAAATGATGGTTCAATCACTAAAATCGAGAAATTTAAGCCACAAATGGAAAATTTCCCAAATTCCAGAAAATACATGACGGTTAGATCACTAAAACCGAGAAAGTTAAAACACAAATGAAAATTGTCCAAAGTCCAGAAAATAAGGTAATTGCTTTACAAATATTTCAATAGCTGATTAGCTAGATTCATCAATAATTTCGAATTTTTTGCGATCAAGGTCATTCCACAATCATTATTTAATTTTATCGTACAATTGTCTTTGTACCATTTTCGAGATAAAACTCTAGCCATTTTTGTAAATACCCAACCTGTATTATGGAACTATTCCAATTTATGATATGTACACGAAAATAACGACTACATTACAACTACGTAATATGGCAAAACCGGTAATGGTTTAAAATTACCTGCTCTCTTGAACATTTAATGTATTTTGCTTATCATCGATTTAACCCAAATAAAACGTTACCTGGCTGCCACTTTTGCTACCACTATCGTTAAAAATTTACGTTCATAAAAATTACTGAAAAATGATAGCTTCAAGTGTTTTTGACATAAAAGTTTAAAAAATTATGAAAAACTTTAAAAAGTAAAAAAAAATTGAGCAACATACACAAACAGATAAACATAATAATTTTGTTTGTCAATTTATGTAATAAAATCATTTTCTATGACCCATTTGGGAAACGGTTTTAGTTTTGTAGACAAGGCAACGTATTATACGGCGAGTTTTCTTTAGAAAAAAGCGATTACCAAAAAAAAAAAAATCAAGAAAATTTTCATTGTGGAAAATTCAAATCAAAATACAATAAAATTCCATTTCATTAAGACTTTATAATGCGACGGTATTGTTTCGTTTCATTCGTAACTAGACAATAGTATTCGAGCAGAAACCATCATAAGCACACGTTGATGAGATGGGAGGGAGTGAGGACGAGTATTCAAGTTAACAAAAACCAAACCGAAAGAAGTGGAGCGAAGTTTTATTTTATTTTTTGTTGTTGTTGTTTTTTACTGTACTCATTCGTTGCAGTATTTTTTATGACAAAATATTTTCCTTCTTGTTTTCCCATCTTTTAAAAAAAATATGTACAATTTTTTATTTTTTTTTTGAAGACTAAAAATAAAAACATAAACACAACAAATTGAAGGCACAAAAAAAAAAACACTTTGAATTCTTGATGATGCTAGGGAATGTATTTTTCATTTAAATCAATATCGAAATGAAGACGATGGTGTATTTCAACAACGGTAACAACTAGTATATTACCAGTGTCAATATCATCTTATGCCACCATAAAATCGACGTTGTGAATTTAAAATGTTTCGATTTAATTTTTTTTTTTTTTTTTTTAAACGGATGACTCATAATATTATGAATTTCGAGTATATAGACGAGAATATGCGCCAAGTGGGAATATTATTTGAGTCGAACTTTGTATATACGGGGATATCAGTTTGTCCGACAATATTTTCCACATTGACAAAATTATCGGTTTCATTGCCAAATCGATCGGGAAATTTGTTATCTTTTTTATGAATAAGGAATAAGACTGACAGGAGCGGTTTAATTTTTGCAAGATGTTCGATAAATAGTTTCAACTTGTTGATCGACACACATCAAATGCGTCGAAGTTTATTTAAAGTTGCTGTAGTTCAAATAAAGGAGAGAAACTTACAATAAAAAGAGACCTGATTAGACCGATTGGTACTCATAACGCAAAATTTAGTTTCTACCTATCAATCAAAATCGTGGTTGAAGCAGTATAAATTGCTTGGCGGTACTTATTAGATCACAAATGTCAAAAAAAATTATTTGATGACGCATTTGGCATACAACGGTTAATTCAATTGATTTGTAATCAATTGTTTTAAAATCTAATTTATATTAATTTTAAAGTTTTATGTCAAATAAAGTGTGTATAAATTAAATTTTCGGCGATTATATTACGTATTGGTCATAAAACGGTTAATTCAATTGATTTGTAATGTTTAATCAATTGTTTTAAAATCTAATTTATATTTATTTTAAAGTTTTTGGTCAAATAAAGTGTATATAAATTAGGTTTTCGGAGATTATATGATGTATTGATCAAAAACGGTTAATGTAATTGATTTGTAATATTTAATCAATTATTTTAAAATCTAATTTTTATTAATTTTAAAGTTTTGTGTCAAATAAAGTGTACATAAATTAGATTCTCTGCGATTATATGACGATAATCAATTGTTTTAAAATCTAATTTATACTAATTTTAAAGTTATGTGTCAATTAAAGTGTATATAAATTAGATTTTTGGTGATTATATGATGTATTGGTCATAAAACAGTTAATTCAATTGATTTGTAATGACTAATCAATTATTTTAAAATCTAATTTTTATTAATTTTAAAGTTTTGTGTCAAATAAAGTGTTAATAAATTAGATTCTCTGCGATTATATTACAATAATCAATTGTTTTAAAATCTAATTTATATTAATTTTAAAGTTTTTTGTCAAATAAAATGTATTTAAATTATATTTTAGGCGATTATATGACGTATAGGCCATAAAACGGTTAATTCAATTGATTTGTAATATTTAATCAATTGTTTTAAAATCTAATTTATATTATAATTTTTATAATTTTATATTTTTAATTATGTAATAGAATAATAAATTGTAAATTTCAGGCAAAAACTAATCCAATTTATTATAGCCTACGGCTTGCAGAAATTAGCCCATTATATTGATGTTATATAAATAGATTTTTTTTTGAGAAATATAGCAGATTACAGTTGAATGGTGGCAAACTGAAGATGCTGATAAGAGATGACAGAATTCAGAGCATTCTAACTATTGGCCGACAAGGTGTCTGGAACCGGGTCGATCTCAATAATTTAACTATAGTATCCTGTCTTATCCTTTCGAGTATTTGTAAAAACGGGTGTACGGTGGGCCCGGCCAACTCCGGGAAAATCATTCTCAATCAATCAATCGACCTATGACCAATGTCATACAAATATTATATAGATTTTATGTTGGAAAGAAAATAGAAAGTTAGTAATGACAGAATTTGTCGTGTATCAGTATAGCCAATATTCAAACTACTACTAACACAAAACAATCACATTTTAATCAACTGGTTTGCATTCTAAACGGTCCCTCCAGTCAGCAACCAATAATTTGTTATCTGCAATGTTACTCTGAAAAAATTCAGTTAATGTACTAATTTCACCAAGCCCTAGGCTATACATATTCTTCTGGATTTGACCCCTCCTTCTCTAGAACCTTACAAAGTCATACCATACACATCTTTTTTACCAGTTAGTTTGAAAATCTCGTCGCTAATTCCTTTTCAATTCTCCAACTTTCAATTCGTTTGCTGCAGTTGTATACAGTAAAGTAAATAAAAAAATAATACTAACTGCTGCCAAAACGAGGGTTGCACCGTTAAACCAGATAATATTGCTACCAAGGTTAGAACTAAACACCACATTGCTACTATCGAAGCTGCTAAAAAACGTTTTATAAGGCTTGGGTATAAACGACAACATATCGATGGTTTGCTGGAGTGTTTTTACTGTAATACTATAGGTTGGATAAAAGGAAAACCACAAAATTATGAAACGTCTGTGGCAAACAGAATAACAGAAATTTAATCCAGCACCAATTCTAGCTAAAGGTATCACGTAGTGTCCAATGAGAAACCCGCAGACTGCGCATCTCGTGGATTGAACCGATGATCTGATGGGAAGGACCAATATGGTTAAAATATTCGAACTATCCAACAACCAACATAGATAGTCAAATTATGAAACAAAAAGGTACAATAGAGACAAAGTCAATAAGGACAGCAACAACCACAGTGGAAACCCCAGTGATTGATTTTGATCGATTCTCTTCAATACAAAGGCTTGTTCACACTGTTGCCAATACGAACTGATTTAATAAAAATCCAAACACTAGAAGCGTCTCGCATTTTTTGCCAGAAGACCTAAAAATATCATTAAGATCCGTAATTAGAGTTACCCAACGGGAATCTTTTGGAACGGAATTAAAAAGATTAAAATCAAATCAAAGGTTACACAAGAGAATCGCAATCATTACTTTTACACCATTCATCGGCGGAAATGATGTACTCAGGGTTAAAGGGAGACTTTCAAACTCGGAGCTTCCATACGAAGAAAAACATCCAATAATATTGCCGAGAAGTCACAAATTATCCAAATTAATCATCAAGAATACTCATTTAAAAACAATACATGGAGGCAATCAAGCATCATTATCACACCTGAGAACGCTGTATTCGATAATAAATGCTAAAAATACAATTCGTCAATGTATATAAGAATGTATAATCTGCATCAGGTCCCAAAAATTGGCATCGCATCAACTAATGGGGATATTGCCAACGATAAGGTGAAATTAAAACCAAAACAGAACAAATGGGCACTGCTTGACATGTTGTGCCCCCGAGAAGTCCTCACTTCGGAGGATTATGGGAAGCTGGAGTAAAGTCGGCAAAATTGCGTCTCTGCAAAATAATAGGAACTCACACTATGACATTTAAGGAACTTTTAACACTTCTAACACAAATAGAGGCATGCTTGAACACTAGGCCTCTAACTGTTCTCACAAACGATCCAGGTAATGATGGGTTCTTAAGCCCAGCACATTACCTAATAGGAAGATCAATCATATCAATGCCACAGTCTGACATCGAAGGCATTCAGGCTACCACTCGCGATTACAACATACGTATCTCAACGTTGAGATCCTATTAAAGCGATTCCTTGAACTGTTTTACGGGCTTTTAACTGACTTAAATTATTTTCGTTTGCCATGCTTGGCTCTTCCTTGATTTTGCTCAATAGATTTTAGGGTGAGCTTAAAGGTAGTTAGGCCTAAACGTTTTAGTCTATACGTGTTTAGCCATGTGTGCCAGGCTTACCTCTTTGGATATTCGTACAATTTCAAGTTATCCTCAGATAAAATCAAAATTTGCACCACTGCGAGGAATATATTCATCACATTTTCTGCCGAACAAGTGCAACGAAATTCTTTATAGTGATGGTCGTATTCTTTGCCTATATACGATAATCCTAAGATTCGGTATCAGACATATTATTGCCATCGTTCTAAATTGTTTAATCATAATTGTGGAAGGCTTAAATCTTAAAAGGACAACAAGTCAGAAATGAGCGTAGTTCATGTTCTTTAAAGGAGTCACCGGACTGCACCAAGCCCTCAGACCATAGGTATAATGCCATTCAGGGTCAAATGTCAAATGTGTGGCTTACTAAACAATCAACAAGACGTGTCAAAATCTGCATTTAAAAATATTCAAATACAGTCTGTGGAGATGTACATTTTCGGCTGAACGAAGGTAGTTGTAGCTTATCCCTATATTAAATAAAGCCCATTTATTTTGCGGCCTGATATGATCCGTTTTGAACCGGAATACTTCCAAAATATTGGAAACACTTTGTCCCAAACTCAGGACCATCTTTTTTAAACCGATTAATTCTTGTATACATTTTTTATACATCAAAGCAGCATTATGTTGAAAATATGTTTATTAGTAAACATTTTAACAGTATTGGGACAAATTCTGATTAAAAAAATAAAATTTCCATTTTGTTTGCACTCCTGCTTCCTTTAAAAATTAAAATGAAGAACTTCAAACTTATTTCACGGTGATTTACGTTTTTTTTGATAAAGACATAGAGTTCAAAGAGGAACTTTTTGTTGAACACAACTTGAATCATTCATTGAATGATTTAGTGCAAAACAAAAAGAGAACTAAAAGCAACCTTTCCTTTTTGCTTGTATTTTTGTTAACTTTTATATTTCGCCCAAACTACATCAAAACTATTAAGTTTCTTTCACAATGCATAAAGCTTTTTTATTTTTATTCTTCCTTTCGACTTGGGTACATACATATACCTATAATTCGACAAATTTCGAACATAAAAAATTTCGTAGTATCATGAAAAAAATTAAAAAATAAAAACTTCTATTTATTTAAAAATTATTAAAAAAGTTTTTTTTTTTTTAGTTCTGTAGTTCACGAATAGCTACACCAATAAAATTAGACAAAAAAAGGTAAAACGAAAAATTTTCATGGATCATCAAAACTTGTCGAGCAAAAAAAAAAAAAGGTTGAAAAATGTAAAATTTACAAAATTTTTCGGTTCCATGAGTACTTTGGCCATTTAACGTTTGGATATCGAAAATGTTTGTTACAGAATTTTGATTTATAGAAAAGTATGACAACATTTACAAAGTGTGTCGATATTTTGTCTGCAATGTGCGTTTAGCATATAATGTTGTTTTAGGAGACTATAGTAAGAAAAAATTCTCGGAAGGTCTTTTCTATACTTGTTTAAATAATATTTATCTTTTAAATAATATCATTTTAAAAACAGGAAGATTCTACCCAGTATTTCTTAAGGTATAATGATCTTCTTTGATAAAGTATTAAAATATGCCCGTATAAAATATGTCCAGCTTTCGTGAGCCAGGGTTGAGAAATAACCTAGTAAGGTACGTTATTGTTAACTAGAGTCGTCTACCATTTCAGTCCAGCAATATGAGATTATTAATGATATCATTCGACAAAGCAGCTGGATGACATTGTATTATACTATGGCAATTGTAAATGTTACCGTAGACAATTATTAAATCGATTTAAAACCCCCTTATGAATAATTTTCACCATATTACTAGCTCCATAATTGATGGTAAATATTAATTAGCACAAAATTATCAGCCTGATTATGTTATACGATTTAACCGAAAAATTAGGCAACCTCATTACATAAAAACGAGCAAAAAAAAAATGTTGTTCATCTAAATTGAAACATAAAAATTTGTTTATCCAACAAAATTAACCCCAACGAGAGTATATATCCATATACACATAGTAGCGACATATGTATATATAAAACACACAGCATCTTAAATCCCTTCAGCAATATCGTTTTTTATGTATTTTACTGTTATTATTGTGTGTCACATCTTACAATATTCAGGGAAAAAACCAAAAACCAAAAAAAAAGAACAAAACCCACAATTTTCTTGTATGTTGTGTGACCAATACGACTCCAAAGAAAAAATACAACAAATGTCGTCGGTACCAACGACGAAGAAGATGATAAAAGCTCATAAATAAATGAAATTTTCTTTAAATGTTATTTTTTTTAACCCCTTAAGGAGAACAACAATCATTATTATTTTGTTATTTAAACATAAATGATGTTCTATGGTGTTATCATTGTTGTTGCAGTGTGTTGTCATATTTTTGTGTTTAGGGCAGAGTGACAAAAAAAAAATTTCGTATTTTCTCCAAATCTTAATTTATCATTTAAAATTAATGAACCGAACTTGTATTATAAAAGATTTTAAGTAGAATGACAAATCATAATATGGAAAAATGTTTCGACCACGAACCAATTAATTAGGACAAACGACTGAGATTTTAAAATTTAAGTTTGTTTATAAATCGGGGTTAAATATTGTGAAAAATGTTTGATCATTTAAAGAGGTTTCCATAAGGAGTATTTAATAAGGCTACCGAAAGATAATCTTTTAAATTAAAACCACTCATTCATTAAGCGTTTGACGGTCGATAAAAATTCCAACTTTTCACATTTCACATTTCACATTTCACATTTCACATTTCACATTTCACATTTCACATTTCAAATTTCAAATTTCAAATTTCACATTTCACATTTCAAATTTCACATTTCACATTTCACATTTCACATTTCACATTTCACATTTCACATTTCACATTTCACATTTCACATTTCACATTTCACATTTCACATTTCACATTTCACATTTCACATTTCACATTTCACATTTCACATTTCACATTTCACATTTCACATTTCACATTTCACATTTCACATTTCACATTTCACATTTCACATTTCACATTTCACATTTCACATTTCACATTTCACATTTCACATTTCACATTTCACATTTCACATTTCACATTTCACATTTCACATTTCACATTTCACATTTCACATTTCACATTTCACATTTCACATTTCACATTTCACATTTCACATTTCACATTTCACATTTCACATTTCACATTTCACATTTCACATTTCACATTTCACATTTCACATTTCACATTTCACATTTCACATTTCACATTTCACATTTCACATTTCACATTTCACATTTCACATTTCACATTTCACATTTCACATTTCACATTTCACATTTCACATTTCACATTTCACATTTCACATTTCACATTTCACATTTCACATTTCACATTTCACATTTCACATTTCACATTTCACATTTCACATTTCACATTTCACATTTCACATTTCACATTTCACATTTCACATTTCACATTTCACATTTCACATTTCACATTTCACATTTCACATTTCACATTTCACATTTCACATTTCACATTTCACATTTCACATTTCACATTTCACATTTCACATTTCACATTTCACATTTCACATTTCACATTTCACATTTCACATTTCACATTTCACATTTCACATTTCACATTTCACATTTCACATTTCACATTTCACATTTCACATTTCACATTTCACATTTCACATTTCACATTTCACATTTCACATTTCACATTTCACATTTCACATTTCACATTTCACATTTCACATTTCACATTTCACATTTCACATTTCACATTTCACATTTCACATTTCACATTTCACATTTCACATTTCACATTTCACATTTCACATTTCACATTTCACATTTCACATTTCACATTTCACATTTCACATTTCACATTTCACATTTCACATTTCACATTTCACATTTCACATTTCACATTTCACATTTCACATTTCACATTTCACATTTCACATTTCACATTTCACATTTCACATTTCACATTTCACATTTCACATTTCACATTTCACATTTCACATTTCACATTTCACATTTCACATTTCACATTTCACATTTCACATTTCACATTTCACATTTCACATTTCACATTTCACATTTCACATTTCACATTTCACATTTCACATTTCACATTTCACATTTCACATTTCACATTTCACATTTCACATTTCACATTTCACATTTCACATTTCACATTTCACATTTCACATTTCACATTTCACATTTCACATTTCACATTTCACATTTCACATTTCACATTTCACATTTCACATTTCACATTTCACATTTCACATTTCACATTTCACATTTCACATTTCACATTTCACATTTCACATTTCACATTTCACATTTCACATTTCACATTTCACATTTCACATTTCACATTTCACATTTCACATTTCACATTTCACATTTCACATTTCACATTTCACATTTCACATTTCACATTTCACATTTCACATTTCACATTTCACATTTCACATTTCACATTTCACATTTCACATTTCACATTTCACATTTCACATTTCACATTTCACATTTCACATTTCACATTTCACATTTCACATTTCACATTTCACATTTCACATTTCACATTTCACATTTCACATTTCACATTTCACATTTCACATTTCACATTTCACATTTCACATTTCACATTTCACATTTCACATTTCACATTTCACATTTCACATTTCACATTTCACATTTCACATTTCACATTTCACATTTCACATTTCACATTTCACATTTCACATTTCACATTTCACATTTCACATTTCACATTTCACATTTCACATTTCACATTTCACATTTCACATTTCACATTTCACATTTCACATTTCACATTTCACATTTCACATTTCACATTTCACATTTCACATTTCACATTTCACATTTCACATTTCACATTTCACATTTCACATTTCACATTTCACATTTCACATTTCACATTTCACATTTCACATTTCACATTTCACATTTCACATTTCACATTTCACATTTCACATTTCACATTTCACATTTCACATTTCACATTTCACATTTCACATTTCACATTTCACATTTCACATTTCACATTTCACATTTCACATTTCACATTTCACATTTCACATTTCACATTTCACATTTCACATTTCACATTTCACATTTCACATTTCACATTTCACATTTCACATTTCACATTTCACATTTCACATTTCACATTTCACATTTCACATTTCACATTTCACATTTCACATTTCACATTTCACATTTCACATTTCACATTTCACATTTCACATTTCACATTTCACATTTCACATTTCACATTTCACATTTCACATTTCACATTTCACATTTCACATTTCACATTTCACATTTCACATTTCACATTTCACATTTCACATTTCACATTTCACATTTCACATTTCACATTTCACATTTCACATTTCACATTTCACATTTCACATTTCACATTTCACATTTCACATTTCACATTTCACATTTCACATTTCACATTTCACATTTCACATTTCACATTTCACATTTCACATTTCACATTTCACATTTCACATTTCACATTTCACATTTCACATTTCACATTTCACATTTCACATTTCACATTTCACATTTCACATTTCACATTTCACATTTCACATTTACATCGCAATCGGAGTAATTTATAGTTTACAAAAAAAATTTTGATATCACAATATTTTGCGCCTGAATTTATGCCAATAATTTTTTTTTTTGAAATTTCTAGATAAAATTACAAACGTTCAATATGAGTAATTTTTAGAGTCTTTAGCTCATTATCATGAATTTATGAGTTATCACATCCTCTCAAGGTATCTACATATATTGTAAAATAGTATGAAAACATTTTAACAATTATCTGAAGAATGGCTGGAATGGCTGGAAAACAATCTGTGTTATTACTCAATTTTTCAGATTACCGTATTTAAATAGTACCTATTGGAAAACCCCGTACACATTGTGCTTTCGCAAAGTGTATTAAATTCGTGGTTAAAATTGACCAAACGACATTGGGTTAATCGAAACAAGAAGTTATTTACATTTTTCTTAATATAACTGTATTGGAAACGTAACATAGTATACCATCCGGTTTGTAAGATGTTAACACAATAAAAACAAAAGAAAATTGGAAAACTATCATATTGAATCTGATAAAATGTCAGCTCTGTATATATGTATACATACATTTACGATTTGAGTACTCGAATCCCTTGAGGGAAGAAAACATTTAATTTTTTTGTTTTTTTTTTTTGCATTTTTGTCATTTTAGATTTAGACAAAAAAAAAAAAAAAATCTTTAAGGAATACAAAATTTTCATTTTAGAAAATGGCAAAAAAAACTAAAAAATTTAAATGTAATTGAAGTCAAAACACAAACAAAAAGTCAATGAAATGAAAAACCAAGAAAACCAAAAATAGAAACAAAAAGATTCGAGAAAATTGTAACTGTAAATGTTTCTCGAATAGGAAAAATGTGTAAATAGAAAATTGTGTTTTAACAGATTGTGTTAAATATGCTGGAAACCACTTTTTGGTGTTAAATGTTTTTTTTTATTAGTTTTGAGGTCATCATAGATTTAAAATTACGAGTTTGATCTGAAGTAATGAAGTTAGTTTGTCTTAATTTAATTGAACGAGTTGCAGGGCAAGAATCAAGAAAAAACTTTATTGGATTTTTTTTATTATTTTACACAAAATGTCAATGTTGGTGAAGATAACGTGCGCACTTTGAATATTGGCCATATCCCATCAAGCGTTGTGTGATAAATTATTTTTCTTGTGCTTATCGGTGCAAAACAAAATGCGAATGCATGAGTACCGATTCTGTTGGTGATAATGATAATAATAGAGGTTGGGCGTTCAGAGCTGACTCAATTTTAACAAGTAATGTAGTGAATTCTTCAAGAGTGAGAATCTTTTCTCCAATAGTGAGATGTAGATGAGTTTAGGCTAGGCGAACAGCCAACTCCCAAACTCCCTCCATATGAGGATCATAAGTTGGGTTGAATTTGAACTAAATTCTGTCATCCATCAATTTATTTGTGATTGTAAAATGGTAGGTTTTAAAGGACTTTTGCATGTATTGCAGGAAGTATGCCGCGCCAACGAAGTAACTTCAAGCCATAACACATAATTTGGTTATCTCTGTTATTTTTTAATGCCTGCTCTGTGCCATGAATTGCAGCATTTCCAGATATCTTAGATGATTTCTCTTCAGTGTGTTCGAATATATCAATCCTTGCCTTCATTTCCAATATCGCTCTGGTTGAATTAGGAATTTCGGCCTACTTCACTATAATGGATGATTTTTCCACTCATCTTTGGATATCCCAAAACTACCGTAATCAGCTAGATTGAACTGCAAAGGAATTTGGTGCAATAAACTTTTTTTGAACGAACTTATTATTTTATTTACTATACATTTGCGACCCAATTTTTACCTTTAACCATTTATTTAGTGTGTCATTCGGCAGATCGTTATCTCAATTGATATTACTTCGTCATACATTTTAAACAGATTTTTGATCTGACTGCCAGCGTCAACAGCCAGCCAAACGGGTAGTATGCACTTTTCTGACTGGAAGTTGATTCACAAAGTGAAACTTGTCTTGAATTGTATTCCATTAGATTTCAAGGATTTTGATCGTTTCTGCATACTCATTCAACGATTTAACGTTATCAGTTTTTGACAGGTCCTGAAGTTTACATTTCACATTTACCTGTGAGGTTATATTTACAAATTTCTTTATATGAAATTTACCACTTAGCAAAATACCGCAAACTTTGTAAATGAAGATTTTGGTAGGTGATTTTCATCATGCAAGTCGAAACTGTAGATCTCTATTTAAACTGCATCAAGCGCTTTTTTTTGTGCATCCAAAAACATCACAAAATCTGCAACCTTACGATTCTCTTTGCTTACTGTTTTCTGTGCCCAAAGTGACTTCGTTTCATCATCCATTCATTTCATCATTTTTGTAATGTTGAGGAATTTCCAAATGAATGCATAAATTAATGGCCTTTTGCGATGGTCGAAACGCGTCTCAACCATTGCATAGTTCACATCAAAAATTAGAAGTTGGCAATCTAGTGTGACGGTTTCGCCCGACAAATAGGGCTTAAGCGGTTTAAATTTTTGTGATGGCGTAAAGGATTCAACATTGTAAACCGCAGCGTTCAATAGATCTAGTAGCATACTGAATGGTGTTGAAAGATTGTTGGGTAATGTTGTTGAAAAAGTCTTCCGACTCATCAAGCTGTTGCTCCTCAGTTTTTGTCTCGAGTATTACTACTTTAGTTTTGAGGCCATAAAAAGCACAAACTTTATTTGAAGAGTGTTACAGATGGTCAAATAATTATTATAAAGGAACTGTCAACCTTGCTTACTGAAATTGAAGCCATAAAATAAATGCAAAACCAATTTGTATCCTGTCACCTGACGTAATGGCTTACATCACACACCAGGACTTCACTGGGCGGCCGACAACCCAACTGCCATCGTAAGAACAATATAGTTTACTTACTGATGTTCCAGATGTCGGGTCGATAGAATATCGTCAACATTTAGTATAAATATACGATATTTAGGCGATTATACATATACAAATACTTTAATTATTTTAAAACAATACCAGTAGCGACATCTAGCACGTCAATGGGCTAACATACCATGGTAGTACTATGTGTATTTATATTATGCTGACTCTAATCATCTGCTTTTAATTCGGTGATGTGGCCTCATTGAATTCACTTAACAGTGCCTTTGCTCGTCGTAATTGAACCTTCAACAATTCAGATACTTCATTCGAATGGCAATTTTGGACGTACTTGGATATCATCAATCTGTATTCAGTTGGATTTCGCAGAGTATGTTGCCTTGATGGCACCATCTATGTTACTGTGTCTGCAATACTAGCTACTCAATTTCAACGACACATTCTTGGTTGAAATTTACAGTTACTGCGGGATACTTTTAATTGGTTTCCATTATCGTTTTTTAAAGGCAAAATTTGTGATTTTACCCCGTGTAGAATTGTGTGGCTATCATAAAACCTTCAGTTTTAGGGTACAGTTCTCCAAGAACTAGCCATTTGTTCGACGTATTTATGTTTACAGTTCGTTGGCTGCACTCTTCGTTGAGACACCTTACGCGTTCTACACTGTATACAAATCTGGAAAAATACTTAAAACGTTAAATCATAGCAACGTGGAAAGTGGAAACACAATTTTCTTTTTTCATGTTCGTTATGTTTTTTTTTTCCTTTTCATGCGAAATACAAGAATACCATCAATTTATGTAATGAATTTTTACTATGCTATACTAATGTAGTTGTTGTTTTGCCAACAATTAATCACAACACAGTGGAAAATTGACGGTATAGCGGTAAAAAAATGAAAGGAAAATTAAGATTTTTTATTTTTCCAAATGATTGTTAAAATGGTTTTTATTTGTTGTTGTTGTTGTTGTATGCGCGGTTTATATTAATAGTTGTTGTGTTATTGTGTAATGGGCGCTCAGTATGATGAAAGACGATATAATATTAATTGTAATGTACTGCTTTATCGCACTTATATTGCATATAGGGTGTATCAGAATAATTATAAAATTTCAAAATTTCTGCAGTTAGTACTTATCCTGTTTATGCCAACATCATCGAGTCTATGACTATTTAACCAGCTATCATACTCATTAATCAAGATATAACTTATAAGAAACACGCGCACTCATATAAAACGTATCTCATCACCACCTATTGCGTCTGTAACTTTAGTTTGTTCTTGAATTTCTATGAAAACACACAGATATGGCTTTAAAACTATACTGGAGTTACTTATTAACTGTAGTGAAGTCTGTCCATAATTTGGTATTGACATATAAACTCCCAAGGGATCGCTAGTGCCCACTCAATACTAGCCACGTTATGGAAACCTGATTTATCGGAGCCTTATAGTCTTAGAGTTTACTATATGGCTTTTACTCTCACAGTTTTAATTTTCCTTCTTCAATAAAAAACTGGAGCATACGCCTTCTTAGATGAATAGTGAAACTCGAGCACTTTAAACTTCTCCGCATTCGTTCTGTACTATCTTGATATTTGAAATTTTTCGATTTCTGGAAATTTTTGTCTTCAATGGAGTTCCATGGAGTATGGATCAATTATATCTAGTAATAATAATAATAATAGTAATAAAACGACTTTTACAGGCTATTACTGGCCCATACCGATGTACCAGTTTGGCTCCATCGTGTCATGTCATCTTTTTGCACTTCTATGGATACCTGTGTTGGCATCATTTTGTTTGTAGCTGGGATAAGACGATCCTATTCTATCCCATATTGGAGTTTTCCGACTCAATTGTTTTATTTCTCTTTGTCATCACATGTAAATGATTCTTCTTCTCTGTGATTTCTAGGGCACTGATCAGCACAAAAAACCATTCATGCCACAACATCAACAAAAAATCTTTTCACGTGGTTGCGCACAATCGAAATGTCGGTGCCCAGTTTGCAAGGAGTTCTAGCATTTTATTCTATTCGGTTTTCGGGTGAATCTACTAGATCGGGTAGCAACCTCTTGGACTGCTTCAACAATCTTCTCTTCTCCTCATTTCAAAAAAATTATTCGAACAGGAACAGCTGATGTCGGTTGAAATTGTGATCGAGGATAATGATGTTGTCTGAAATCTATCAATCTGGCCTCGCCCATATTTTAGCATAATTTTTCAAGTTCACGAAGTGGCTGTAAGGGATACATACCCATTGCCATACATAAACAGGAGCTTTTGTCAACTAAACGGCACTAAATATTTATTCAGTTTGAACCTGCCTTTCGATGCTTTCTGGCAGATAGAATTGAACGCTGCAAACTGACCTAAAACGGCATTTATCGTGCCTGAGAGAGGCTTATTTCAATATAAAAGGATGTCGTTTTGGCTGTGTAACGCCAGCCAAACGCTTTGTTGACTGATGAACAAGGTCTTCGGGGTTGATTTGAAATCCAAAGTGTTTGTTTACCTAGATGAGGCAGACGTTTGAGGATCACACCAAATTACCAGACCTTTTGATTAGTTTAGAGACGTAGTAGTTTTGTTTGAGAGAAAGACCTTGGTTATAATCTAGACGAGCACGGGTTTAGGATGATTTTAAAGATCACCGGGATTCTGAAATTTCTAGCACCAAAGCCCGGTAGACACAAGAAAGCTAATTGGATTGACTTCAGCAAATGAGGCGTTTCTTCGGTTGCAAAGTTTGTTGGTGTCCGCTCCGATTCTTGTAAATCCTGATTTTAAGCAATTGTTTACAATTCAAGCTGATGCTGGAAATACGGGAATAGTCTAGCATTGGTTTTTGCAATAGATAAATTTAGGCCTTACACAAACGTTATAAAATTCAGAGTGATAACTGACTGTGCTCCAGGAACCTAAAGTGGAGTACCTACCTAGCCATGGGAAACAATTGCCGTTGACTATATGGGGCCGTATCCACGATCAAAATCTGGAAATAAATACTTACTGGTAGTGATTGATACTTTCAGCAAGTTTATAATTTTGAAGGCCGTTAGAAGAGCTGAGGGGGTATCATTGACTATGATTGGTATTTGATGTACCATCAGCCCTGATATCGGGCAACGGCAGCCAGTTTGTTTCCAAGAATTATAGACAATTTTAACAGCAGTATCAAGTTCAACATTGGCTAAATGTAAATTATGATCCCCAGACCAATCCAGTGGAACGCATGAACATGAGTATTTTATCGGCAATTAGAAGCTTCGTTGATGTGGATCATTGGGATTGGGATACAAATATAGCGAATATAGCCCGTGTAATTCGAACGGCTTCATGAGTCGTCTAAATATACACCTTATAATGTGAACTTCGGTAGAAATATGATAACGCCTGGCGCGAGGAAGGGCATCATGGACCATAGTAACTAGTATCAAGAGGAACATGCCTTAAAAATGTCGGAGATACATAAAGCAACCATTCAAAATTTATACAAGGCATATGAAAAAAAACGCGAAAGGGTACAATTTCAGAGGTTTTACACTCCGAGAATAACGTAAGAAAATTTGACGAAAATTTAACGAACATTTGACGAAAATTGTCTTAAATTTGTATTTTATTTAAGAAAATTTTAGTTTTTTCACTTGAGATGTAATGTGACGTTCCATACGGTAGGGCACGTAGATTTATAAACCAGCAGACCTCTAGTATGGCAGCCGATGTGGCGATGGCAGTCGCCTCAAACATGAAGGAAACACCAACAATAACAAAGAGTAGAGGAGATGGAACGGTAATGAAAATAGAGTTTTTTGGTTCGGCAGTAAAAATCTGCATGCGAGAAAAGCAAGTCGGAAAAGCAAAAATAACTTGACTGGTACCCAATTAGTGCCTCTATTCATCGTCTACCAAACTGCCGTTATAGTGTGTGTGGCACGTTATAGTTTCGATCCCGAGCTTGTTATTCATATTGTTCTAGAAAATTCGAAGAAGGCAAATCGTTTTCTTCCCCGATGAGGCATCATCATTAAGTTTTCTGGACCATACGTGTAGAATAGGCTCGCATGACCAAGTCAGCGTACTCGCTGTTCTTTTATTTCATGAACGATATTAGGAATTTTCATTAAATTCCTGAACTCGTGGTTGAATAAAACTCGGTAAGTGTCGCGTTTGGGGCCATATATTGTGTGCATGATTCTTCTCTCAAATGTCATAACCCATCTTTCATACTCATCCGCCAGGTTCCAATATGTCAAAACTCATCTACTAACATCTGTTTACGAAATGAGAAGTTAACTTACTTTTATGATGATTACTTTTAATGATCAACGACATTGTGTTAATACAAGAAGATAACACGCCTGTGTGCAACTGACATTTTGGTCAACAAATGAACCAACAAATATTATCGGCCTCACCATCTGGTCATGAAATTAACTCGACTAAGTTGATGGTTGTTTTCGACGGTTCAGCAGTCTATATAGATCTATATAGAACAGGTTCTACCAAGTCTATATAAATAAAAATCTGTTATTCGGTTAAAGTTTTTACAAAACCTTATAAATGTTTCACTCAGATTTCGGAAAAATTTGATCTCTATTTCTGTCACTGCTGGTATCGTTTTCAAATAATCATAATATTTTTATATGTATATAATCGCCTAAATGTCATATATTTATTCTAAATGTTGACGTTATTCTATCGACCCGACATCTGGAATATCAATGGGTAAACTGTTTGTTTCTTATGATGGTAGTACTATATGCATTAATATTATGCAGTATCCCTTTAATATATTCCTTTGTGGATTTTTTTAACGGAATAGTTTTTAAGTATGTGGGTAGTCAGCTCAGCTACAACCTCTGGTAGAATTCTAAGGATAACATACTCATTTAGATACCGGTTACGAGGCATGCGAGCCACCAACCACAAAGGTATTTATAGACGTATAGACGTTAAACCTTAGACGTTGAACACGTTACCAATTTAGTCATAAGACCACATCTACTAGTCCAATACATTTTCCTCCTAGAACTCGAAGTGATATCTCAACATATCATCGATTAATTATCGAAACAAAATTAAAGCAAAAAAAA
Source organism: Tipula confusa (assembly GCA_963556175.1). Classification (NCBI taxonomy): domain Eukaryota; kingdom Metazoa; phylum Arthropoda; class Insecta; order Diptera; family Tipulidae; genus Tipula; species Tipula confusa. The sequence continues at coordinate 52,334,452 of OY744475.1, read as the reverse complement.
AATTCAAAATCCATCATTATATACGGATCAAATATACAACAGATTTACTTATCTCGACGCCTTAAACAAAACACTAACAAAACCGGAAAATAACAAATTGAATTTTAACAAACTATTATAGAACAACATGAATAAAAAGCTACATAACTTATCACTTAATCTTATTATACTTTACAAACAATTTACTTTTCCTGTGTATACACATCGCAGCAGATCAAACAAGCAGCAGCAGCAAAAAAATAAAAAATAAAAATAACAAACTTGAAAAAAAATTTCCCGATTTCCCACACACTTAAGTTATTTTCATACATATTTATTTATACGAATTATGTACGTATCTCAATTCCTTATCAATCTCACCTCATCATCATCATTATCATCATCATCATCATCATCTCATACTCATCGTCATTCTTCAGCAACAAAGTTCTTATATCTTCTGTATTATTATTACGAGATACAATGTGGTGCGATGGGTGGTGGTTCGGAGTTGGGGAAATACAATACGAAAATATTGTTTTGTTATTTTCTTATTTCCCCAATATGTCTGCATATTTTACGTATGTATGTATATCAACAATTTGTATGATGTGAAGGGACCCATACAGCAGCACGACGTCATAATAGTGACTTTTTTGGATGCATATATAATGACAAGTGAGGATAGGCATTTGGCCTTGAGCACTGATGTCAGGAGTAAAGTGAAGATACCATTGAAAATAACCATCTATACATCACCAATACGTGGTGATGCGGACTCTCGGGAAACATACCTGAAACGCACAACAAATAGAGCAAGAAGATGAATGGCGCACATGGCTGAAATTTTGCAAGATAAGTATAGACTGGCAAAAAGAACGCTGTAACTAGTAATAAACAGAAGCAATTGTATGAAATGGAAGAATTTGAAACAGGACTTTCATATGGAGCCCTGGGGCTTAGCCTACAAAGTTGTAATTTGCAAACTGAAAACACAAGCACTCACCTCCTGATTGGAGATAACATGGCGCATTTAGAACTCTTTTTCCTGAACCATTTAGATTACAGCAGAACACTCCGATAAACTAGAGAAGGGATGAGCTTGTTCGGTAGAATCCAACAAGCTGCTGCCTTTATAAACAAAACAAAAAGCCACCAGGTCTAGACACAGTACTCATAGAAGCGTTGAAAATTAAAGCTTTATCCCAATCTGAGGTACGTTAAAACATGCATAATCGTTGTCTTGTGAAGGATGAATTCCCAAAAGCATAGAAAATCCTGTGACTTGTGTTAGTAAATGAAAAGAAAGGCGATCAGAAAATTTAACCGCCATATAGACCGTTTACTTACTATAACGATTACCAACGCTCGACTCACAACTGCAATGGAAGCAGTAAGAGACCTATACAATACGCAATACGGCTTCAAAAGTCGATCTACTATCAGCGCTATATAGAATAAGAGGTAAGAGCTTTTTCAGTGTCTCAGAAAGGAACTGTTGTCGACAGTGGCTCAGAAAGGAACTATTGTCGACTTCCAAGTGTCAGACTACTTTTGTAATCGGAAGCTAATATTTGAGTTCACGGAGAATAAATGCACCAAAGTGATCATAGGAGGTGCCAGAGAAGGTTCAGTCCTAGGACCTGACATGGTGAGATATACAGATGATATAGCGGCAGTATTAATCGTCTGGGATACATACGAAGTTTAACAAAAGCTTAACCTGTTTTTGAGACTAACTACCTCATGGGTACATTTTGAGCCTAGACTCAGAAAAGAAACCAGACAACTTGTTGCGACCGATATGCTAACCGACGTAGGAGACCAGCAAAAGCAGTTCAAGATTAGACACAAAGTTAAAATTGGCGATCAAGTTTTTTTCGGAAAAGGCAACCAAAATGACCTCTGCACTGAGTTGGACGATGACGAAGATTAGAGAACTATTGGCTAGTAAAAGAGGTTACTAGTGTAGGTACCAAATTATATCCTTCAGTACGACTCCATTCTTAAAAGTTCCATTCTTAAAATGGAAAATACCAAAAAAGTAGCAACGGTACAACGTCGTGATGCACTCAGAATCGGTAAATGGTGACACCAATCAATCTAATTGCTGAGGAAATGAAAAGTATATATAAAACCAAAATTGCCATCATAGAAGCCAAGGAACATGATATGCTGTCCTGGCAAAAGAATTGGCAAAACGAGAATCATGAGAGATGAACAGAAAGATTGATAAAAAAATTCTCTAAGTGGGTCGATAGAAACCATGAGTATTTTTGCATGGGTATGATTGGAAAGCTCTAAGATCCTATAAATACACATTGGGAATATATAGAGATGCAGCAAACGATGTGCAGAACATACGTTTAATTCTAAGCTACGCTTTGGTACATTAGATAGTAAAAGTGTAGCTTAATGCTTTCATTTTGAAATTGGTCCTTAAACGAATCTTCAGGAAGCTAAAAACGTACTGTGTCATGTTATGGAACTTTGCAACGCTGTCAGAGAAGATCAAGTAAAGCTTAATTTAAGAATGACAGTTAGAAGTCAGATTATGTTCCCAAATATATAAGGATTGTATAATGTGCCAACTTTTAAGTAGTCCGTAAAGATCAAAGAGAATCAAGAGAGTTGTCTTCAATTTTCAAATATTGGACAAGAAAATGCCAAAAAATTAGTAATTGAAAATAGAGGATTGAATGTACTACCTATATGCGAGAACAAGTGCCGGGTATGTAGTTTTAGAGTTTTACTCTTATCAAGTCTGCAATTTTAAATCACCAAATTCTAGGATCTTATAGCTGAGTATCAATAGCCAAAAAAAAACAGCTACAATGTGAGCCACAAACCACGAATTTATGGCTTATTTAAACTAGGGGAAGTACAAGGCTCATACTACAGGAAAGATCAACAAAGTGAATGTTACGATATTGTGACCGCAACAATAGAAACCTGTAAAAAAAAACCTGTCGAAATTCGTGTGACTCTATCCGCCCTATAACATGATTATTTTCACCGTGTCAGTCCATTAAAACTGCAAAATTTATGCCACTACTCAAAAATGTTTTCTTTTTGCTTTTCATGTAATTTGATGGCCTAAAAGTGGATTCCATGTGTCCATAGTATAAACACATATAGTACTACCATCATAAGAAAAAAACAGTTTACCCATTGATGTTCCAGATGTCGGGTCGATAGAATATCGAAAAAATTTAGAATAAATATATGACATTTAGGCGATTATACATATGGAGTAACAGTTGACACTCGTAGCTGCACGTTACATTCACGCATGCGACTAGCCAACTGATGCTATAGCCAAACTAAAGATAAAAACTAATTTTCCAACCATTTGGATATTCTGATGGTATCAACATATTGGAACACGACGTAAGAATAGTGATTGGTGATTTTAATGCTAGAGCTGGAAAACATCGACTTGAAAACATTGGCACATCCGCCTAAGATGTCTCGAAACCAAACTGACAATGTGTTAGTTTATTAGTTTCTAATTTGTACGTATTCGTACAAATTCGTGAAAGCAATCGTGCAGCACTTTCAATCTGGACGATCATAATACATATAATAGCTGCTTTAATTGAGCGATGACAACGCACAATCATCCTCTGATCAATTCTGACTCAAACTGTAAGCCTTGATCAGTGATCACAGTGTTGTCGGTACATTAAATTCATCTAAAATAAATCGTAGCTACAACCGTAAGTCAGTCTTCTGAAGCTCAAATCAAAAGTGAGTTGCCTCGAACACCTATAGGTGTTGACTGGTGTAACATTAGCAGCAGAAAGACCTTTTTTCCACCAAACGAAAGGCACAAGACTCAACTGGCTCTTGAAATAAAACCATTAGCATCTGTTAAGGCCCTAAGATTATATTGGAATGTAGGAATAAAGAGCCATCCAAAACATAAGAAAATTGAAAAAGAAAGTTACATAAAAACCACTCCAAAGAGTAAAGATTAGCTTTCCGCACGCATCCCACAAAATGAAACACTTTCGTTGGAAATCATATCGCTGAGATATTTGCAACCATGAACAGATTTACTAGCATTGATCAGGCGTAGAGGCATCCTTAAGGATATCATAACAAGATTATGGAAAAATTTTCAAAGAAGATTTCCTACTTTACTAATGAAGAAGAAGTCAATTTAAAGGCTGCATGTGTTTCCAAACTTCTTGAAGAATTTGACGATATTAAAGACAAAATATTTTGCATGAACCTTCAGAAATAGAAGTAGTTGAGGAGAAATTCTTCAATACTGGTACCAATTTTAATACGTGGCTCATAAAAAATAATCTGAAATTTTAACACTAATCAATAGATGGCACCACCACCGCCGCTCCTCATAAAGCTTCAGTAGACTTTAAGCTATCGCGATTAAATATTCCCGTATTGTCTGGCGATTATTGAGAAAAGCAGTCATTCCATGGCCCTTTTAACGCAGCAGTCCATGAATAATTCGTGTTGTGACTTTAAAATCCAAAACAACAACATTAAGGCGTCCAATCAATAAGTTATGCAAGCTGTATAATTGAGCGATGATTGAAAAGGTGCAACGCGCTGGTATATAGCAGGTCATCTAAATATTCTTAAAATTAAAACTAATCAGCAATCTCGACAAATTGCATTTGACAGATATTTTTTAATGCAAATCTGTCATTGGCACTTGAATGCAACGAAGTAATTTGCAATTTATTACCAACTTATACTTTGTGACATTACTGCCATCTGTGGTTAAGTTATTTAATAATTAATAATTACGACCCTGTTTTTTCGATTAGTTTTTTGTCGCGTATTTTGTAACACAAAAAACTTACCGCTTTAAAAGAGTACATACCGTAAGTTACGAAGTGGGTGGTAGGGGATAAACTAAAAACAAATAAATTGATACAGTCCATCTCAAAACATGTTGAACATTGAGTAAATCAAAGAAATACTCATTCCAAGTGTCAGATACGTCATCGATGTTAACACAGAGTTTTCTACTTTGGTCCCGAATGGCAATAGAATGTTGTTGACACTGTGCAAGCCAGCAATGGCGGCCTGAATAAATTATGATAACTATTACCACATATGTATATTACTGTGCTACGAATTATGTCATTTCTTTGTATAAACACTTAAAAGTTCATACAAACGGATACAGTCGGATGAAATGAGAAAATGATACAGGAAAAATCAAATTTAACTTTTTGCTAACAAAAGGATAATTGTTTAACTTTAAATTATGTATGTTCTCGTACATAAGAGTACATTCTCCAATTGATCGTATAAGAGTTTAACACATTTAACATACTCGTACATACAAATCGATAGACATTTTCTTCGTATATCATTTTTCCCATTTTCATTTTTACTTTCAATTTATCCAAAAGAATTTTCCATACATTTTTTTTTATTCTTTTTTGTGTGCATCAAATGAAAAAAGATTTATGTTTAACGATTTTCATTTGTTTTTTTTTTGCCCAGAAAAGAAATCGTTTATGATAATTTAATAAAAAAAAAAAGCAAAAAAGAAAATCCTGTAAATTGATTGTTAAATTTTCATATTTCCATCGTTGCATACATACTGGAATCATTTATCGAGCATGGGGTGTGAGATATATATATATATATATGTTATGGATACTATGAGAGAAGCCAGCAGCTATGGATATTAAAATAATATATTTTGGTATTTGGGCAAATTTTAAATTGAAATTTTTTCTGTTTTTTTTTTTTCATTCAACTTTATGATTTATGGTGCAGCGATAAGAGTGTTTCAATGTTTTAAAATCTGATTTGAGGCTAATTGAATCGTTGTAGAATAGAATGGGTAACAGGTGTTTAACTTTGTCAATTGTATAATTCTTTAGTTTGTCAATGGTTTAACTCTGGATATCTGTTCAGAAGCGAAGGCCTGGACAATACATTTAGAGATGTAATTAGATTTGATTAGATTTGATAAGATTTGATTAGATTTGATTAGATTTGATTAGATTTGATTAGATTTGATTAGATTTGATTAGATTTGATTAGATTTTATTAGATTTGATTAGATTTGATTAGATTTGATTAGATTTGATTAGATTTGATTAGATTTGATTAGATTTGATTAGATTTGATTAGATTTGATTAGATTTGATTAGATTTTATTAGATTTTATTAGATTTGATTAGATTTGATTAGATTTGATTAGATTTGATTAGATTTGATTAGATTTGATTAGATTTGATTAGATTTGATTAGATTTGATTAGATTTGATTAGATTTGATTAGATTTGATTAGATTTGATTAGATTTGATAATATTTGATTAGATTTGATTAGATTTGATTAGATTTGATTAGATTTGATTAGATTTGATTAGATTTGATTAGATTTGATTAGATTTGATTAGATTTTATTAGATTTTATTAGATTTGATTAGATTTGATTAGATTTGATTAGATTTGATTAGATTTGATTAGATTTGATTAGATTTGATTAGGTTTGATTAGATTTGATTAGATTTGATTAGATTTGATTAGATTTGATTAGATTTGATTAGATTTGATTAGATTTGATTAGATTTGATTAGATTTGATTAAATTTAATTAGATTTAATTAGATTTGACTAGATTTGATTAGATTTGATTAGATTTGATTAGATTTGATTAGATTTGATTAGATTTGATTAGATTTGATTAGATTTGATTAGATTTGATTAGATTTGATTAGATTTGATTAGATTTGATTAGATTTGATTAGATTTGATTAGATTTGATTAGATTTGATTAGATTTGATTAGATTTGATTAGATTTGATTAGATTTGATTAGATATGTTTAGATTTGATTAGATTTGGTTAGTTTTAATTAGATTTGATTAAATTTGATTAGATTTAAGCGATCTAGTAACTATAGAGATTCAGAATCATTTTCAACAATGAATCTGCACTAAATGGTCCAGTAATCAAAAATTTTAATTAAAATTCATATAAAGCACAGTGATAGTTGATCCAGTGAAAACTAGCCAATAATTTAACATATTATAATGAATATATTTAGTTAGATTAAATCGACGAATTGTATACAGATATATAATTTAGCAAATCATTCTTATTTACACTTTCACAATAAACCAATGTCATAATTTTTCATCTTATCTCTACTATACAATTTATATTTACATTTCAAAATTATAGATTTTATTATAAATTCGACAAACATTTTTTTGGGAAAATCTAATTTCCATTTTTGTAATTTAAATTTACCAATATACAAAAAATTAGAATACGATTTATATATTCTAAACAAAAATTGCCAGACAATATTAAATATTTCAATATCTTGATCGGAAATATATTCATCGGATAGTTATGAATTGTATCGATTAAATCGATTAAAATGGCATAATATACGTATCGAAATGAAGTGTGTCACTGGCCTATGAACAACCGTTGATTTCTAATTATTTTCAAGAATTTAAATACTATATCCTCTTCATTTGTATTATCAATTAACTGGTACACCAACATGACACAGTACAAATGAAAACAATGGAAACATACACTCATGTGAATAATTTTCCGGGCAAAAGGTTCCATTGGCGAAAAAGATATACTAATGCTATTCGTTTATTAACTATATTCACGAACTAGAGCTGTCATTTCGAAAGTCAACTTACAAGTTTCTCATAAAAAAGAACATATTTAATTTATAGTCAAGCCGATTTTTCTCCTACATTTATAGTAACATCATTTTTTGAATATTACCTAAATTGTAATGCTATAACCTTTGTTAGGTTTGGTAAATAGTCCAGGTGATTTTTACATAAAACATTTCATACATTTAATTATTAATTTATTCATATTTTGAAATTTTTCGAAAGGGATATCAATTTTCTAAATTGGAACTCTAAAACATTTGTAAGGTTCGACTTAACACGTTTGATGATTTATAGTCCAGGTAATTTTTACATAATGTTTAGTTAACAAAGATTTAAAATGTATGTGATGATCTAATTTTGAAAATTTTTAAAACACGTATCAACCTCGTACATTTGACAAATACAGCATTTGTTAGGTTCGATTTTAAATTTCTTATAAATTAGTTAGGAAAATTGTGATGAATAGTTTAAGTGTTTTTACCAAATATCTGTTTTGATCTTTTGATTGCTGTAACAATTATTTAAATTGTCATACTACAACATTTGTTAGGTGCTTTTTGGCATTAATGAAGTATTATTAAAGCTGCTCTTGAAAGTTGATTTGATATCCGGGTAATTTTTACAAAATATATCTTTTCAAAAGTTTAATGATTTAATGGTGATATGAAGTAGTTTTTGGATATTTTAAATGACTTATTATTAATCTGAATTGGAAAATTTAAACATTTGTAAGGTTCGACTTAAAATGTTTGATGAATTATAGTCTAGGTAATTTTATCAAAATGTGTTATTCTCATAATCTTATAAATTGCATGGATATAAATTCATATTTTGAATGATTCTGAAAGATATATCAACCATAAATACTTGGAAACTATTGCATTTGTAGGTTTAATATTAAACTTTTTATAATTTATTTACGCCGCGATCAAAAGGTGTTTTCCAGGTAATTTTTCACAATATTTACCACTTAAATGTATTGAATCTTGAGAGGGATATAAATCAATTGCTTTAATTGCTTTTGGAAGCATTAATACCGTTAATGCAAATAGAAGCAATCATCTGAACTGTGAGACTATAACATTTGTTAGGTTTTATTTAACAATTATGATGTATAGCCCAACTAATTTTTATAAAACTATTTATTATTTATTACTGGTATTAAGTAATGTTTAAATCTTTAAAAGAACGTTTCAATCATCTGAATTGGATAACCGAAACATTTGTTAGGTTCGGCTCAAAATATTTGATGAATTATGATTACAAATTATTTTTCTCGAAAGCTTCGAAATTAAAAAGTGTTATATTATTTCATATTTTAAGAGGTATTTAAATGACCTATCAATCACATAAACTAATTTTTTTAGCATTTGTTAGGTTCGATGTTAAATTATTAAGGATGCGTTGGAAAGTGGTAATGTATAGTCTAAGTAATTTTACCAAATATATTTGTTGATCATTTAATGCAGTTACAATTATCTAAATTGGTACATTTAAACATTTGCTAGGTTCGACTTAAAATGTTTAATGAATTCACAGTATTTAGCTCTTAAATGTATTGAAGCTCTATATGGATAAATTATCATTTTTGAAAGCTTTTGGTTAGCCTACCAATTAAACTACCAATTACCTTAATTGTAAAACTATAACAATTGGTAGGTTCTATTTGGTAACTTTGATCAATTGGCCGCTTTGAAAGTTGTAAATGTGGAGTTTAGTGGTTTTTTACAGAATATAACTTTTAAAATTTTTAATCATACGAATTGGAACACTAAAACATTTATAAGGTTCGACTTAAATTGTTTGGTGCATTACAGGAAAGGTAATGTTTACGAAATATAGTATTTTCAAAAGTAAAGTATAGTATTCTCAAATCGAACCACTACAACATTTGTAAGGGTTTTTCATCAACATTTTTGTATCAACGACTTGCTGCCGTAATGGAGATTATTTCTTATCAAAAATATCAAGCTAAATATTCCAAGGTATTAATCCTGGTAACTATTTTGCAATTACTGTTAATTTTCTAGCATTTAAAGTGTTCGGAAAATTATGTCAAGGAATGTATTTAATGATTATTTGTAAAAATTATTCTAAAATTTAAATTATTTTTTGCCCTCTTTTTGTAAATTTAATTTGATTTCATGACATTTTGACTGGTAGCCGTAAACATATCAAATTCCTAAAAATATTGCCAGACGATAGCATTAATGATAATAATAACAATAATAATAATAATATTAGAGAAATATAGTAATTTCTAGTGTATATATATATATATATATATACACACTACATAAAAAAAAATGTTGTCGTTCTACTATTGAATCTACATACATACCTACATAAATAAAACTACACACGATATACATATTCGTCGGAAAAATGCTAGAGACTGAACGAATTTTCGTCAACAGGAAAACATTGTTTATCCATTTATGTTTTCTATATCTCGTTATATCACATTTTTGTGATAACATTACGGGACGAATTTTCCTAAAAACACAACATTTTCAATTATATTTCCATCGAGTTTTAAAAGACTGAACATAGAAACAAATAATTGTTGAAAATGTTAATGTTTTTACTAACTCGAACAATGTGTATATTGCTTCGCGAAAACTTAAATTCGAACATGAATTCTGATTGTCGTTTTGTGTAAAGTATATTCTATACATTATTATACATATTTAAATTGAAATATAACTGCAATAAATAATACATTTTTTCAATTTCTCATTTATCTCATTTGTATCATTTATCTCATTTATCTCATTTATCTCATTCATCTCTTTTATCTCATTTATGCCATTTAACTCATTTATCTCATTTATCTTATTTATCTCATTTATCTCATTTATCTCATTTATCTCATTTATCTCATTTATCTCATTTATCTCATTTATCTCATTTATCTCATTTATCTCATTTATCTCATTTATCTCATTTATCTCATTTATCTCATTTATCTCATTTGTCTCATTTATCTCATTTATCTCATTTATCTCATTTATCTCATTTATCTCATTTATCTCATTTATCTCATTTATCTCATTTATCTCATTTATCTCATTTATCTCATTTATCTCATTTATCTCATTTATCTCATTTATCTCATTTGTCTCATTTATCTCATTTACCTCATTTATCTCATTTATCTCATTTATCTCATTTATCTCATTTATCTCATTTATCTCATTTATCTCATTTATCTCATTTATCTCATTTATCTCATTTATCTCATTTATCTCATTTATCTCATTTATCTCATTTATCTCATTTATCTCATTTATCTCATTTATCTCATTTATCTCGTTTATCTCATTTATCTCATTTATCTCATTTATCTCATTTATCTCATTTATCTCATTTATCTCATTTATCTCATTTATCTCATTTATCTCATTTATCTCATTTATCTCATTTATCTCATTTATCTCATTTATCTCATTTATCTCATTTATCTCATTTATCTCATTTATCTCATTTATCTCATTTATCTCATTTATCTCATTTATCTCATTTATCTCATTTATCTCATTTATCTCATTTATCTCATTTATCTCATTTATTTCATTTATCTCATTTATTTCATTTATCTCATTTATCTCATTTATCTCAAAGTACTAAGCAAAACATCTTAAACAATTCATGAGTGAACGGCCTAATCCACCAGCCGAGTTAGTAAGACCTTTTTTTTGAAGGCGATGTTAACTATGCAGGTGTCAACTTTGTCGATGTTGAGTATGTTCACCATGGGTGGTGGAACAGAGAAATCCAGTGTTGTTGGGAAAATACGGGAACTATTTCGAATTCATTTCGAATTGAGCGAATTGTAGGTTGAAAAAGGCTATCCTTAGAACCAAATGAAAAGTTGGTGGACTATGGGTCTTAAATGAAACATAAAACTACAACAAGGATGTATGAGGTAATTACACAAGTTAGAAATGCCGTGCTATAAGACAGAGAAAATTGAAATTAGTTTTTACAAATAATGACGAATGTTCCAAATAATTTAGGTGCCTTTAATGAATGTATGATACCTGATTATGTTAGAGAAAATTCGAATGTCATGTATGTTGAACTTGAAAGGGATGAATTCCTGTGGGTTTTAGACAGTTCAAAGTCTACAACCTAAGGAACTAATCAGGTGGCGTTTTGGGTTCCATCGCAACCACTCTGCCAACGAAAATTTCTATCATTACGAAATGAAAATAAGCAAATTGTTGTAGATTTTTTGGACATTAAAATGGAGTATGATTTTGTAGTTCCAGGGAAACTATATCTTTTGAACCTGGGTTTTCCTCAGAAGGTTTGAAAATGGGGGTATGATTGCTTGAACGAATCCGAAATTAATTGAAAGTTCAAAGGATTACAGGTTAAAATGGAAGGTTAGAATTGAACTTCTGAAAGGAGTAAAATTTTACCTACTCTCCTTAATCTGGATACGAGCTTAATCCACAATAAGTACTCAGAAGATCAAGTCATTTTGCAGTTTGTAGATACTTGACTTCAGAAAACAAAAAGGGTTTTGGATTTTATTTATTTTTTTATTTTATTGTTTTATTAGTTTATTATTTTATTATTTTATTATTTTATTATATTATTATTTTATTTTACTTAAGGGAAGTTAGAAAAGCAGGGTTTTATGCAGAATGTTATGATGAAATGACCCCAAAATATGAATTAAGGTAATCATACCTGTCGTATGAAGACTGATGCTGAGTACTTATTATGAAGATATATGAGGTTGCCGGCCAGGATAATTCTAGAATATAAACTTGCACTCAGATATAGATTGATATTTGAATACTAAAGAAAATTCTAAGTCCAAATAAGAATAACATTAAATCGACCACCCTGTATACAATTGACCATTAGTGTATATACATAAGTTTGAACATACACAAATGTGTTGTCTTGAAATCAATGTAATATATTTTGTCATTTAAACAATTTCCGTTTAGGGTTTTCTTTGTACAAAGAAAATGTTATGATTCAGGTTTTCATTTTTTTTTGTAATACTCATTGACACGCCATTTCTCATGTTTCCAACTTCAATTTTGATATCTCGATTCTCTGAATGAGGTAATTATTCATACAAGGGGTATTTTATTGCTTTTGTGCTGCTCAAGTTTATGATAAACTTATTTCCAATTGATTTTGTTTTTGAAATAACTTTTTTTAATTTAGTTTATTGGGTGGTTCGCACCATATGGTGGTTTGGGGTGCTGCCGCCGTATAATCACGTTTACAATCAATTGATGTATTGTACGTATATACAATAAAATTATAATTATATCCAGTAATAATAGGGAGTAAGAAATTATGAATTCGATGCATGATTACAATAGACGTACTTGTGTACAGTGAAGTGCGGATTTATTTAGACAGTGACACGTGAAGTCAAACAAGTCGTTTCAAAATAAATTTAGGGTGGTCCATATCGGCACTTTTATTACACTTGACCTTTAAGTATGAATGTATCCATTGACTAACTACTTTACTCCTCGCAGGACCTTAAGTACTTAATCCATATATCTACATAAAAATAGTCTTGGGAGGTGAAGGTTCTAGTAAAAAAAATGAATTTTTAACACCGCAGCGCATAATCTCCTAATAAGAATTGATCTGTATTACAATTTTATCAATTTCATCTTGACAATTTTATCAAGACACTAGGAATGTGTTGGCAGCAATCATCAGAAGTTTTCCATTTCAATGTCTAAAGCGAAGGTATGGATATATTTTTTTTTATTTTTTTTTATTCCGCTGCTCAAACGGCCAGCACTGTGCCCTAAAAGATATTTTTTGCTATTGGGTTTATTAGTCCAAGACATTCCTATAAAAGGCGAGAATGCTGGTTTTAGAGGTCAATTTACATTTTTTCGGAGTAAAATGCTTTTCTTAAAAATGAAGCCACTTCAGTGGCTGTATTGCTCACAGAACAACACGCTCACATAGTATGTGCTCCGTGATTTTTAGCTCTACCAAACAGAGTCGACACCTCGTCTCTGGGGACAGGTTCATTTTATTCAAATGATATCTCAGGTTACAGTGGGAAAGAAACCTCACTAGTTTCCTGATATTTCCTTTACTGATATTGACCGCCAAGTCCTTATGGCGAAACGATGTGAGATTGTAGCAGTTAATAACAGCTTTTAACCGACTTAGAATCTAGGCTTTCAATGCTGCTTGACTGTCGGACAAAATGTTCATGGAGGCGCCTTTAAGACTTATAGTCATAATAGTTGAAGCGCAGGTTTTGATGGCGTGAATTTCCGCTAGAAACACACTACACTGGATTAAGCTCCCAGTGATTTCGATAATTTGTGGTTAAATCCAATGACATCAATGTCACTGCCGACTCTACTATTCATTTTTGGCCCATCCATGAACCAGACCAGGCTGTTAGGTTCCATAGGAGGCCTACCAGTATTTCAGTCTGTTCTATCAAGGATTGTTACCACGAAATTCCTGCCAAAGCAGAGTTCTTTGGGCATCACGTCTGGGACTCTAAGGAACATATCCAAGCCTGAAAGTATCCCAAATGTCCAAGTAACCCATATGATCATCATGACTTTATTGATTGATTATCTAGGTGCACAAGTAGCAGCTGAATTTTTGACGTAGATATGAAGTGGAGTGAGTCCGATGAAGGCTTCTATTGCCGCCGTAGAACAGGTCCGCAAGGCGCCGGTGATTTCGAAAAATGTTCGCCTCTGCAATGAGGTCAGCTTGTTCATAATAACTGTTTTGCTGTACCTTAGATCACAAAACTAAGGCCCCATAGGTTACATTTTTGAGGCCCCAAGTTTTTAGTTGCATTAATATGAGAGTTCCAATTCAATTTCTTATCTAGGTCAACAGTCAGATATTTAACTACATTGGAGTATCCGATAGTGATATCATTTAGACTAACTGAACCATGGATAAATTTACGTCTTTTAGTAAACGGCACCAGTACTGTTTTGCTAGAGCTAATCGAAAAGCCCGCTTTATTGCAACAATTTGAAATAACAAGCCTCTTGCATGCTGGCAGACATCGTAAATCCATATCCGTCAGAGGCTACATAATAACCAGATCGTCCGCATAACTAATGGATAAAACCGAGTAGATGTAGCTCATCTTGTAACTCGTAGATCACGAGTGACCACAGCAAAGGTGTCACGATACTGCCTTGCAGGCACCCATTTCCTGCCGCAATCATGACTGACTCATTACCTAGTTTAGATATAATCTTCTCCTAACCAACATGGAAATAATCTAGTGGTTATTCAGATCATCAATACCTCTACGCCTGATTGACCTAGCAATTGAGTCATACCCAGTATTGTCCAAAGCTTCCTCAATATCAAAAAAGGTAACATACCAATTACTTTCGAGCGATAGACCACTTCAACCTTGGTGACAAGTAGATGAAGCAGCGCTTCTCTGTGGATTTGCCTTTTTTGTAGGTGAGTTGATTAGAATTCAGGGGTCTGGTTACAATTAATGAGGCTCTCATATAGAGATCTACCAGTCGTTCCATAGTTTTGAGAAGTCGTTCATAGTTTAGCCGATTGTCAAGCTTTGGAATAAAAATCACATTGACTTGCCTCTAAGTCTGTGGTATGTGATCCAAATTGAACCTAGTTCTTAATAAGGCTGCCAGAGTAGGCGTAATCAATTCCAAGCCCTTTTAGAGCAGGACTGGGAAGATTCCATCCCCACCTGCAGCCTTGAACTGCTGAAAGGAGTTAATGGCCCATTTGACTTTTTTCGGACCTGTTGTTTACTTGAGTAAACAATCTTCCAAGCAAATTCGTAATTTTAACCCGTAACTGGGAGGTATTCAATCAGGCTATACACGAAAATTTAACAGTTGGATAGATGTGTTTGTTGTGAATTAAATCAACACCTTTAAAAGACAACCAATCGGACTCTATGGACCATTAAAGGACGGAAGTTTTAATTCGGGTAATCCCAATCTCACTGAACTCATATTTTCAGATGCAGATTAATGAAGAGAAAAATTTTGGAATGTGACCATTGCTCGTGTTTCATCTACTTTTTTTAGGTCATAAACTTCGTTTAGGAAAAGAGCCTGATGCAAATTGGTTTTAAAACATGTTAGCTGACAGCACTTATTAATTCGATGATAAAATGTTAGTATCAGACAATTTAAAGCAACTAAAGTAACACTTTATTTGGAAAATCGGAAAGTAACCATACTCTCCTCCTCCTATCACTCATGTGCAACTTGATGCAGTTCTACTACGAAGTTGCTAGTGATTTTTAATGGGTCGTCGAAGACTTCTACCGGCAAGTCCCTGAATTATCAATTCAAACAGAAGCATCACTTGTGTTGCAACATGATTTTTGATGTTGAAGATTTGTTGTCGGGAACTAACAGTTTGGAGAGGTCTAAATCAATTGTACAAGATTTAATTTATTTACTGAGCCAAGGTCGATTTAATCTTAGAAAATGGTCAGTGAACTTCTGCAAAAAATTCCAGAAACCCACAAGGATGTCTCTAATTTGAACTTTGAAGATGATACCCGAGTAAATTATCCTCCAAGATATGATACCTTCCAACTCAAGGTGAAGCTAGTAGAGGATAAACTAGCAAAGCGATACATGTTATCTGAAGCATCAAAAATGTTGATCCTATTGGATGGTTGTTGCCAACAACAATAAAAATAAAAATATTATTTCAATAAATTGTGGCTGCTTGGTATTGACTGGGATGAACTGTTACCAGAAAAAATATGCAAAGACTACAAGATGATCAGACAAAACTTAAAGGGACTTGAAGATATAAGAATAATAGATGGTTGTACACTGACGAAGAGAAAATCGAGTCTTATGGATATATCGCAGTTATTTATAGCAGGGTGAAAACAGCAAACGGTTATAAAACAAACATTTCCACGAGCTCTGTGCTGCACATTTACTAACGAAATTAATGATTTCAGTGTAAAAAGTATTCAAAAATAAGCTTGATAAATTACAAATTGTGGATGGATTCCAAAATTGTACTGAACTGGTCTCATCGTGTCCGAGGAAGTGGCCAATTTATGTAGCAAACCGCAGTGCACTTAAAAGTTTGTTTCCAAACGAGTTGATCGGGATTAACTTATAGTGGAATGGTCCAGAGTGGCTAAGTCAAGATCAAGTTGAATGGCCAACTCAGCTACAGCTGAGTGCAGAGCTTCCAGAAGTGGCACTAAATGATCAAAAATCTAGTTCAGTGGCATTAGTTAACACGAGCGATGGCATGGAGTGGCTTAGTAACCTACTATTCCGAAAAAATTCGGAGAGAGGATTAACTAATGGGTCTCGATTGGCACAGTACTTCATCGAGGCCAAAAGTCAAAACTAATATCACTTTTTCTTTTCTTAGACAATGTGAGTTTATTACGAGTAGGAGAGAGGCTGTCTAACGGAGATGTTCTAATCGACGTGAAGTATCCAATTATACTTCGATTACGAGATATTGTGACAATCTTGATTTTTAGAGATGAGCACCATAGACAGTTCTACGCAAGTCTATCGAATTTATTGTCAACATTAAGGCACAAGTACCACATAATACGAGGTAAAAATTAAGTACGAGCAGTAATTGGCCGATGTGTTAAATGTGTTAATTTAAAGTCGCAATTACAACATCAGCTGATGGGTCAATTGCCGTCACATAGAGTACAATATCAACGACTCTTTTTCACTCCTGGAGTGAATTATGCTGGACCTCTGTTCGTCAAGAAATCCAGTTGGCCTTGGCCACCAAGGCTATTCATTTAGAATTGGTGAGCGACATGACTACAGATACATTTTTAGATGCCTTACGCCTGTTTCATGCACGACGAGGAATTTGCAGACATATATACACCGATAATAGTTCAAATTTCAAGGGGACGCAATGGGAACTGAAAAATTTTTTATTGATGGTGTCTAGGGATGATTTACTACTGTGATATTCAACGACAAATGATGACAATACTTCATAATTTGTAAAGCATTTATTACGTGATTCAAACATTCCTGAGCCCGATTACATGCCACTTGTAAGTTTGATCCTTTACTAGTGATAACAAAATCTTCGGAAAATTGCAAAACAACCAAGTCTATTGATTTAAATCGATGAACAAAGCTCATCAATGGAATCCTAAGTTATAAGTCTTCTTCTACTATGTGAGCACAAATACTTTCACAATTGGTACTCTTTGTTTAGTAGTTTCTCTTTCCTTCCCTCTCTAACTCTTTTTCTTCCACACTTTTCTCTAAAAAGTTTTCTTTCTATTTGCAGCTCTAAATAGACCTGAAACAATCTTGAAATCATCAAATATATAACCAAAATTAATTTTCCAACGCATACAAGTAAAATTTCTTTACCGCGTGTCTACATTTTGAGTTAGGCGTGGTGTAAAATTACAACATAAGCACGCCGCTTATAAATATATCCAGATCTATAATTAGAGCAATGTTTTTTTGTAATTTTTTTGCATACATTTTTTTTGTAAATATGTTAAGGCAAATATTATACAAGCACCGAGGAAAACACCTTTAATTAACTTAAGAAAATTAAAAAAAATGTCATGTCCACCTGAGCCGGATAAAGGTGTACTATAAATTAAAAAAAAAATTAATATACTCGTGCGAGGAGCAACAAGATTCAAGTCGGAAAAACGGAAAATTGTTAACAAAAACAAACGAAAAGCTCTTCTACGAAATAAAAAATAAAAAAATTTTAATTACGAAAGATTACGGAATAATTAAAGGTTATATGTACGTACAATTGTGAGTCTATTTAACATATATACGATTGTATGGTAGCATACATTATATATTATGTCTCGTTCGTTACATAAAATTTATTGATTTGAAATAAAGAAATTAAAAATAATAAAAAAAAAATTTCCTTTATTACCTGCATGCACCTTGCTAATCAAGGAAGCGTATAATTTTGTTGTAAAAAATTGTTTTCAGGTAATAATAATTTTGTGCTTGTTATACTCGTATATGTGCGGTAGGCATTTTGATTATGGCTGCAATAAAAGTGTCACATACGTAATAACATATATTATGTTGTATATTAGATTAAGACCCTGATTTGTATATATGGTATATGTTATGTACACTGCTATACTCAAATTCAACACTTACTTAAAGTTTGAAGAGGTGACCAACAAAAATTCAAAGTACCAAAGGCAAATATGGTGAGCCTACTAAAACTGTGAAGTAAATGTCACAAATCGAAATTTTCTAACATCCCAGAAAAGCACGATATGAGAATTTAACATTTTTTCAATTCGTGGCCTAAAATTCACAGGTAGCTTTTACCCTTGCATATTCTGAAAATATAAGTGAACATTTTTTTCGCGTTTTCTTTAATTTTAAATGGCTGGAAGTTCGTCAATAATAAGTCTAGCGTAGTTTTACAAGTCTCTAGTGTTGTTAAGACGAACCTAAATAGATGAACTTACGTGCAATTTTTTTATGAATTTATGGAATTAAATCGAAATTTTGACAGTCTATAGCCTTGCATAGGGTTGGGCATGAAATCTCGCATTACAAAATCCTTCATTCCAAAATCTTCCATTACAAAAGCTCCTAATTTCAAAATCTGCTGATTACAAAGTCTCTTAACTGAAAATCTCGCATATATAAAATCGCTAAAATTTTGTATTGAAATAAAAATTAAACAAAAAAAATAAAAATAAAAATTTAAATTCTGCCATTTCCAGTTAACCGTTTTCCGCCAAAATCAACATCAATGCGTACTTATGGGGGTACTTGTTTTAGCATTAATATATTTTACTCGCAGAATGATTAAAGTTTGATCATGTACATTTTTTCGTAGAGTGCTTATTTTCCGAGATGTTTGAAAGTTTCAGCTTAGAAAACACCCGGTATATATATATATATATATATATATATATATATATATATATATATATATATATTCCGAGAAAACTGCATTTGTTTCGGGGTCTTCAGATTAGGAAACATTTCAATAGCTTTCACTTTCTCCGATCCTAGTTTCATTCGTCCTTGCTTAATTTCATAACCAACAAAATTAATTTTCTTTCACAAAAATTGACATCTCCTTTAATTAATCTCTAACCCATTCTTGGCTGCTTCTTCCAATACCTTTGGTAGATGTCTATTATATTTATCAACAGTTTTCGATGGAATAATCAAATCGTCCATGCTAGCAATGCACGCTAGCCTCTGACGAGACATCATTTGGAACACCGTGTTTATAAACCTCTGAAATACTGTAGGGGAGTTTCAAAATCCAAAATGCACTTACAGAAACTCGTAATGTCCACCTGGAACCACGAACGCTGTGTATTTCACCGATTCCTCTGTAATCGAGACATGGAAAAATTCATTTCTGAGGTTAAGGGATGAAAAATAGTTTGATTCCTGAACCTTATCGATTTGATCTTCTATCAGTAGAAATGGATAACGGTGAAATAATCACTGATTTGTTTAATTTACGATAGTCCACGAGCAACCGTATTGAACCATCCCATTTCGTAGCTAACACCACTGGTTTCGCAAAAGCTGACGAACTTTTCCGTATAATGTTTCTTTCCAGTCACTCATCAATTTTGTTTTTTTCGACATCTTACTCTTTCGGTGATAAATGCCGCGCTTTCTGAGGAACCGGTTGGTCATTGTTTAACACTATTGTCATCTCTACGTCATTCTTTCGTTTCACTTCTTTGGAAATATATTTTACGGTAATGTTCTATATATCTGCTGCTGCCTTTTTGTTTTCGATATAGTTCTGATCTACTGATTTTTGACACCTCACAGTAAAAACACCTCCATCTGGGCCAAATTTCTTCATCGAAATATAATCCGGAGTGATGACGGTAATAGTTTTGTTGATTAACTCTCTGCCAAGGATGATGTCTACTGATAGCAACCCGTCCGTTACAATATGGAAAATTGTTCGATATACATCGTCGTCTATCAAAATGTTTGTCATAATTAGGCCCATCGAATTGAATGTATTTGACCCAACACCCAAAAAAATCATAATTCGTTCTTCCCAAGCAACGATGTTTAACAATTTAAATTTGCTGTTGGAAATCAGATTTGCTTCACTACCGCTATCTATCAATGCCATCAAATTCCGATCCTTCATAGAGAGCTTTTTAAATCCCATAGAATTGACTGACATTATTGATCGTTGCAACGTTTTTTTTCACTTTTTTTTAGATTGCTAGCACCATACAAAATTTGTGAAACTTCGCGTCCTGGATACCGTCAATAGAGTACTGAATAATGGAGTGGTGATCCACTTTCCCAATTCTCCCCATTTCACGCAACTAAAAGAGAAAATGTACAAACGATTCGTCTGGTTTCTTGTTTCGTTGAGATAATTTGCGATGTATAGTAGCACTACTCAATCTCACATTAAACTCGATCTTCAAAAAATCCTTTAATTTTTTTCACATATCAGATAATATCTGCACACCTTGTTAATTATCTTATATAGATATTTGATATGACCATAATTATCTTATAGAAATTTGCTTCCGAAAATGATATTTCCGGTTCCCAGTCACGTTTCCGACCACGCTTCTATATTTTTCTACCACCCATTACAAATCACACATGTGTGTGATATTCTATATTTACACACAACTTTGAACCGAGTAAAATATAAAAAAAAAAAATGTAATCTAACTGTTACCATAAACATTTCATAAATCTTAATAAATTAATAAAGGGTCATCCTTCAATTAATAGGGTGATCATTCAATTATTGCTACATCCGACTTATATATATATATATATATATATATATATATATATATATATATATATATATATATATATATATATATATATATATATATATATATATATATATATATATATATATATATATATATATATATATATATATATATATATATATATATATATATATATATATATATATATATATATATATATATATATATATATATATATATATATTTATATATATATGTATATATATATATATATATATATATATATATATATATATATTATATATATATTATAAAATAATCATTTACTTCTTCAGGAAGCAGAAAAACCAAACTTTTGATCATCCGTAGTTGAATTGCAAAGCATTTTGAATTACCAAATTTAGGAGCAAGTAAAAAAAGCCAAAATAAAAAATACAGCTTTTGATGGAAGTTTCCAGGAAAAATGTTTTTGCTGAGGAAAAAATTGCCTTTTCAAAATCGCAAATTATTCTTTTTGGTTTTAAAATTATGTCGTATTCGAAAGCAATTTTGCGAATATTAAAAAAATACTTGATCATACACTTTTGTGGATTTTCTGCTCATTAGACAAAATATTAACGGAACTATTTCTCTTCGCATTATGGATGGAACTACATCATAGGTTCCATCCATAATCCAACACCTGGATTCTTCAAGGAGTTTATTTTTTTTTTATTTTATTTTATTAAGGCTTAGCTTTAAAATCTAGGAGCTTTTTTATATAATATTTATTTTATTTTATTATTATTATTATTATTATTATTTATTATTCATTTTTTATTTTTTTATTTTTTTATTTTAATAAGAAACAGGTCTTTACCTAAATTCCGAGTTTTAGCAGCAATGGCTTCAATATATTCAATTGGGGAGATCTACTGTTGTAAGCATGATATTGATTCGTGCCAATATTGCTACTCTCCCATAACCATCGGCCCTTGGCTTAGACATAAAACTGTAACCATTCATTTGAAACTTCTTGTTTTCACGCACCCATGTTTCACTCACAAGCATTATATTCAAATCATTATTGGCCAGATAACACCGAAGCATATAGCTCTTGGCATATATGCTTTGGATATTAATCTGACCAATTCTCAAGAATTTATTGGATCGTTCCATTTGTTCTGCTATTATGTTTTACCCCTCATTCGTTCTCATCCATTTGGTCAATGACAATATTTAATTCAGCCGGATTTAAATATAAGAACCTCTTGTTATTATTCTTGCTGTTGCTAATCTCCTGTTTTTTGTCAGTTGTATTTATATCTTCCGGTTTGGTTGATTTTTTTTATTGTTTTTGATTCTGCAATTTTCTTGGTTGTTTTGATTTTATTTTCTACTGTTTTGGTTGTTGTTGTTGTCGTTTTTGAATCGTTATTTTTTTTTTTTATTCTCTTTTGATTAACACATCAAACTGTTATTATTATTGTTAGTTATATTACTGCTGCCTTGATTGCTGTTTTCTGGCATATTATTATTGTTGTTTCTTTTTTGTTTATTTCTGGTTTATTGGTATTTTGCAATACTTCGCTGAATATTTTTTTTTCATTTTTGTTCGATGTTCCGGTTGTATTTACATTGTTTCTTATGCAATTTTCGTTGGCTTTAACATAACTAATTCTACCCAGGGTTTTTATTTTTATGATTTTTTGCTCCTTTTTAAATGTAGGACATTTCTTATTAAAACTTGGGTATTCCAAATTACAATTTATACATATTATTAGTGAACAGTCTATATTTTCGTGTCCGATTGTTATTGTTTTTGCACACTTTGGGCATGTTGGTGTAGGTTATGGCATCTCATGGGACTTGGAATATACAATCTAACATATAGTTTTAAGAATCCAACTTTTGTTATTTTTTGAGAGAATTGGTGTATCTTTTAGCTCTCCATTAATTTTTCTTTTAATTCTCTCGACTCGTGTAACTCTTTTTTCTTTAAGTTCCCTTTATATTTCTCTCGTATCCACATACATTAAATCGTGGATGAAAACTACACCTTTCGATGAATAAAAAAAAATTATGTTCTTCGACTAATATTGGCATATCATACATTTTTGTTGTTTTTATAGTAAGGATCTTTTGCCTTCTCTTTTATTTGATAGAATTAGAAGATATCCATTTCTTAATCGTTGTGTCTCTTTGATATAATTTGTAATACTTGTTAGCCCTTTTTGAATTATAAAAGGTGACAATGTTTTAAAACTATTTTCAGAATCTATTTTTCTTATTATTATGTATCTTTTTTCGTTACAATCTTCCGTTATATCAATTTTTCTTTTTTTTTCTTTCTATCAAAAGTTTCGAATAAGTTTGGTCCTCTCGTGTTTATGAGAGAGTGAAACCTATTCCTCAGCTCAATGGCAGTCACCGGGTACACAACTACAAAATTTAGTTCACTAGATTTACTGATGCACAAACTTGTAATTTTACTATTCACTATAAAGTTTATTATTATTTTATTTTTATTTTTTTTTTTGTTTCTAACTTGTATTTTTTAATTTAAATTCGTTTTTAGAATTAAATAAAATCACAGAAATACCGAAGTTTAAATATTTTGAATATTTTTTTTATATTTTCCTTTTTTCGATTTGTAAAAATTGAAGTTTATTGTTTGGAGGGCTACTATGTTATTGCTCAAGGAGTTTTAACGATGATTTTTTTCCAAAATTAAAATTTTTTCCCCATCAAAATAATCCTCGGAAAGGACAAATAATTCTCTTTCAAGATATTTTTTTTCTTCCGAAATATTCATTTCTCGAAGATCTATCGAGATTTTTCATCTATCGAGGCATGCGAAATTTTTAAGATGGGAGTTTATTAATTATATGTACACCATTATCCACTAATTTAGTTACAACACGACATTTAATAATTGAACATTCAATTTATTAATCAAACTGTTAAATACAATATGCTTCGTGATGGTGCTACTGAATAAAATTTTATTTCTTGCCTACTACGAGCCTGCATTTCATCAAGGCCTACTTGATATAGTTTTTTCGAAAAATAAACACTTTACCCGGATTGTTTTATTCTAAATAAATAATTTCCCGTAAATGCATATTTTTATTTATTCTAAATGAAATTTGATTTTTTTTGGGGAAAAGTTTATACAAAATTTTCATTTAAGAGATTTTTTAATTAAGAGATTATATAAATAGGAGATTTTTTTTTAAATCGAGATTATGTAGCTAAAAGATTACAAAAGATTTATGAGAGATTATGAGCCATCTTGCATAATTTGGAAAATATATCGTAATTTTTTCGATTTTTGTTAAATGGCTGGAAGTTCGTAAATAATAAGTCTAGGGTTATTTTTACAAGTCTTTAGTGTTTTATCTTCAATAAATGTTCCAAAATGTTTTGCGTGTAATATTTCTTCTGAATGGCCGTTTGAAATGCTGCCCTTTTGTGGCCCATTTGTTATCCAAATCGATTTTTACCCTTGCAAAACGATTTTATTTTTTTTTATCTCCTTAATCTGCTCTGATACCAATCGTTATCGACTGTATACATAATTTATGATGTAGCGCAACACACAAAAACATGCCGATAGATGTAATTATCCAATGATTTATTGTTCCGAGTGCACAATTCCATTCACATGAACATATACATAAAGGAGATCAGCCCCCTTTTCTTTCACTGCGCCTATATATGGACACATATTTAATCATTTCAGAATTTTGGTTCATTCTGGATTTGTGCTCTATATACAAAAACATCTTAGATATAATTTGTGTTGTACGTCGATTTGATGTGTTCTGTTTGCGTGAAAAAAAAATCTAAGAAAAGTGCGAATAAAAAACAAAAGCAAATTTCGGGAAATGGAAAAACATGTACACACAGATAACGTACAATTTGTCTATTGGTTAAATTTTATTTTTGTACTTCTTGTATTTTATATGTGTGTATGTGTGTGTGTGTGTGTTTGATTATTAGTCCCCAACCGAGTATCAAACAGCCAACAAAAAAAAAAAAAAAACCAACCAGCAATCCCTATTGAGAGATTTTATTTTTATTTTTGTGTGCTCCTTTTTTTTATTTCTTTTAGCTTTCTATTTTCGGTGTGGATATAAAACTAAGATGTGTCGATGAAGAAGGATCACATACAAGATATAAAAAATCTCGTGGGAATTGTCTATTTGATCTTATGGATTTTACTTCTGCTTCTTCTTTTTCTTTTTCATCTTATTATTATTGTTATTTTATGTTTGAATGTATGTATGGCTTTGCAAGGATATTCTAAGGATATGTATGTACAAGAAGTATATTGGTAAAGTGATTTTGATTCGGAAGATTTTTTTTTTATCTTTTATTGTTCCGTTTGCGTTATAAACTGTATACACAAATAATACAAGAATCTGAACGAATTTGAAGGAATTGACTTGCCACTATCAGGCCAATATATTTAATTTTTTTCTTCACTCACAAAACACTGTTAGTGTATATGTATATATGAATGTATGTAAGTACTAGACAATATTCATTCACATGTAATAAAAGATTTTCCTCGACTTGGATTTTCCTTTTTGCATTTCGTTTTTATTTTTATTTTATTTTATGATTATCATTAATTTTTTTTTTTGCCTTGAGATATAAATGTACGTCGTACAATCCGACCAAATCATCCGCATCGCATCTATATCTATATGGCAGAAGATATGTGTCTGGAGAGAAAGAGTGTGAAACGTATAATTTTCTTATTTGTTTGATGTAATTTAGTTAGGGAAATTCATTTTCATCAATTATGGTATATGTAGCTATGTAAACATGGCTTGTAGCATTTATGTTTCTACTCTTGATTTACATCGCCATGTCAAATATTTATAAATCCAATGTTTGGCAGTTAAGGTGTTATGACGTCACAACTGTAACAAATTCATTATTTTTAATTAAAAAGGAAAAAAGTGACGATTTTTTTTGTCCCTTGTGGCAGTCATGTTTTTAGTTGATTCAGTTGCAAAATGCTAATCGACATTTATTTAGCTTTCTACTTAGTAGGCCTTCTAATACTGTTCTCTTTCATTTTTTTTCCAGTCAATGACATCCTTTTATATGACTTGGTGGTTTTAATTACTAGGAGTTCGGCCAGAAACTTCAAAATTTGTCGAAGGAACTTATTTACGAACACCTACAGTTGCTAAATGTCATGTTTCGTATGCTTCATTATCTAACTCTGATAGTTGCTCTCTTTTTTAATGAAAAACAGACATTGGTGTTAGTGAACTTGCCATTGCTCAAAGAACAAAGATTTGCACTGCTATTAGATGATTGATGGTTGTGTTCTTGGCTGCAATCGTTTCCCAAGTTAAGTTGGTTGAGATACAAAATATAAGTAATTTATTTTTGTGTTCTTTTGGCCTTTCATCTATTCAACATACACCACCCGGTATACCATCTCTTCCAGAATTATTAAGTGAGACTCTATACCATGGGCGGTTAAAGTGTGACACCTTGAGATGAGCAAAGTTTGGCTCAGAGATCTTAGTTGTTGGATGTCCAATCAAAAAGTGTGACGGAGTGATTGGATTGACTTCGGTCGCATTTATAGTGCACAATGGTCGAGAGTTTAGATTCCCTCTAACTCGGCTAGTTGAGTATTCATTTCGTCGAGAGTTATTATATGTTTGCCTATAACCTTCTTAATCTGGAACTTTATAGATTTGACTGCATTCTCCCACAACCCCCCAAAATATCCCAAAAGTGCCATGTAGTGCAGTGGTTTGCGAAGATATTTGAAATGTTATAGTAAAATTCCTGATCAACTTGTTGGCTTTGTATTTGGCTTTTGGAAATAAATAATCTTATCGTATGAGAGCCAGGAGAAGATTAGTTTCTGAGCGTTTCTGTATTTGGGAAACGGCTTTAATGATTGGAGACTGCTGGTCGTACTACCCTCTGATGAGAGATGTAACCAAGTTTGTCTATTCCACCACATTGCGTGTGACTTGATCTGTTTTGTTGATAAGTAACGAAAAGCGCAATCTGCTAGATTTGTCGCAGATGAACCGTGTCTTCAGTTTTTTCGGGCCAAACTGGACCGGATGTCAGCCATACAGGTTTCTACGAAGGTATTAGAGAGTCTTGGAGTACTTTCCAGCCAGTCCAACACAATATGAGAGCCTGTTTACATATGTTGGTCTTATGGTTGTTGTTGTTCCTTCTTGATCACTTTCATCAATTGCGTCAATAATACTGCTACGCATAGTTCCAGTCTAGGTAAAGTTTGTTGCTTGATCGATGATACTCTTGTTTTTAACGAAATGAGCCACACACAAACCTCATCAAAGTTGGTTATTTTAAAATATACTATGGTGGCATAAGCGGATTGACCTGTTTTGCAGAATCCACGCATTTCGACCCTAGAACTACTATAGTAGTAGTCAGAAATCTGGGTGGGAATACAAATGGGATTAATTGGGTTTAAGTTTGTTTGACTCTCTTCCATACTAGATGTTTGTCTCATGTAAGCGGTTCAACCCAACCTAAGCTTTTCTTCCCAAGCTGCTGTAGGAATATGTTATGAATATTTTCAGGATATCTTGTTGTCTGCTTTTAAATAGTTTACCACTCTTTTCTTTGATATGGGATGCATGGTCTTCGTCATCAGCTCATGTCATTAAGTCATCCACTTAAATATCTCTGATTATGACATGGGCAACGTGTGATGATCCACTGATTCCATCTGCTATTTGCTGAATCGATCACGTGGCTTAATATGGAGTAGATGCCGAACCATATGTAACTGTAGTTGTTGTTATCTAAAGAGACAGCAGATAAGGCAATCTGCATATAAACTAGATTGAACGGTGGGTGTCACTGTTAAACACTAATTTAATGGGGGCCCTGAACTGGCCTCCTCGCAAAACGAATGACTTCATTCTTCTGTAACGGATCGGTTGACTTCAAAACTATCCAACCAAACACTGTATTTTGCAGAATCGATTGGTTTGGCAAAGTTTGTGTTTGACCATCTTACAAGTCTTTAAAAAAATAGTCTGCTCCAATATGGATATCTATGGTGCCTTTGATATTAAATAGAGGTTCAGCTAATTTGATTCCTAACTTCGCTTTGAAATTGATTTTTATGATTTGTGATGGCAGTTGGCTTGTAATTTTTGCCATTACAAGCGATTTGATGGGGAATTTGAGATGTAGTTCTGGTTTGATATGAATTGTCACCAAAAACATTGGAGTCCCGGGCCCAATTTGGCTTAACCCACTTTTGGGCTAAAAATGTTGAGGATAAGATTCAGTAATAAGGCTTCCCATAATGTCCTTGTCTTTTCATTTAACTTCTACATCAATACATATATAGATGAGGCAAGGATCTCCCGTGTCTGGTACCTCATCAAGGGCTTGGAGACCATGGATCACCTCGTTTTATGTGTTTATTAGTCACTTAATGTTTGTACTTATTGTTAGAAGTTTTACCTTTAAGGAAGTCAAAGTCATTTTCAAATATCTAAAAAACAATAAAAAGGCATTGCGTAAATATTAACGAATCCCCTTGATTGCTATCTTGGTATTGCATTACTTTTAGAGCTCACAACGTCAGTGACCCACTCGTTACTTTAGGCATTGCAAAATTTAAACCAAAAGAATAAGTGATTGGTCAGGAGTGATGTTTGCTTTCGATCAATGGAACAATACAGTCTATAGAAAAGCATAAAATAGTTTTACAACCATTCATGATAACAAAGTGGTGCTTGTAAAGTGAACCAATGGGCAGAATTTGAAAAGAAAAACTAATTATTGAATGGTGAAAGGTTAAGGTTTCTACTACATATAGCCAATGCTTTCAGGTAGTTCCTAATGAGAACCCTGCAGACTGTGCATAAGGGGGCTCATTTGGTATTAAGTTATAAAAAAGGCTGCTATAATAAACCAAAGAAGGCTAAAAAGCAATAACAAAAGCTGGTAAGTGATTTGTCAACATATGCTTTCTTAGGCGTATATCAACGATTCAAATCAAGAAGAGGAATTGTTCTAAAAATATTGAACAATTAAATTTTAAATCAATAATATGCCAGCTTATTTATTGGTCCTTTGAGCCGAATGGAAGTACTAGAACTTATTTCTTTAGACACGCTGCCAGTGATCGAGTCCATTATATGCTTGTTCCGATATATTTTCGTTAGAGGCAGCAATTAATGGTTTCATTATTAAGAGATGGCCTGGAGTCAAAATATCTACGACTTTATCCGTTTTAAGAATGGGCCAAATTGATTTTGAGTGAAGAATTGGTTCAATCTGGCAAACAATTGTTGGAAGTTATTTGTATGTAAAATTGTTTCGTTGGAGTATGTTGAATTTCCATGCCGCTCTCTAGACTAGCCCAATCCTATCCAGAAATGGCGTTAGACCCTTTAATTTAATTAGTTTCTGGTCATAATGTCCCAACTGTAACGCAGAGAGTTCTTCAGGAACCCACTTCAAATATTAAGTAGCGACCTCTTTCATTTTTATGCTGTTCAGGAACTCTTCTCTCTCCGGCGTGTTTGACTTGTTGCAGATGAACCTTTTAATGCACCAAATCACTCGAACCTTTATTGCCCATGATGGATTGATTGATATTTATTATATCTTTCCAATTATTTGGCCACGAATTATGGTGATCTGACAGCCATGCCAGAACCTTTCTAGAATCAGTCCCGATTTTCTTTATTAACTTAATCAGTTTTGTTAACAGTTCTTAAAATTCTTTAAATTCTTAAAAATCCTAAAATTCCTGAAATTCCTAAAATTAAAAAATTCTTAAAATTCTTAATATTCTTAAAATTGTTAAAATAGTTAATATGGTTTAAACTGTTAAAATTGTTAAAATTGTTAAAATTGTTAAAATTGTTAAAATTATTAAAATTGTTAAAATTGTTAAAATTGTTAAAATTGTTAAAATTGTTAAAATTGTTAAAATTGTTAAAATTGTTAAAATTGTTAAAATTGTTAAAATTGTTAAAATTGTTAAAATTGTTAAAATTGTTAAAATTGTTAAAATTGTTAAAATTGTTAAAATTGTTAAAATTGTTAAAATTGTTAAAATTGTTAAAATTGTTAAAATTGTTAAAATTGTTAAAATTGTTAAAATTGTTAAAATTGTTAAAATTGTTAAAATTGTTAAAATTGTTAAAATTGTTAAAATTGTTAAAATTGTTAAAATTGTTAAAATTGTTAAAATTGTTAAAATTGTTAAAATTGTTAAAATTGTTAAAATTGTTAAAATTGTTAAAATTGTTAAAATTGTTAAAATTGTTAAAATTGTTAAAATTGTTAAAATTGTTAAAATTGTTAAAATTGTTAAAATTGTTAAAATTGTTAAAATTGTTAAAATTGTTAAAATTGTTAAAATTGTTAAAATTGTTAAAATTGTTAAAATTGTTAAAATTGTTAAAATTGTTAAAATTGTTAAAATTGTTAAAATTGTTAAAATTGTTAAAATTGTTAAAATTGTTAAAATTGTTAAAATTGTTAAAATTGTTAAAATTGTTAAAATTGTTAAAATTGTTAAAATTGTTAAAATTGTTAAAATTGTTAAAATTGTTAAAATTGTTAAAATTGTTAAAATTGTTAAAATTGTTAAAATTGTTAAAATTGTTAAAATTGTTAAAATTGTTAAAATTGTTAAAATTGTTAAAATTGTTAAAATTGTTAAAATTGTTAAAATTGTTAAAATTGTTAAAATTGTTAAAATTGTTAAAATTGTTAAAATTGTTAAAATTGTTAAAATTGTTAAAATTGTTAAAATTGTTAAAATTGTTAAAATTGTTAAAATTGTTAAAATTGTTAAAATTGTTAAAATTGTTAAAATTGTTAAAATTGTTAAAATTGTTAAAATTGTTAAAATTGTTAAAATTGTTAAAATTGTTAAAATTGTTAAAATTGTTAAAATTGTTAAAATGGTTAAAATTGTTAAAATTGTTAAAATTGTTAAAATTGTTAAAATTGTTAAAATTGTTAAAATTGTTAAAATTGTTAAAATTGTTAAAATTGTTAAAATTGTTAAAATTGTTAAAATTGTTAAAATTGTTAAAATTGTTAAAATTGTTAAAATTGTTAAAATTGTTAAAATTGTTAAAATTGTTAAAATTGTTAAAATTGTTAAAATTGTTAAAATTGTTAAAATTGTTAAAATTGTTAAAATTGTTAAAATTCTTAAAAATACTTAAAATTTTTAAAATTCTTTAAATTCTTAAAATTCATAAAATTATAAAATTTTTAAAATTCTTAAAATTCTTTAAAATTCTTAAAATTCTTAAAATTTTTAAAAGTCTTAACATTCTTAAAATTGTTAAAATAGTTAAAATTCTTCAAATTATTGGAAACAAGATTTCCATTTTTTCGTCAGTTGCTCAGACGATGCATGGCTTTAACGACTTGTGTTTATTGTAATAATGGGCACCACAAACAAACTATGGCAACATGTTTGTGATTACACAATAAAATTGCCGGGAAAAGTGGCCAAATATCCAATGTAGAATTGGGTTTCTGAACTGATTTCATGATTATCTTGGATTCGATGACGCCCTCAGGAATTCTGGGAAAATCAAGTCAAACACAGTAACAACGCATAAGGTCCTAAAATATAGTCTTGCTAATTATGACTTCATTACACCGAACAAAACTGGTACTTGTTATATGAAGCACCATTTTAAAATATTTATTGGAGGAAGTTAATTTACATCCAAGGATTTGGCAATAATTGCTCCAATAACTTAAAAAGATTAAACCAAAACTGTTTATTGTCTGCTAACACAAACACTTAACATTTTGTATGCATCATACATATACAAAGACATTTCTAATCGAATTCCAAAAAAAAAAAATACAAACCAAATGTAAAACGAAATGAAAATATGTATGCACCATTGAAAATACTCAATTTTCCATCATCATCAACAGCATCACAAGTTTTTGGAATCGAATAATACAAATCGAGAACAATTTATCGAATTCGAGAGATGGGGGTTTTATACATTTATTTAGTTTGAGACACTTAAGGGTGGGGGTTTAAAACGAAATCAAATTGACTAAAGCATCAGGTAGTTAGTTGGTTATGGTGTGCGCTCTCTGTGTATGATTTTGTTAAATATTCAGGTCATGTTGATGTTTTATGCAATAAAAATCAAATCTGGTTGTTTTCGATTTTAGAAAATAAAAACTTATTTGTGTATATACAGATATGGTCGTATTGTCAGACCGAAAAATTTTTCACCCCTTACCCACCTAGTCGATTATCTATATTTCGATATAATTTATACTGAATTAATATATACACAGGGTGTGGCAATTGAGTTGAAACTGGCAAACAATTTGTGGAAATTTTTAATTCGAAATTGTGTCTTCGAAGTTTTGGAAATTTGGCGCAGTGGTTAAAGCTGAGGTGATTGTGCCGGGAGGTACTGGAAAAGAGTTTTTTCACCATTTGTTTGTGATCGATGATGATGGGGAGCACAACTATGATCCCCTGTTAGAGTATAGAATCCATTGATCGAACCATCGTCCATGTCAGTACAGGTTGGCTGGCCCAATGCAATGCGCAAATATATATACAAAGGTAAACCTATAGTCATGCGTCCTTGATTTGGCTTCGTACGACGGCGTAAAGTAGGACGTGAAATAACCGTCAAAGAGTTGGATGAGCGTCGACCCCAGCACAGATGGCATGGAGTAAAAAAACTAAAAAAAAAAATCAAATTTTAACTGATTCCAATGTCAATCAATCTGTCTTATTTCAATAACCCTACTATAATTCTATTTTTTCACAGCGCAAAGCCTCATTACATTGTCGAACTTCTGGTGTTTGTCAGTGTTGAGTCGCCTTTGCCAATACAGCTGCTAACATGTTGTCGGTCGAAACATACCCAAGTTCGATACTTTTGTCGTTTACCTTGTCACGAATAAAGTGATGTCGTAAATGTGTTTGGTTCTCGGATGGTAACTGGTAGTTGTAGGTAGAAATCTTTCATATTGAATGTTGGCATCAGGTTCTCTTTGAGGTTCCTTTTCACTAACTTGATAATAGATGCACGGATCAATGAAACTTTAACAAATCATTGTCCAACTTTATATTCCAAATTTGCCTTGCCTATTTTAAGCCATACAATGATTTGTTAAGACTTCACAGTTTGTAGCCTTTTGTGTATCCTTCTAGAGACGACTTGAAGATCTCCTCATCTAGATCTCCTTGTAAGAATGCCGTCACTACATCCAATTGATCTATATCAAGATCAAACTTCACGGCGGTTGCAATTAGCGTCCTAGTCGAGCTATACCTGACCACCGGGGAATAAGTTTCTAGGTAATCAATACCCTTCTCTTGACAACGACTCTTGATTACCAGTCTCGCTTTACACCTATGATCATTCCAGTTGTCTCTCTCTTGGCTTTGAAAACCCAATTTCAGTTTATCGGCTTTTGATTCGGTGGAAGATCAACAAAACTTCAAGTGATGTTTTCTTGCAACGAACTGTATTCTTTACGCATAGCCTCTGTCCATTTCTCACTATCGGTACGATGCTACGTTTGTCTGACTGTGACTGGATCATTAATTTCAATTGAATTGAAAGCCATATAGTCATTCCATTTTACTGGCTTAGGCTGTCTACAAAAACACCTAGCTTCACCTTCATTAATATTAATCTTAACTGTTTCCAGGAAGCACATAGTCATCAGCCATTACTTGAAGAATTTCATTCTCAATTTCTAGTTCGCTGGTCGTGTCAAATGTATCATCGTTGGTCATTTCATCAGATGATTCAGAGTTGTCATTGTGATCTGGATCATTGGTTGGGGTCTGTGACAAATCTCTGATGTCATCATTATCGATTATCGATGCTTACAGGAAAATATCTAAATAAGAGGAACTAACTGATTTATTTCTGACTTTCTGTAGGCCTTCGATACTTCGCGTCACTATCTTCAGGTTTTGCTGTGATGACTACGTTGTTGGATTGATCATAAACATTACACCCACTGTTGTCAAATACCACCTTTTTACCGCTTTGCTATTTGGCTGACGGATAAAAGATTTGTCCAGAGATCTGGAACAAACATCATACTATTTACATTGACCACACTTCCATCACCGGCCTCCAGCTAAATGTCACTAACTCTACTGATGGTCAGACGAGAATCATTCGCTGCTATGACCTCGTTATTCGGTGGTGGCTCTGTGGTTCCTTTGAATCAATTTTCGTGCGATGTAATATGCGCTGAAGCTGAATCAGTATACCATTCTGAAGATTTAACGGTTGTACTCAGAAACGATGCAATCAAAGTTTTTTTCATTCTGAGGCCTTGTAGGCTTTGTACTCCTGGCATCTGCCATTATTTTATTTTTAATTGAATCGGCCATAATCATTGGTCTATACTCATCTGATAGACCTGATTATAGCAACGTTTCAGTCCATTCATCCGTCACGGCCAATGCGACCCCATTCAACTTATAAGCATATGTAACCACTTTATTCACGAATTCCTTTACGGAACTGCAATCAGTCAATCTCGTTGATAATAAACTCCTGAGTAAACCTACTCGCCTGGTCAAACCACCGTCTTGGAAAACTTTTACCAAATCATCCTTTGCTTGTTTAGCAATTTTCTGCTCATGTGGGTAAACAATTTTATCAATCAACAAAATCAACTTTGCTCGTTCCTTTTAAATATTTTTCTCGTCTTTACTTATTACTGCATCCCATATGTCTTGGTCCTCAAAATATGATTGCACAGATAACCTCCACGAATTATAATTACCACGCCCTTTTAATTTTTCTATTGATAAAAACGCCATTTCCGACATCTTAATTAATAAAATTTTTGAGAAAAAAAAACACAAAATAAATATATTTTTAACTATCACCGTTCTATGTGGTACTAATAATCGTAACCTGGACCCATAACCTGTTGAAACTTTGCCGATGGATACGAATTTGATGTTAATAAGAGAAAGACACGTCTTGTCTATTCAAGTTGATTGACGGAAGTATTTATTTACAGTGAAGTTATACATAATCACAAAACAATATAACCAATGTTACCAACTGATAAAATAAATCAAAAAATATTCTCATTTCAATAACTATGATTCGCTATATGAAGTATAATTTTCGTTGTGATTGTCGGTGTTAATTATTTCACCCTGTACAAAAACCTGTCAATGTATAAAATATGTATGCAAGCATGTGATATGGATTTTTGATTTTTATTTGATAATTTATTTGTTGTTGCTAAGATGATTATCATGATTTGTATTATTTTTGGTTATCACAGTACTGTATGATGAACAATACAAAATGCATTTCATCAACATCTAAGATTATCTTCGAAAATGTTTCGATATCGATTCTACATTTAAACTTAGATGCGGTATAACGACCGATAAAATACGGAATCCATTAAAATTGATTTGATAATTAAACGGACACAAAAGGATGATGTTAGAGTATTGGTTTAATATCATCTTGGTCGTTAATATTGTAAATGTTATGACTCACAACACATAATTAAAAAAAACACCGTATTTGGGGCACTGTAAAATGACTTAATTTAATTACATGGATTATATGGTTGGTTTACCAATCAAACATTACCAACTAACAACAACTTTTGCCATCATCGCAGTCATGGGTGAACCATTTTATTTTCAATTTAAAATATATTTTATTTATTTCATTTTAAAACCGCTAAACGATGTTCACGATAATGATCGAAAAGATGAGGGATCGTTAAATTGTTAACTTTTTTTTTTGGTTCTTAAAAATTCGATTTACTGTTTTTGGTACTTATCCATGGCAATAAATGTTTATTAACACCAGAATTGGAAAAGATACATAAAAACATGTTGTAAATTAAATGTATTATTGCAAAGTACATAATAAAATATGTTATATATTTGGATGGATATATGAGCCTTGATATGCGAGAATGGGAGGTTAAATGATGCGAACCCTACAAAAATGCGTATTTTTACAAACGCAATGTTGATATACTAGCTTGTTACTTAATTTTATATAAATGACCCAACAAATCAAAATATACTGGCAGACTGGAAAAATGTCCTGCGGTTGATTGATTTGTTAGATTGATTTGGAGTGTACGACCAAGCAATAAAAAGAATTTCCAGCACTGCTTCGAGCCCTCCGTTCATCCAATTTTACATAAACTTGAAAGTAAAGGACAGGAAAGTTAGATAAATAATTGAAATCGACCAGGTTAAAGACACCTTGACGGCCAATAATTAGAAGTAAATATTCATTAATAGGACACAACTTATAATAATATAAAAATATAATAATATAATAATATAATAATATAATAATATAATAATATAATAATATAATAATATAATAATATAATAATATAATAATATAATAATATAATAATATAATAATATAATAATATAATAATATAATAATATAATAATATAATAATATAATAATATAATAATATAATAATATAATAATATAATAATATAATAATATAATAATATAATAATATAATAATATAATAATATAATAATATAATAATATAATAATATAATAATATAATAATATAATAATATAATAATATAATAATATAATAATATAATAATATAATAATATAATAATATAATAATATAATAATATAATAATATAATAATATAATAATATAATAATATAATAATATAATAATATAATAATATAATAATATAATAATATAATAATATAATAATATAATAATATAATAATATAATAATATAATAATATAATAATATAATAATATAATAATATAATAATATAATAATATAATAATATAATAATATAATAATATAATAATATAATAATATAATAATATAATAATATAATAATATAATAATATAATAATATAATAATATAATAATATAATAATATAATAATATAATAATATAATAATATAATAATATAATAATATAATAATATAATAATATAATAATATAATAATATAATAATATAATAATATAATAATATAATAATATAATAATATAATAATATAATAATATAATAATATAATAATATAATAATATAATAATATAATAATATAATAATATAATAATATAATAATATAATAATATAATAATATAATAATATAATAATATAATAATATAATAATATAATAATATAATAATATAATAATATAATAATATAATAATATAATAATATAATAATATAATAATATAATAATATAATAATATAATAATATAATAATATAATAATATAATAATATAATAATATAATAATATAATAATATAATAATATAATAATATAATAATATAATAATATAATAATATAATAATATAATAATATAATAATATAATAATATAATAATATAATAATATAATAATATAATAATATAATAATATAATAATATAATAATATAATAATATAATAATATAATAATATAATAATATAATAATATAATAATATAATAATATAATAATATAATAATATAATAATATAATAATATAATAATATAATAATATAATAATATAATAATATAATAATATAATAATATAATAATATAATAATATAATAATATAATAATATAATAATATAATAATATAATAATATAATAATATAATAATATAATAATATAATAATATAATAATATAATAATATAATAATATAATAATATAATAATATAATAATATAATAATATAATAATATAATAATATAATAATATAATAATATAATAATATAATAATATAATAATATAATAATATAATAATATAATAATATAATAATATAATAATATAATAATATAATAATATAATAATATAATAATATAATAATATAATAATATAATAATATAATAATATAATAATATAATAATATAATAATATAATAATATAATAATATAATAATATAATAATATAATAATATAATAATATAATAATATAATAATATAATAATATAATAATATAATAATATAATAATATAATAATATAATAATATAATAATATAATAATATAATAATATAATAATATAATAATATAATAATATAATAATATAATAATATAATAATATAATAATATAATAATATAATAATATAATAATATAATAATATAATAATATAATAATATAATAATATAATAATATAATAATATAATAATATAATAATATAATAATATAATAATATAATAATATAATAATATAATAATATAATAATATAATAATATAATAATATAATAATATAATAATATAATAATATAATAATATAATAATATAATAATATAATAATAAAATAATATAATAATATAATAATATAATAATATAATAATATAATAATATAATAATATAATAATATAATAATATAATAATATAATAATATAAGAACAATTGTATGTAACAATTTGCTGTTTTATTGGAACGTCGACGAATAGACACGATATACTTTAGTAAGTCACAAGGTTCGAAAGAACTGTGGAGGCATTTTGTATTGGTTTTTATTTATCTTGAATAGCTTCCACTAAAAGTTTTTTTTTGTAAAATGATGCTATTATTTTACCTACATCCTGTGTATGCTATCTTTAATTATTAACAGCAACAAACAAAAGCATTCTGTTACCATATTATAGAAACAAACGA
This sequence comes from Tipula confusa, assembly GCA_963556175.1. Taxonomy (NCBI): domain Eukaryota; kingdom Metazoa; phylum Arthropoda; class Insecta; order Diptera; family Tipulidae; genus Tipula; species Tipula confusa. The sequence continues at coordinate 52,295,442 of OY744475.1, read as the reverse complement.
ATTTCATATAATTAAATAACTAACGAAAAATTCCATTAATTTTTTTAATTAGGTTTGAAAACAAAATCGGTTGAGCGAGCTACATCATTACGTTAACATTTTCCAAGCTGTAGAGGCACGCAAAATATATAAATTTAGAAAAACAATTTTTTTTTTATTTGTAACACAAACAATGAATTTACATACAAACTAATAAAAAAAAAAAAGGAAAATGAAAATGGTTTTTCTGTGTAAACGTGTAAATTACCTAGATCTCGAGGAATTTCCAAACATTATATGCACGGGAAAAAATTTATTTAAATGAAAGAAACGTAGTCCATTTATAATAAAAAAAAATGTAATTTTAGTTCTTTAAACAAAAAAAAAAAAATAAATTATATCTGCCACTCATCTGCTAAACATTTATTTGGATACAAGTTTGTATAAGCGAATAGAAATGATATTTAAAGTGATTTCGACATGGAATTCATAAATTTAGATTGTAAAACTGTAAATATTTTTTGGTGTGGTCCTGGGAATGCACCATGTGTGGTGCAAGGAGTGCATGGTATTTTGATGGTTTCTTGAAATTGCGAATTAAAATAGGCGACACGTTGTAGCATAAAACAGTAATCCGTTTCAAATTTCATCATATCGAAAAACCTTAAATACACCAATTTTAAAATAGCCTCTCTTTCTGCCTCTCTCTCTTTTTCTGGGTTAACATTGCTTGTAAAGATTGTGACGTCCACAGAGTAGACCTTCATTGAGTCCATTCATCTAGTTCCATCGCAGTTTGCTTCCATTTTCTTAACATTATATCCTAAAATGTCACCTCCAAAAGTAGAGTTAATTTTGTAATAATTGGAGGTCAAGGTCCAGCTAAAGTAAGTTAAGTAAGTTAAGCAAATTCAGCAAGTTAAGCAAGGTAAGCAAGTTAAGCAAGTTAAGCAAGTTAAGCAAGTTATGTAAGTTAAGTAAGTTAAGTAAGTTAAGTAAGTTAAGTAAGTTAAGTAAGTTAAGTAAGTTAAGTAAGTTAGTAAGTTAGTAAGTTAAGTAAGTTAAGTAAGTTAAGTAAGTTAAGTAAGTTAAGTAAGTTAAGTAAGTTAAGTAAGTTAAGTAAGTTAAGTAAGTTAAGTAAGTTAAGTAAGTTAAGTAAGTTAAGTAAGTTAAGTAAGTTAAGTAAGTTAAGTAAGTTAAGTAAGTTAAGTAAGTTAAGTAAGTTAAGTAAGTTAAGTAAGTTAAGTAAGTTAAGTAAGTTAAGTAAGTTAAGTAAGTTAAGTAAGTTAAGTAAGTTAAGTAAGTTAAGTAAGTTAAGTAAGTTAAGTAAGTTAAGTAAGTTAAGTAAGTTAAGTAAGTTAAGTAAGTTAAGTAAGTTAAGTAAGTTAAGTAAGTTAAGTAAGTTAAGTAAGTTAAGTAAGTTAAGTAAGTTAAGTAAGTTAAGTAAGTTAAGTAAGTTAAGTAAGTTAAGTAAGTTAAGTAAGTTAAGTAAGTTAAGTAAGTTAAGTAAGTTAAGTAAGTTAAGTAAGTTAAGTAAGTTAAGTAAGTTAAGTAAGTTAAGTAAGTTAAGTAAGTTAAGTAAGTTAAGTAAGTTAAGTAAGTTAAGTAAGTTAAGTAAGTTAAGTAAGTTAAGTAAGTTAAGTAAGTTAAGTAAGTAAGTTAAGTAAGTTAAGTAAGTTAAGTAAGTTAAGTAAGTTAAGTAAGTTAAGTAAGTTAAGTAAGTTAAGTAAGTTAAGTAAGTTAAGTAAGTTAAGTAAGTTAAGTAAGTTAAGTAAGTTAAGTAAGTTAAGTAAGTTAAGTAAGTTAAGTAAGTTAAGTAAGTTAAGTAAGTTAAGTAAGTTAAGTAAGTTAAGTAAGTTAAGTAAGTTAAGTAAGTTAAGTAAGTTAAGTAAGTTAAGTAAGTTAAGTAAGTTAAGTAAGTTAAGTAAGTTAAGTAAGTTAAGTAAGTTAAGTAAGTTAAGTAAGTTAAGTAAGTTAAGTAAGTTAAGTAAGTTAAGTAAGTTAAGTAAGTTAAGTAAGTTAAGTAAGTTAAGTAAGTTAAGTAAGTTAAGTAAGTTAAGTAAGTTAAGTAAGTTAAGTAAGTTAAGTATATGTTTTTCTTTTTGCCACTCTAATTATTTAGCAACTTCCATAATTCCAATCTTTCGATACAAACCTATAATTTGGCATTATTAGAATAGCAGGTCATACGCGCATTATGAGAATGGCAGACCTACGTGTCTTTAAAGTGGGTTAAAGTTCTGCCAAGCTCATTACATTTGGAACTTGGAATTTCCTAATTCAACCAACACCACTTTAGTCACTGTGCCCCTTATTTGGGTTTTATTATGCACTGTGCACACTTTAGAAAATTCTGTTCTGCTTTTTTTTTTCTTATAATCGAATTCGTATTTTTTTATTATGGAAGTTCGTGGAATGCTGATTCATTTAAATTGTTTTGCAATAAAAGCTGAAACCTTAGTTCCCCTATAATATTAGCTACCTTTACTAATTGTTTCAGATTTGGTATTTGTAAGATTTTGGTCGATAGGACTAAGGTAACAGTCGGTAATAGAGCTTTTCAGTGTTTTCCAAATACTCTATAGGCTTTTGCCCCAAGAGATCGTTATGTACAGTAAAAAAATATCGTAAACGAGAAAAATGTCATGTTTGGTTCATTTGGTTCATTTAGGTAAGGCCTAATGTGAGTAAATATACTTTACTCACATTAAACACTTCGAGAACATGGAGATTATTTTCAAAATTTTAGAAAAATCCAACCATAAAATTCAACTTTAGACAAAAGAAAATTCCTCAAAAAGAACCAAGAAAAACAAAAATATGTAAAAGCTATAGTAGAATTGCCTGCATTTAAAAAGGAAAGAACTTAGATCTTTCCAGTAATGACTAGATTTAATCGCCGTTTTATTAAGGATTAGGTTAAATTATTTAAATTCATGACCTCTTTTTTAAGAGGAGAAGATGGAAAATGGATATGTGTCCCAAACTAATTCAAAAACTAAGCCAGTGAATTTAACTTACGAATAAAGTTGCTCTTCTAATAAAATAAAAAGTTCGCTCATTTCAAATGAGGTTGTATTAACGCTACCCAATCTCCAAAACAGGAGACCAATCACGTTCCTGTCTAGAGTCTAAGTCAGGACAGAGGACAATTACACAGCCAGTTAGAAAGAAATGCTAGCAATTATTTGGTCCCTATAACGTCATTAAGGATTACTTTTTTGGAAGCATTAAAGTACAAATATTTACAGATTAACAGCTTTTGACATTCGCCCTAAATAACAAAAACAACAACTCTAAAATCAAGAGATTAAAGTATATAGTAGAAGAGAATAATTATGAATTTACGTGTAAGCCAGGAAGAATTAATTTAAAAGGGAACGCCCTCTAAAGCGTCACAGTTCCTACTGAAACAAAACCGATGACCTCTACATAGTGGTGAATGTTCCGCACATGACGATTCTAAAATTGTTTCCAGTGAATGCTGGCCGTGGTTTTTATCAAAGCTGCAATCTAAAACATTAGGTGCTGATTTATAATTTACTAAATTTAATGTCAATTTAAATGAAAATGTAAACCTTTACTTTGCTATTTGACTTATTTTACTCATGTTACACACGAAAAAATTGTAAGGCATTTCAATTTGGATACAAAACTAATAAAAAATTTATCCTTTTCAGTATTTTTTATGTCATATTTACAATATATGTTTATATCTATGCTCGAGTCATATACCCAAACACAAATATTATGTGTATGGAATGAGTTTGGTTCTTTTCTTACCTTGGAATAGGAAAATGAAACCGTTTGGTTCAAAACAAAAAAAATATGAAAATCGTTGCTTCTTTGGTAAAAATTTTGTGCAGTCCTCCTCTTCAATTTTTTTTTCTTGATATAAATATATTAGCTATAAATTTAGATTGGATGATGTGCTTTCTTTATATATAAATGAGATATCATACCATACCTACAAGTGTAAATATATTTACCGGGTGACTAATTTATTTGGACCCAATTGGGCAAAACTACGCATAATATTAATTCTGCATGCAGCCTCTCTGATTTCTGATGAAATCACTAGATTTTAGACCACAATTTAGTGACATGTTTTGGCACTTGGAAAATTCTAACAGAATTCTAAAAGAGACTTCAAAAATTGTTTCAAATAATCAACGCAGTCTAAAATTAGTCCCACGTCAATAGAAGAATGCAGAAGTAATTATGAGTCCTAAAGCAGGCAAACCAGCAAATAATAAAAAATCGTATAGGTCAATTTTAAAATTATTTGATAAATTACTGTTCACGCTTAAGCCGATTACCATGTCCATTTGAATTTAGCAGTCATAATTAAAAACGCACTTGAGTATAGTGGTCTCAGTAGACGATCTGTTATAAAATGAGTTGGAGTAAAAAGGTTTATCTGAATATTTCAATATTTTTAAGAAAGAAACAAACTGGTTTCAGCCAATACTATAAATGTCAATCCATAATATAAATACATATAGTATCATAAGAAAAAAACAGTTTACCCATTGGTGTTCCAGATGTCGGGTCGATAGAATATCGCCAATATTTAGAATAAATATATGATATTTAGGCGTTTTTACATATACAAATAGTTATCTAAATAAAATTCACGGAATACAAAAACTTGATAGTCTTAAACGGCGCAAGCTGCGAGCAAAAACATAACGGGCCAGATCGTCCAAAATGGACGAAAAACATGAATCTGAGAGCAACTTTCAACCAAAAAAAAATACATATAACAACACATATTCTAACTGTATTTAAAACGACACCAAATATAACTTCCCAAATATTTATCGGACAGCAACAAACTTCGTTTTATTTAACTGGTAATTGTACAGGCTACATTATCTTGAAAACATGTTTTTTTTTACCTTAAGGCGACATAGCTCTCAAATGGATATAGATGTAATATAACTACTGAGAGATAAAATGGTCACTAATTTACTCCTCACCTGAGATCTGTGCCACTTTAATATTAATTTTCTTATATTATTAAGAAAATTTTTAATTCAACACAAAAGAAATCAACTTCTCAAAATTAATGAAAATATTTTGGTTTTGTTTTTTCAATATTTTGAGTGGATAATCATCGCCTACTTTTTTACTGATCAAAAATGAAATAGTTACAGTATTAACACAACAACATCTCTTATATTGAGAGTAAACTTTATACGTAAAAAACTATGGCAAGCGGGTCAAATAATGTAATAGGGGATTCTAGATATTATCAAAAAAATGTCACTGTTGGTGGCTATCCGATAAACATTTTGGAAGTTACAGTTTAATAATTGTATGGAATTTTTTCTGAACACCTTGCGAGACAGTTATAGGGTTAAAAGATAAACATGCAGGTATAGAAGTAAATGGCTTTTCAATATTAAAGTATACGATCTAAGTTTATTTGTGGTAGACAACATTTTCATTCTTATAAATTTAGCAATTTTTCTACTATCTCAGCCAAAACTACTAATTGGAGAGCATGTAAAAAGAGTAAACGAGTTTTGTCTTCCTATTCCACGGTTCCATAATTAAAGTGCAATCGATATGATTAAAGGCCTAAATGTGTTCTAGAAATAGTAAAAAAAAGATGATAGCACTTAAGTCTAACTATTTATTGGACGGTTTATTCGGTTGGGTATAGTTGCTGGATATGCAGATGGAAGTACTAACGCAACGCAGGTTAATTCCACTCAAATTATATGACACAATCAATGCATAAAGTTGCATATATTTTTGAAGCGCCTTCACACGCATTGCATACTTAAACAAACACCAATATCATCCTATACTGGCTCTCCAAGGACGCAGAAGTCGTTTGTAGTTAACAGAACTAGCTTCACTATGACAAGCTACCAAATAACCATTGGAACGTACTTAAAAATAAAATACAAGTTTAGCGATTAGTGAATTGCTTGTATAATTAATGATTTGAGATTTCAGCCGCTGCAGTTCTCTGTTGGCACCAACAAAATTGGATCCATTGTCGCACCAAATTTCTTCAGGGACTCTACGTCGTGATATGAGCGCTGCCAAAAATGATTCAGTATTGAGACTGCTTACGACCTCAAGATGCACTGCCTTAACCGATAAGCATATAAAAACAGCTACGTATCCCTAATCAATCGGCGCGTTTTTACGTTTGCTGGTCTTAATATACAGTGGACCCGCATAATCGAGTCCGGTTTTTGAAAATGGTCTGCTCTGATTGCATCTTGCTGCCGGTTAATTGGCCATTTTCTGCTCAGGTTTGTGGAGTCGGTAGCGGAACAAACTGTACAATATTTAACGAATTTTTTATGATGTATCGTACACCTATCATCTAATATTGATTACGGTTAATGCTAAGCATTAGTGAATTATCAGCGTGCATATTGTTCAAGTGAACATCTCGAACAATTAATTCACAGATTCGATGGTTTTTAGGCAGAATGATTGGATGCATTGTCGAGTATTTCAACGCTGATTTGCGTAATCACCCTCCAACTCGTAACAACCCATCTGCATCTACGAGGTGATCTAATGTTGAAAGTTGATTCTTTGATGGTAACGAGCATTCCTTGGTGAGAATCGAAATTTCATTATGAAATTTTAGTTTTGGGACATTCCGAATGAGTACTCGTTCAGCTGATTGCATATCTAATGGGGTAATCAGTGAATTTGTATTTTTCCGTTGCTTCGTCTGTCCAAATATAAACCATGATTTTACGGATTTTGAACCAAGAAGATATTTTCATTAGTAAATTGGTTACAATGTCATCTTCAATGGTTATTTCGGTCAAAACATTGATATATTTTGGCCTTTCCTCTACAGTCAAATCTTGCGCTGATATTGATAGCGATGTGGTTGTTGGCCAGCTATGTTCGGGTTCTCTCAGCCAACATGGTCCATTCCACCAAAGTTATGAATTGATCAACTCTTGGGGTTTTTACTTTCTCGTGAAATGACATCAGTGGGGTTCTGTTTCGACGGGACATGTTGCCATTGTCTTCGAGGGATTGATTCGTGTATAAATGAGGTTCGATTGCCGATGAAATTCTTCCATCTTCGTGGAACGTCGGATAACCATTGTAGAACGATCATCGAATCCGTCCATGCAAATATATTTAATGGTTCGACTTGCAAGGCTTTAATGCAAGAGTTTACAGTTTTGCAAAGAAGAACTGCACCACATAGCTCCAGTCTGGGAAGGGTTATTTGCTTTATGGGGGCTACTTTACTTTTAGCACATACCAGGTTGATATAGATAGATCCCCAAACTCAGTTACTGCTCTTACGTAAAGGACGCAGCCATAAGCAGCTTCCGACGCGTCACAAAATGTGGTTGGATAAGTTGTCGTCCCACTTAAGCTTTAGCAACCATAATTTTTGAAGCAATATTTTAAACAAAATAATTGATGGAGCAAGCCAACCTTAGAAGCAGGGGAAAGTATTTTACGTTTAGTCCAACTAATTCTGCTTAGGTCTTGTTGCACTTGAGAGTTCGATTTCCACTTACGTAGGTTAAACCCGCCGCACATAAGATTACACAGATTTGCTCCTTGAGTTGAACTGCTTCGTTAACATTGTCGCAGCCAGTGAGCAAATCATCAATGTAGAAATGGTTCCTGATGACGTATGTCGCCGTAGGATACAAACATTCATAGGGTGTTAACTGCTATGTGATAGCATTTAATCTATATACCTTTGGATTTTCACGCCACAAAATCAACTGAAAATTGGCTTCGTCAGGGTTTACATCGATTTGCCGATACATTTTTTCCACGTCCGCGACTATGGCAAGTGCAGGTCGGCGAAAATTCAGGAATATCATAGTCAAATCGGTCTGAATATTTGGACCGATTTGTAATATGTCATTGAGTGACACTTGTGAGCTCGTTTTACATGACGCGTCAAACACGACTCTCAGTTTAGTGGTTGTACTACAGGCCTTGATGACTGCATGATGTGGAACGTAATATTTATCGTCATCTCGCTCTGGAATCTGCTGCGGCGGTACGCAAGTCATGTTGCCCAATACAATATACTCGGTCATGAACGATTTGTATGATTTATAGAATTCTGGCATTTTTAAGAATTTTCTCTCCATCGCTAGTAATCTATGATATGCAGCTTTATATGAACTACCGAGTGATAGCCTCGGCTCTTTAAAAGGTAATCTGACTACATATTGATCATCAGATTTCTTAGTAGTTGTTTATTCGTAGTGGATATCGCAGGGATGAGACCCTGCATATTTCCCAAAATTTGTGCAGCAAACGGTGAATGTCTTCTTCCATTGGGCTAACGGTTGAAGTGTTTATCCACCCGTGAATGAATTGTCATGTCATTCTTCTCTTTTATTGTTCCAGCCGGTGTGGATGCTAGACCGTATATTGTGGTGGAAGCTTGACTTCGCTTTAGGTCTGGGTGGTTGGCGCAAGATTCTATCACGAATGACGATTGTGAGCCCGAATCCAATAGCGCTCGATATGGCTGGAGTTCTCCGGTACGTGATTCTACATAAACGATGGCTGTTGGTAGTACCGTGGTTAATGATGCAAAGAGTGAATGCATAACTTGTGTATTTGTCGTAGGGTTGCTGATGGAGCTCGAAGGTTCTTCATCGTTTATTACTGTAGGTAATGTTGACACGTATTCACTTAAAGATATATATGTTGATGCTTTAGTGGCACCCAGTTGTGCTTCAGCCTGGCCCGCAAGCAGCAATGTGTGATGTTTTCCATGGTACATGACACGATGATTTAGACCAGCACTTCGCGGTGAAATGACCTTTTCTGAGACAATTGTTGCACAAACCGTTCTCCTTAACTAGTTTGGTCCTCACTTCTATAGAGTAATTGTTAAATACTGGACACCTGTACAATAGGTGTGGTTGTATACAGACAATGCACTCAAGTCTAGTGTTGGAGTTTGTGGAAACGAGTGACGCGAAACACGATTTTGTAGCAGTTCTCTTGTTAGGAGTATCGCAGATTTCCAATGCATCACATCGTTTGTTTAGGAATTTTAGCATATTCTCAATTGTTGGAAAATCCCTTTCAACTGCCTCGGTTGCCCACATTTGTTTCGTTTCTGAATCTGTTTCGGTAATACGGCGTAATTCCTTTTCCGTCGCATCTGTACATTGCTTTTGGTCAAAAAAACTATGGATAAGCGATGAAATGATTGAAGTCATCTTACTATACCGATTGCAAAGTTTAGCCCATGCTTCTTTATAATTCCTCTCCGTGATATGTATATGTCGGATTAGTGTAGCAGCTTCACCCGTTAGTACGCCTTTCAACATTTCAAGTTTGTGAACGTCACTGATATTTTTATTGTCGTGTACCGTACTCACAAACAAGTCGTGGAACGATGTATTATGATTTGTTCAATCTGCTTACTACTTTTCAATAGCATATTCAATTTTATTTAAACGATCATTTTGCAATATTATAAAATTCGGCCTTTACACAATCGAACTCATTACAGATAAAATCTTGTGATATCTGTAATTCAGTAATCATCAGTTTTACAACAACAAATTGCTAATCTTGTAACGGATCAAGGTGCGAGTCCCACAAGTGTCATTTAAACGACACTATTGGGATCCGCACCCCGATGGCGTTAACAGAATTCTTCCAACAGAGGCCTTGCTGCGGTATGATAGCCGGCTAGAGCTCAGGGTGGGGCGTGGGGTTTGCAAGGCAAGCTTAGAAGCTGGAATAATCGCAGGAAAGGATTAGAAGATAGGAAGGCGGGGTCACTTGAACAAGTCAGCACGCAACCAGACTTGTAACCATCACATCACAGTTATGTTCTCTTTACGAATGATTCGAATTAAATAATTCATTTTTTTTTCTTGTTCGAGAACTTTGTAAAAATGAATGAATAAAAAACTTAAATTAAATTACGAAATTGTGTAAAAAAAATGGTATTCATTGATTAAAGAGTGTCGACGAGTATAACAATTTTAGATTTGTATGGCTTTTGTTTCTACTAAAATTTAAAATTTGTTTTTATATATTAGGATGTGTGATAATATAAAAAATTTGTAGGTGTGATGAGGGCTGGTGAATTCCTAAGATCATAACAACCTTTACCTTACATTTCACGTTCTGGTTTCGCTTTTTACTTGTGCCATGGCTGGCCGATACGCACGATAATTCAAATTCGGCAAAAAAAACAAATATTTTTAAATTTTCGTATAGAGTTTCGGTGAATGTTATTACGAAGGCACTGTTCACGAAATAAATTACGTACATTATGTAAACTTTTTGTAACAGCTTTTGCTAATGGTCTTATTGCAGCACTTTCTTCAACACGATTCATTATCGATTAACCAGCGGCAAGACACTCCACACCAAACTATAATTGTCCCGCTAAGCTATCTTGAAGTACTTCTTCGGGAAATTTAGCACGAACTGCACGTGGTGTCCGATCATCCCACAGTCCATTATTTGATTTGTAATCGCAAGTACACAATCATGTCCTTGTCGCGAACAACTTCTGCTCTACCATCAAAACTATCCAATTCACTAGCAACTGCTGTTAGATCACGATCAGCATGGTAAAATCGAGCAAACACATACGACAAAAAAAATCCTTTCAATTTACTAGTCGCTAGACTATTTTTTTGTTTTTTTTTTTATTGTAAATTTAAACAAATTTTAATGAACTTTTTTTTTTTTTAAATTAAAAACTGATATTTGTCTTTATATACTATCTTTCACATTACTTTATTTATTTATATTAAATAGAAATTTTGTTTTTGTTTAATTTTATTCAAGAAACACTAAAACACAACATATTGCACGTCAAATTTACTCAAACATCTCTACTCAACTAATACATTTTTTTGATTCAATAAAAAATTCTCTCGAATAACACAAAACACGGCTTTTTATACCTACTCATTACCCGTTACTTCATTTAAAAAAAATTAATGTAGCGGAAATGAGTAGGTATTCAACACAAACGTACAAAATAAATTAAATTTATAAAAAAAACAAAACTGGTGTGGACAACATATAATTATTTTAGGTCCCAGGGGAACGAGCACCACAAAGTCGCTCGTTCCAATCTTTGCATTTTATTACACTATTTACCACAACTTGGTAGCTAAAACCCCATCCGCTTGACTTGCCCTCTATTGGTTTAATATTAGAGACAGACCTGGTAGATTTGCAGTCAGATGAACATACCCAATCAGAATCGATTACTTTTTTAAAGTTGGAAGCTTCAATAGCCCCTTTGCATTGTGAATGTAAAATTTTATTGCAATTGCTGCATTCCTGAATTGGTTACTTTTGTATTACTCCCTTTTTGCACGAAGTTTTTGCAGGACAAATAACATAAGAATGATAATTTGGATATCCCTCAGCAAGTTTGTAGAATGGCATAATAACCTTAAATTTATCTATATATTTTATATAGATAAATATCATGTCATTTGTTTTTTTAATAATATAATTGTATTTTTATTCTTTATATGCATGAAAACGCTATTTTAGATAAAGGGATACATGAACTACCTTGATCCCGTTTTGTTTAACTTTAGTCACGTTTTTATTCTTTTCCTATATATAGGTACACACCATAATATAAATACACATAGTACTACCATGATCTGTTACGTGCTAGATGTCGCTACTGGTATCGTTTTAAAATAATCAAAATATTTTTTATGTATAATCGCATAAATGTCATATATTTATTCTAAATGTTGATGATATTCTATCGACCCGACATCTGGAACATCAATGGGTATACTGTTTTTTCTTATGATGGTCACTGTCTAGAAACACAATCTTTAATTATTTATTTATTTAGTTATTTATAAAAATCCAAATTGATAGTGATTTTAACTAGATGTTAAAAAAACTTTAACAACAAATAATGAAAATAAAATAAAAAAAAATTATAACAACAAAATCCCCAAAAATTAAAATAAAATTTGAATACAGAACAACGGTAGGATACGAAGACCAAAATTGATATGATGTTAACTTACTCCTTCATAAATTCCATTTTTAGGTCTCTCAACTCCTGATTTGATTCCGGTTTTTTTAAGCTGTATAAAGCGCTACTGCTTTAAAAAAGCTCGTTGGTTCGAATTTCCTAATTGGGCCAGTTGTGTTTCCTTCAATGGTTTAGTTCAACAAAACTCGAAATCTTCATAACGCTTTGGGCCGTAATCAATGGGGGCATCGTTTCTACTTTGGTCGGTCCTAAAATCACCCAACCAAAAGTAGTATTGATAGCACTTGGTTTCTCTTTCAGTATTTGACTGCTAATAAAATCACAGTACACATCTGCCCCCAATAAGATATCAATATGAGCAGAAGTGTTGAACCTTGATCAGTCAAAACTAACCGATCCCACTAACCGATTGATCTAACGGATCCTATTTCTAGGTAATTATGGGTTTGGTTTAATTGGCCATTCGTGATCAGAGACACTTGGGAATCCTGGTTGATTAAAGTTCTCAATTCAGTGAGTATTCAGTGAGTATCAATTTAAATATTTCACCCGGTACGCATATAAATTTTCATGATTTTTTTTTTAACATACAAATTACTGTTTGATGAAAAGAATTTTTTAACTTTTCCTCGATGTTATAACGTCTTGGTGAAAAAACTGTTTTTCCTCATATAAATGTGTGCGGCTGTACGTACATGTATTAGTGTCGGAAAAGACATATTCTCTGATTATTCTTCATACAACAATGAAATTTAATGAATAAGTAAGGTAATAATGATAAGTAGAAGAATTTTCATTTTTTATTGTTGTAATGCTTGTGTCCTGAAATCATATAATAATAATAATAACGTAAATTTGTCGTGACGCTGGTGACACGAAAAAATTTTTATAACCACTTTAAACGTTTAAAAATTATATAATTAAAAATAACGACGATCGTATTTATATATTATATAGAAAGAAGCGGATATTTCAGCAACAACAACGCCATAATATTTCTATAATGGCGTTAATATATTCTAGAAACCCGTGTGCACAGTGTATATGGGATATAGGGACGTTAGCCTCGTTTTTTTTTTGGTAAATCAACCAATAAAAATTCAGATTAGTCACGTAAGATGATAAAATTCAATATCTTAACTCCTTAAAATGCCTAAAATACGAAATAAACTCTTGAATGTGTATAAATTCTATGTCGTGTCTCGAAATTTTATTTTTATGTTATGTTATGCTATTACATACATACATATATATACATAAATAAATTTTTGTCGGGGATAAACTAGATGAAAATTGAAGATGAAATTTTGTAAAAAGTAAATGTAAAAGAAAATTGTCACCGCGTGTTGTTATGAAAAATTCAAGAAAATGAAAATATGTTCAGCGTTAACCCTAGGTATACGAAAATGATTTGTATAGGATACACGTGTGTATTTATTTTGGGGCCGATATGGTTGGCGAAACATGATTTTGTGTCTTATGAATACGAAAATATGGAGAATTTTTTTTTTATGGTTTAACACCGAAATATAAAAAATTTATACAAAATAAATGGATACATATTTTGGATAAATTGTTTGGGGATAGATAATATTTGTATTTTTATCAGCTTGTTGAACGCGATATTAAAATCCGATTTTCATTTTGATTAGATTATTTTTTTCCTAAACAGATTAATTTATTTATGCGTATGTATGGTTGCGTTCGTGTACCGCGGATAATCGAATGATTTAAAGTGATTTGCTTTATCATAAAATTATGGCAAATTGTTAGTTGAGGTTCAATTAAGGGTCCACGTGATTTTAAGTAGTCTCTGTTTAGCATACTAAACAGGTCATTCAACGTCCAACCGTTAACATACTACTTGTATTTAGATAAAATAAACGGTGAATTAACGACAAAAAAATGTCAAACATCTAATGGCAGTAACAGAGTGAAACGCCACGCACCAACTGGCCAATATTTTTTTAAAATCAATTGATGATGGATGCTCTTCTAGGACAACAGGCGGAGCTAAAAAAAAAAGTTACGCAAAAAAATGTTTAAAGATGGGGCAGTTGGAGAAAGAGATGGAAGAAATTTCTTCCCTGCATACAACCATACTGATCAAAACAGAAGAAGACGATCAAACTACCGACTACTTTAAGAAATATTACTATGAAACACTTACAGTAGATGGTCAGTTAATAACATTAAAGCAGCAAGGAAATCTCCTGGTTGAATCATCGACACCAGTACAACTCCTGAAAGTGGAAATACCATTATTCTTTGGCAAAGCTTCAAAAAGAAGCAGCTCAGCTTATCAACCATGGCCTGGAGCATAGTGCAAGCACGATATAACAACCCAAGATTACTAGCAAACGACTATTTTAATTCACTGCTGTTATTATCAACACTGCAAGCAGCATCAGGGCAAGCAGTTCAAGCTATGCATGACACTGCAAAAGATTTGCTACACAACCTCCAGCAGCTTAATATGATCTCTATATTTTAATCATTCGTAGTCTTCATATTAACGAAGAAACTAGATCCAGAAGCGATCAAAGCCTCAAAAACCGAAGTTACAGCCAAAACCTTCGTATTGAATGAACAATCACCAGTATTATTACCAACTGACGTAGTTAGGATAACTACTAGTACCGATCAGCTTGTAACATTAAGAGCATTAATAGATTCATGATTGCAGGCGACACTCATTTCGGCCAAGGCTCATTTTGAGTATTGATGGAGGGAAAGCCGCTATTTGTCGGCACGCCATCAACATCAAAGTATCATCGAGGTTTGACGGGGGTTTTGTTTTAAATATTGAAGCTATGGGATTGGATAACCTCAATCATCAACTATCCGAGATGAACGTTTCGACCAGCAAATGGACTCATCTCCAGAAAATAAAACTAGTTAATCCACTGTTCAATCAATCGCAGCCGATCAATTTAATACTAGGAGCAGATTACTATCCGTCAATAGCTAACAACAACAAAGGAGGCCCGGGAGATCTTAATGCACAGGAAACTGAGTTAGGGTGGATTGTAGTTTTCTATCTGTGAGAGCTTTGCCTCAACTAGCGGCAGAAGAACATCAAACTTACTCAAAAGCTGCTGAAATTATACCAGCGGAATTTTACGTAAATAATCTGCTGACCGGAGCTGACACCATAGAAGAGAACCTTTCTACATTACGAGACCTAATGATGATCGCCAAACGAGGGGGATTCAGTTTAAGAAAATGGTCTTCAAATCATAAGGAAATATTGAAAATTATTCCATCAGAGCTACGAAGCACAGGCAATTTACACATCAAGCTGTTCGACCCAGTAGTATGGTTAGCATCCGTCACATTTGCTACAAAAATTTTAATGCAAGATATCGGTGATATAAAAATAAACAGGTAGGTAAAAACAGCGAAGAGGAAAGAGTTGCATGGATTCGCAGATGCGTCGGAGTACGCATATGCTGCAGCAGTATATTGTAGAACAACAGATGGTATTGGCAACAACAAGTCTCTTAATGGCCAAAATCCGGGTAGCGCCGATTAAGATTAAATTATTAATCCTCCATTTGGAGCTAAACGCCGCATTAGTAAAGTTAATGAAGCACAAATTGCGTTGCGAGTAAGCGACTATTAAACATATGCCTGGGCAGATTCAATGGCCACGTTAAGTTGGATCAAGGATAATCCAAACCACGTTAAAACTTTTGTTGCGAATAGGACTCAGCAATAAAGCAAATTCTCCCAGAAATAATATAGAATATATCAGATATTGCATCACGTGGCATAACCCCAAGACAGCTCGGTTACCATAATTTATGGTGGCATGTACCACTTTTCCTCCATCATATGCCAACTCGATGGAAATCAACAGAGGAATATTCACTGATAAACGAGGCAGAACACCAACACTATTTACATAAAGAAACGAAAGAAAAGTGTTGGTGAATATGGTAAATACAGAAAAGGTCTGGAGGGAGTTATTCCAAAAGATTTTTAGCTATGACAAGTTAAAGCGAATACTAACAAATTGTAAGAGATTCATCAATAATGCTGCGAGAAATATTTCAACAATTAAGGGAGTTCAAGCTGAAATAATAATTTTTAAATTTTGCCAAGAAGAGGATTTTAACAAGGAAAAAATCGAAGGCACTAGACAAAACTAGTAAGCTCTTATCGCTAAGTCCTGTTCTAGATAAAAATGGTCTGCTACGTGTAAAGGGACGACTGTTGAATTCGCACCTTCCAACAACAATAAAAATCCAATAATTTTATAAATGGTGGAGCACAATTGACTTTAGCGCACTTAAGGAATAAATATTGGATCCTTGATGGAAGGCGCGCAACCTCAAGGGTGAGGCCCGGGAGACCTTTTTCAAAAACGGGTATCGATTGTACCGGACCCATTCAGTTAAGATCAACAAAAGGAAGAGGCCACAAATCATACAAAGGATACATTACATTGTTCGTTTGTATGATAACAAAAGCCGTACATATAGTCAGCGGTTCAACTACGGAGGCATTCATTGCGGCCTAGAAAAGGTTCCCGTTCAGATGGGCGCTATGCACGGATATCTATTCTGATAATGGATCTTGTTTTGTTGGAGGAAATTCTCAACTGAAAAAAAAGTATTACACCGCAATCGCTAATATAATAGCCCTTGATGAAACCACTTGGCATTTCATACCACCCCTTACGCCTCTTTTTGGTAGCCTATAGGAAGCTGAAATTAAGTTTGTAAAGTTCCACCTAAAGAGGGTTATAGAAGAAATCACCCTCACATATGAAGAACTTTCCACCGTGACCACTCAAATAGAAGCTTGACTAAATTCGCAACCACTACACCCTTAAGCAATGGTCCATCTGATTTAAGAGCTCTAACACAAGGACACTTTTTATTAGGAGATGCTCTCAAGGCACAACCATCCCGTAAGTTCGAGGATCTATCTCTAACGACAAGGTGGAAGTTAGTAGAGAAAATGATACACGATTTTTGGAAAAGGTGGTCTCGGGAATACGGTGACCACGCCGGCCACGCGATGGAAACGAGGGACGGATCATTGACACACATGTCGGAAATGATGGGTTAACTCGTGTTGCAACGGTTAAGTGTCAAGAAACAATTTACAAGCGGCCTATTGTAAAATTGTGCAAACTTTCAATTGAGAATGACCCGAGTTAATAGAGACAAATCTAATTTCAGCACAAACGAATATCAGCGATAATTCTCCTATTTTAGATCAGAGTAACAACCCGCCCAATAGACGGCAACCTCATAGACAAGCAATGACGCCTTATTGGGAGAGCATAGAAACTTTTAAACAAGCACAGCCACAATTACAAGAAGCTTGTAGAGATTTACCTAAATTAAGCTGCAACGTAATCATACAACAATTACAGTGGCAATTTAACTACTTAATGGCGGATAATGAACTATTAATGACAAGCAATAAGGAGCGGCAACGGCCGAAGCGAGGTTTAGGAGATACAATTGGCATCATTCTAGGTGATATAAATAAATGCCAATATCAAGGAAAGGCTAGATACCACTGCGTTAGAAGCAGAGATAGCAACTATGAGGAAAAACTAATACCTGCCTAAATGTTTGTCCTCTATCACTAGCTAGAAATGGTCTTGCATCATTCATAGAAATTCTTTTAAATGTTGGCTGAACGTTGTACTGTCTTATTGAACATTGACTTCTTCGGGCGGGTTTTTTAACTACCAGACGTAGGCCTTACAGTAGACGACATTCTGTTACTGCCTGCAATATTCTGATCAGTAAAATTTGGTCGTAATTTGGCTAGCGTTGTATTGTTTCCTAGATAGCCTTCACAAGAAACAAGATATAAGTACCTTAATGGTACTCCTTTAAAATCTATGCGATCTCAACCTTAGGTACCTGTTTCATTTCATTATTAAATTGTTTAGTTATTCATCTAGACTATAGATAGGAATTCATAGGAATATTACGCAATCACTCCTTCCTGTCCGTACATTTTCATCAGTGCCGTACATTTTTATTTCCTAACTTTCAGTTCATAGATAATCATTATTCTTTTATTATTCACAATCCCACCGCTGTCACTATTTGTTACGTTTTTGCTTAATCCGTGTTCACTTGTTCATCGTTGTGGAGACTTTGATTACACTTTCTACTGTTTTCTGGTTAGAATCAACACTACCTTCTGAAATTAGATGACCTAAATGTATATTTCTCTCCATAGAAAATGGCATTGGGTTGGTTGAAGTTTATGGTTGTATTGCTCATTGTGGGTTACACCATCGATATAAATAAAGTATTTGAGGACTTGGACATATGTTAGGATACAATTAATAGTGCGTTGAAATGTATCCTTCAAACTTTTTAAACTTAAAAACATTTTGGCGAACATTTTAAAAATCTACCTGACCCAAAGTTCGAAAAAGGAATCTTGTTCCTCCAAAAGTTTCAATCGGGGTCTAATTCAAGTAAAAGGGTGAGGTTTTCATGTTGGTTTTGTTGCGCATAAATCACAATTTTAATAGGCTAGCCATCATGTTTTTCAGGGTTTTGGAAATTTCCGATATGTGGCGTAAATTTCACAGTTTTATAGGGTAACAATCATGTTTTTCAGGGTTTTGGAAATTAGCGATTTGTGTTGTAAATTTCTCATTTTTGATAGGCTAACCATCATGTTTTTCAGGGTTTTGGAAATTTGTGGTTTATGGTGTAAATTTTCAATTTTTATAGGGTGACCATCATGTTTTTAATGCTTTTGGAAATTAGCGATTTGTGACATAAATTTCTCATTTTTGATAGGCTAACCATCATGTTTTTCAGGGTTTTGGAAATTTTCGATTAGTAGCGTAAATTTCAAAGTTTCCATAGGGTAACAATCATGTTTTTCAGGGTTTTGGAAATTAGCGATTTGTGGCATAAATTTCTCATTTTTGATAGGCTTGCGATTTGTGGCGTAAATTTCACAGTTTCCATAGGGTAACAATCATGTTTTTCAGGGTTTTGGAAATTTGTGGTTTATGGTGTAAATTTTCAATTTTTATAGGGTGACCATCATGTTTTTAAGGCTTTTGGAAATTTGCGATTTGTGGCGTTAATTTCACAATTTTTATAGGGTAACCATCATGTTTCTAAGGCTTTTGGAAATTTGCGATTTGTGGCGTAATTTTCTAATTTTTGATAGGCTAACCATCATGTTTTTCAGGGTTTTGGAAATTAGCGATTTGTGTTGTGAATTTCTCATTTTTGATAGGCTAACCATCATGTTTTTCAGGA
Source organism: Tipula confusa (assembly GCA_963556175.1). Lineage (NCBI taxonomy): Eukaryota > Metazoa > Arthropoda > Insecta > Diptera > Tipulidae > Tipula > Tipula confusa. The sequence continues at coordinate 52,276,206 of OY744475.1, read as the reverse complement.
TTTTGGAAATTTACGATTTGTGGCGTAAATTTCACAATTTTGATAGGCTAATCATCATGTTTTTCAGGATTAACGAAATGTTTGATTTTGGGTGTAAATTTTACAATTTTGGAAATTTGACTTTCCAAAACGATTTATTTCTTTCTCTACTTTTGCTACAATTGATGTTTCTGTTAGATTTCTGAAGTTCCCAATTTGTTTTCGTGTTCGATAAATTTTCAAAATTATGGTTCTGAAGCATTTTACGAAATTTATTATATGGTGGTTTGACTTTATTGTTGTGCCATCGCTTCTTTTGATCTTCTCGACCATTTAATTGATATTACTTCCTATAAAATTTAATTAAACATTTTTTAAAAAATGTAATTTAAATTATCAGTCCATCTGTTTTAATGGCAAAAATGTACAGACCACCATTTAAAAAAATTAAAATAAAATCACCAAAACTGTCGTTTGTCATCATCATCATTATCAATCGTTTTAAATGTCAATTGTGTAAATTTTAATGTCAGTTAAAACATTTGAATGAAAAATGTCTGTTTAAAATTAACGAGATTAATTATTTGACTACATATATGCGCCATGCAACATATTTGAAAGTACGTAAAGTGTACATGTGCGCGGATTAGATAATATTAGGGGTAGAATTCATACAGCACGATTCAAACATATACCCAATATAAATTTGAATAGCTTCGTCTATATGGATGATGTTGGTATCTACGCAGTGTATGTATATAGCTTAGTGGGATTCATTTCTATATACGAGATACGTCCTAATTCTACTTATGTTAGACGGCATCATATTTTCATTTTTCTTCAAAATCATAAATCTGTTTTGATTGACAGTAAATGATTTGATTTGATTTTTTTTTTGTTTTTTTTTTAATAATTTCCCAGGATTATCGTACTCCTACCAATCTTCTTACGTCTAGAGGATGTTTTCAATTGGTTTTTTTGTATTTTATAGATGGATACATTCAGTCAAATGATGATTGGACGTTTTATTTAGAAATTTGTAAATGTATTAAGGCATCATATCAAAATGCCAGTTGTGAGTCACTGATTGTGAAGTAGAAACCCTGTGGTCCTGTCTTTGTATCTCTACATTGAAATATTTATACTTTTCAATTAATCATTTTGAAGCCAAAAAAGTGTTTGCATAAAATGGTATGATGCCAAGTACCATCTTAGCGTTGCAAATAAACAAAACTTGAGTGGAAAGTGCATAATGCAGAACAACCTTTTGTGAAAGTGGTTTATCACAAATAAGCAAGAGTGCCTGTAAAAGGATACAACACAAAATAATTGTTTGATTCGGATAACGAATATATTAAAGGCTCTTCAGATCAGTAAATTTAGGAATGCAAACATTGTTTTACACTTCGACCCTTATATCCTTTCGGGTACTTTAAAAATAAATAGTTTGAACCCTATTCATATGGCTTTTCCTTTTATGAGCACCAAACAAACTTTATTTAAAATACGATGCCAATTACATCGATACACGATGAATTGAAATTCATCAATCAAATAAATAAATCATAAAATTTTCACCCAAAACACGAAACAATAAGAAAAAGGAAAATGAACTCATAAAAAAAAAAAATTTATGATTTCAAACACACAACATAAAATTTTCTTTTTTATTTCGTATATCGTATTACAGGGAAAATTTTCCAGTAAAAAAAAAAAAACATCAACCCATTCAAATTTGTCATGTCATGGGTGGAAAATTTATTATACTACCGGCCGCACATCATGACATCTATCATGTGTAAATTGAATCGGAAAATTTCCCATTAGATTTTCATTTTCACTCGATACGACGCAAAACATAAAAAAAGTACAATTTTCTATCAAATAAACATAAAATTTTCCTAGTTTTTCCCTAAAAAAATTTATTATATTTCCAATTTGGATTGCTAGTATTTTTTGCGGGGCCGGAGGTACGATCAAATCACACCACCAAAATAATTAATCTATATATCAAAAGAAATGAAATTCACGATGCGTTCTGTCAGAACGCTCCTTCACTTGTTTTTGTATTGTGGCAAGTTTCCATTAATCAGCAAAGGAACGAATATCATTATTATGTTCGTCAAGATAATCATTTCAACATGATTGTACCTTTAACCTAAATAGGGGAAGAGTCGGGAAAATGATTAATTAACATGGTTCGTGTTTCAGGGTCAATAGTTAGGCCAAACCTGCCTATTAATTACACATGAGGTCCAATTTGCCCATCTATTGTTTGTAATTTTATAAGATTCTTGTTTAAGGATCAGTTTGCCCGTAGCAAGTGGAACTTCAATGCCCACCTTGCTTGGTAAGATGAATGCAAGTAATACCTTGCTGCGTGAGTTTATCGGCGTTTTTATTCCCCGTAACATTGAAATGCCCTGTCACCCATATAAGATGGATGTTAAATTGTTCAGCCACCTCATTATGAGATGAAAGGCAGCTCTAGGCTACTTTCGACGTGATATAGCCTGATTGTAAAACTTTAATGGAAGCGTGACTGTTTGTAAAAATGCCAATATCTCTTACAGATATTACATGATACTTCTTCCAGTCTATAGCTTCCTTGATTGCTTAAAAAATACTTCAATGATTAGGGAGGCTGAAAGAGAGATTTAAATTTAGTTCTTCGCAAAAACCCCACCGCCGACCCTTCTATCAATTTTCGAGCCATCTGTAAAGAAGTTAATAAAACCTGACTTTAAAACTGTTCCACCCGCCCAGTCCTCTCTGGAAAGAATATCAGTTACAAATTTAACTTCGAGGGATGATTTCGAGATGGTATAGTCAATAGATTTGGGGATTTCTTTGTTCGTTAGAATAGATGAGTGTCCCGTTATATTACAGAACTAGATGAGTGTCCCGTAATGTTAAAGATACTCCTAAGTGTACCACTAATACACAAGGAAGCAGTTCTTTGTACTTTCATCATTAAATTTGGTTCGCCATTAGAATTGGTCTAACTACAGAAGTGTAAAGGCAATGTACGATGTGAGGTGTAAGCTTTCATCCTTTTCCAATGGAATTTTTACTGGAGTAGAGTGCTATCGTAGCCTTTTTTACTCTTTCCAGAATATTTGGCTTCCAGCATAGTTTGCTATCCAAAATGAGACCCAAGAATTTCACGTTGTCTGCGATATTCAGAATAAGTCCATTGAAAGTTGAAGGGTCAAAACAAGGAAGTTTGTACTTCCTGTACAAAAGAACCAATTCAGTCTTCAGTGAACTTACACTATGACCACAGCTATTGGTCCATTGAGTTAGGATGCTAAGAGCATTCTGTATAACATCTTAGAAGGTACAAGGGTATTTATTGAAAGCGCCAATAGCAACATCATCCGTATAAACTACTTTAAAGCCAGTCCCTTCCAGGTTTAGTAACAGGTTATTTATGACCAAGTTCTTAGAAGGAGGACACCATCTTGGAGTGTACTCCTACTTACAAATTTACGGAAGGATGATAAACCTAGATTCGCCGTTATGACCCTGTCTTTGAACATTCAATCAATCTCGCTTCCAAGTTCCTCATCCACCCACAAATTTGAAAGTGCCTGTGTGTTCGCCTCTGGTTTGACATTATTACAGGCACCCTCAATATCACAAAAGGTCACCAAAGAGAATCCCTTATATTTGAGAGACTTTTCTATAGGACATAAGAGGGAATGGAGACTTTCCACCGATTTCTCCTTACAAAATGTATGCTGAGACGTTGACAGTTTTAATTTTAGCTTAAGGTCTTTGGAATTGCAATGAGAGCATTTTCCCACCTTAGGTATAAAAATTAAATTTGCTTCCGTCCATTTCTTTGGAATGTGACTTAGTTCGAGGCTATGGAAACAATTAAGTCAGTGATTTTTTTGAATATCGACATGAATAAGGCCATCCAGACCTGCAGACTTGAAAGGCTTAAAACTGATTACTGCTAACAAGATAGTTCTCCTGTTGAAAATTTTCCCCGTGAGGTCAGTAGCCTTATTAGCCTTTGGCAAAATTGGAGAAGAATTGCTCCAACAATTCACTACCCGTTAGAGTCCATTGACCATCCGGTCGTCGGAAATAACTTGAAATGACAGGACAAGTGGATAATATCTTATGTAGTCTAGCTGACTCAGACGACTCCTGTATTTTATCACAACAGAGTAACCCAGAAATTGGTAGTTCTGAATTCATATTTTTACGCTTTGAGAACCTCTTTATAGGAGTCCCAGTAGTACCTTATACCTTATAGTTAGTAGTACCTTATAGTAGTACCTTTGACCACCATGGAGACGAGGCTTATCTTTTGGTTTACTAAGAGGACATTAACTTGAAACAGCTTCATTAAAAGCATCAGATACCCGGTCTACCGAGGCATATAGCCCCTGTGTTGATTCCACAGATTTAGGAACCAATGATGGTATTGAATTACTTAAAATTATTCTGAAGGTATCCCAATTGGTCTTCCTTCGGTTTTTAAAGGTTGAATTTAAGAAACGACTGCGTATCAATTGGGAAACCGTCCTCAGACGAAATTTCGTGCAATGCGGAAGTACCCTTACCTAGTTCTGGTCCCTGACTTAGCAGCCCCATCCTTTTTAATACTTTTAAGGTGACTTCGTTATAACCGTTGCTTATTGCATCACCTGCTATGGTGAGTACCGCCTACGATGGTTTGTTGAAGATGATGACAACTCTGTTGTCCTCTTTAGATTTATCCATCCTGGCTATCTTCCAAATTAGAAGTTGGCAAATCAGGCTTGCTGCCAGGCCAAACCCCTCCAAGAGAGGTCATCTAGAGATTTGTGATTGAAACAGACTGTTAATTTGTCATGGTTCCTATACTAACCTGCACCCCGGCATATAGGGGTCACCACAGAGTTCTCTCTCATAACTTTAAGGGACCACCAGGTATCGATAGGCTCTGTTCAAAACTGGGCCATTTGAAAGGGCCCCCAACCAGGTTGATCATCAGCACGGGTTACATAACACCTTAATCCGGTCCTTATTTTATAGTGCTAGCACTCGCATTTAATTTTTAGCCGACCGAAGTCGTTGCCTCGGTAGTACTCGTATGCAATTTTTTAAATTTGTGGGGTAACTCCTTGCCTAATTTAAGCAGTATGTATGGAGATACCCAGAGCTTTAGATTATTTCGAGTTTCATTTATATCTGTGTAAAAAGATTGAATGGCATATGTTTTAAAGAACTACGGGATCCACGTACTTATATGATTCTTGCCTTCCATTTGTTTTAAAATCATTGAGTACAAAACTTAACATGTGATCATAGTTTTTAGAGACCAAGATGCGATAGATTTGGGAAGTGGTGACCACAAATCAGTAACAAGTTACAAAACGAATTAAATAACTGATTTTCGCACCATTTCAATGGCCTTAAATTAATTTCGCTTATTTCAATTCAACCGCACATTCAACCTACTTCAATCAAAAACAAATAATACAATTAAAAACACTTCAAAAACATGATTGTGTTCCGTAAAACTACTCTCTTATTATACGATTTTTACACCAAACAAAATTTTTTTTTTGTTTATGCATAAAATTTAAATGGCAACATAAAGCATTTTCCATTTTCCAACCAACAACAACAACTTATACAATTTTTTATTTATTTTTTTGTTAAATGCTATGTATGCATTTTATTTATTTCTTTATTAAATTATTTGCCGCCAAACAAAAAATTTAAAAATTGTTCAAGGGGTTAAAATAATAACGACGAGGCTTTGATATTATCAACAAATTTATGATTATTAAAATCCAGTCACAATGGTAATGGGGTGGCAAACACCGTTTTGTTTATGGGGTAAATATACATATATGTGATTATGATACCTGCGCCAATGTATCATCATCAAAAATTTTGTTGGATAATCTAACGGTATTTTTAGATGAAATGAAAATAGATTTTTCTTGTTGGTCGGTGTTTTTATATTTTTATGAAAACTTAATTTCCTCATGTGGTTTTATACCCTATATATATGTATATATATATATATATATATATATATATATATATATATATATATATATATATATAAATATATTCAAAAGTTCGTCAACTCATCGGGGTATATGCATACCAAAATGATATAGGGAAAATTATTACGATTTTCAATATTGTCCCAATCAATAAAAGTCTATTTAACGCGGATTATTGTTGCGTTAATTTCAATTAAAGGGTGATAATAATTTGAAATCTATAAACAAAAAACAACAATAAAACAAATGATACGTACACGTTCAGATAAACTCGTAGACTGAGCTTATTTGTAAACACTTTAATAAAAAATTTCCACAATATTGCCTCTTCGCTGTTTAAACGGAAAATCAGTTTTCCTCTTTTTGTTTGTTTCAAATTCAAATTTGATTTAACAAGACGGAAAATAAAAGTAAATAAAAAATTTAAATGTTTTGTTTTTCGTAAATAAACTTAGTTTTCCGTTCGATTTTCCTGTACTTTTTTGTTTTTTCAATTATTGTCGTTTAAGATAATTTAGGCTGTTTGGTTTTAAAATTACCCGAAAATGAATCAATAGATAATTTATATATAACTATATATATATATATATATATATATATATATATATATATATATATATATATATATATATATATATATATATATATATATATATATATATATATATATATATATATATATATATATATATATATATATATATATATATATATATATATATATATATATATATATACAGCTATTCCATGCGAAACCGATCACGAGTTGTCCTGACCCCTTTAGATTTTGATGAAACTATTCAAAAATGTTCTGTTTGGATGTCTGTTTATCTCTACACCGGCTACCAAACGATGAAAACGTTACTGATTGTAACCTCTTACCGGAAAATTATAATAATAATAATATTTATAATGATAATTCCCACACAACACGTAATTTACCTAATTTACCCAGTTTATCTGACGTAATCGCTCTACTGATACGTATGGAAAAAAAGCTTACGGCTCTTGAAGATATGAAAGCTATGGTATCATCGCTTGTATCTAAAAATGAAGTAGTAGTAACCAGGGTTAACATGCTTGAGAAAGAGCTGTCTAAACTCTCATCAAAATTTAATTTATTGGAAGCTGTAAATGATCAACCTAACCAGCACTTAAATTCTAGCAGCATAACTATCATCGGTCTACCCCGTAAACAAGACGATACCCGAGATGTAGTTATCAATGCAATAAAAAAAGGAGGTGTGGAAATTACTTATGATGACATAGTGTCCATTAATAGATTCTAAAAAATCCGAGCGGAACATCTTCAAGTGATAACAAATCAAAATCGAAATCAGTTATGCAAGATTTTTTAATTGTTAAGTTTACTACCACTGATATCAAAAATAACATATTATTTCACATGAGAAAAAGGAAGTCACTTAGCACTAAGGATTTAGATGTGTTTCTGCCGCAACATCATCCTGAGCAGCGTATTTTTATCATGCACCGATTAACAGCATTTCAGACGCAATTATATCGTGAGGCTAAAAAAATAAAAACAACAACATAACTTCAAATATTTGTGGTGTAAAAATGGCCTAATCTAGTTAAGAAAATCTGCAGATTTGGATGCTCATCGCATACATTCATTTAATGATATTTTTGAGTCTGCAACGTCTTCATCAGCCAATTGGAAGCAACTCCAGTAGCGGTCAATGCAAATAGGATTCTAAAACAATATAATTTACTAAGTATAAACATTTTTTTACCTTCTCAAGCTCAATATTTACTTACGGGGGTGGTGATTGAGTTGTGATTGAGATCGGACATGTTTCGTTCGATCTCTCAAATTTTAATTTTTTTTTAATTTTTTTAAGAGTTGTATATTATATATTATAAGATAAAAATAATTTAAATAAAAAATATATAAACAAATAAAAATAAAAGTGGTACGTTGTGTTGTGTCGTATCTTTATTTGTATTGAAAAAAATAAAAATAAATAAATAAGTGTTAAATTTTTGAAAAAATGGTGGACTATACATGTAGTTTCATAAATTTTAATACTTTTATATAATATAAAAGTATATAATATAAAAGGGTGTGAAGTGAATTTATGTTTCTACATTTTGATATGATTGTGTTGTGCAGTTTTATAGTTTTAGGAACTCTGTCGCTTGTCCCAGAGTACAGGTACAAATTGTCGATTGTGTTCGAGATGTAACTTATCTAAATTTGTGTTGTCAAGTTTTATAGAGCAAATGTCCATTCCAAGTTTTTACCATGTTTTAATTTCATGCGGTGTGTTTTTTTGTTTTTTTTGTTTTTTTTTTTTTGCAGTTCGGAAATGGTTATTAGTGAAATGGTTCTTGGCATTTATGTAAAAGATATGTAATCGCTATCTCATCATCTTAGTCAAGTTTCACACATTAAAAGCTTCTTGATCTTTCAAAGCTCTTTAATGCCATACCACCATCTATCGTGGGCGCATACAATTGCACGCATATTGTACGCTCACGATCACTTGCATCTATTACGTTTTTTCGTTAACAACACAAAAACAATAGTGCAAGTCATGACGTAGAAAATTTGTTTTCTATCATGACATTGCAAATTTATCTTTCGAGGAAGAGAGTCCAAATTTAAAAAGTTCGACGACGAACCCAAAACATTATCATTTAGTGACAACAACAATAGAATTAACGGTGATTATAGTGTACATATAATATAGTTTAATTTACCCTTTTATAATTATATAAACTAAAGAAACAAGTGAATTATATATATATAGATATCTTAAAGTAATGATGTATAAATTATACAATTAATAAAATTTATGACATTAAAAGCATTAAATTATAAAAACAATATTTAAATTATATTTATGTGTGAGAGTGTTAACATAATAAATGTGGTACGAAAAACAGAACATTGAGAGTGCCACACATTTATATGGAAAATTTTATGTTTTTTCAAAATAATTTTTTGTTTTTATTAAAACGCTTATATCTCCTTAAATAATGATCGTAGAGGGTCAAAACTTTACCAATGTAAAAATTGTTCTAGGCTAGTCCAGGATCATTTTTAGACTAATTTTGGGGCCATACTAGACCAACTAAATTTTCTAGGTCAATTTGAACATTTATATGGAAAATTTTATTTATTTCGAGATAATTTTTTGTTTTTTATAAAAATGCTTATATCTCCTTAAATAATGATCGTAGAGGGTCAAAACTTTACCAATGTAAAAATTGTTCTAGGCTAGTCCAGGATCATTTTTAGACTAATTTTGGGGCCATACTAGGCCAACTAAATTTTCTAGGTCAATTTGAACATTTATATGGAAAATTTTATGTTTTTTCGAAATAATTTTTTGTTTTTATTAAAACGCTTATATCTCCTTAAATAATGATCGTAGAAGGCCAAAACTTTACCAATGTAAAAATTGTTCTAGGCTAGTCCAGGATCATTTTTAGACTAATTTTGGGGCCATACTAGGCCAACTAAATTTTCTAGGTCAATTTGAACATTTATATGGAAAATTTTATTTATTTCGAGATAATTTTTTGTTTTTTATAAAAATGCTTATATCTCCTTAAATAATGATCGTAGAGGGTCAAAACTTTACCAATGTAAAAATTGTTCTAGGCTAGTCCAGGATCATTTTTAGACTAATTTTGGGGCCATACTAGGCCAACTAAATTTTCTAGGTCAATTTGAACATTTATATGGAAAATTTTATTTATTTCGAGATAATTTTTTGTTTTTTATAAAAATGCTTATATCTCCTTAAATAATGATCGTAGAGGGTCAAAACTTTACCAATGTAAAAATTGTTCTAGGCTAGTCCAGGATCATTTTTAGACTAATTTTGGGGCCATACTAGGCCAACTAAATTTTCTAGGTCAATTTGAACATTTATATGGAAAATTTTATTTATTTCGAGATAATTTTTTGTTTTTTATAAAAATGCTTATATCTCCTTAAATAATGATCGTAGAGGGTCAAAACTTTACCAATGTAAAAATTGTTCTAGGCTAGTCCAGGATCATTTTTAGACTAATTTTGGGGCCATACTAGGCCAACTAAATTTTCTAGGTCAATTTGAACATTTATATGGAAAATTTTATTTATTTCGAGATAATTTTTTGTTTTTTATAAAAATGCTTATATCTCCTTAAATAATGATCGTAGAGGGTCAAAACTTTACCAATGTAAAAATTGTTCTAGGCTAGTCCAGGATCATTTTTAGACTAATTTTGGGGCCATACTAGGCCAACTAAATTTTCTAGGTCAATTTGAACATTTATATGGAAAATTTTATTTATTTCGAGATAATTTTTTGTTTTTTATAAAAATGCTTATATCTCCTTAAATAATGATCGTAGAGGGTCAAAACTTTACCAATGTAAAAATTGTTCTAGGCTAGTCCAGGATCATTTTTAGACTAATTTTGGGGCCATACTAGGCCAACTAAATTTTCTAGGTCAATTTGAACATTTATATGGAAAATTTTATTTATTTCGAGATAATTTTTTGTTTTTTATAAAAATGCTTATATCTCCTTAAATAATGATCGTAGAGGGTCAAAACTTTACCAATGTAAAAATTGTTCTAGGCTAGTCCAGGATCATTTTTAGACTAATTTTGGGGCCATACTAGCCCAACTAAATTTTCTAGGTCAATTTGAACATTTATATGGAAAATTTTATTTATTTCGAGATAATTTTTTGTTTTTTATAAAAATGCTTATATCTCCTTAAATAATGATCGTAGAGGGTCAAAACTTTACCAATGTAAAAATGGTTCTAGGCTAGTCCAGGATCATTTTTAGACTAATTTTGGGGCCATACAAGGCCAACTAAATTTTCTAGGTCAATTTGAACATTTATATGGAAAATTTTATTTATTTCGAGATAATTTTTTGTTTTTTATAAAAATGCTTATATCTCCTTAAATAATGATCGTAGAGGGTCAAAACTTTACCAATGTAAAAATTGTTCTAGGCTAGTCCAGGATCATTTTTAGACTAATTTTGGGGCCATACTAGGCCAACTAAATTTTCTAGGTCAATTTGAACATTTATATGGAAAATTTTATTTATTTCGAGATAATTTTTTGTTTTTTATAAAAATGCTTATATCTCCTTAAATAATGATCGTAGAGGGTCAAAACTTTACCAATATAAAAATTGTTCTAGGCTAGTCCAGGATCATTTTTAGACTAATTTTGGGGCCATACTAGGCCAACTAAATTTTGTAGGTCAATTTGAACATTTATATGGAAAATTTTATTTATTTCGAGATAATTTTTGGTTTTTTATAAAAATGCTTATATCTCCTTAAATAATGATCGTAGAGGGTCAAAACTTTACCAATGTAAAAATTGTTCTAGGCTAGTCCAGGATCATTTTTAGACTAATTTTGGGGCCATACTAGGCCAACTAAATTTTCTAGGTCAATTTGAACATTTATATGGAAAATTTTATTTATTTCGAGATAATTTTTTGTTTTTTATAAAAATGCTTATATCTCCTTAAATAATGATCGTAGAGGGTCAAAACTTTACCAATGTAAAAATGGTTCTAGGCTAGTCCAGGATCATTTTTAGACTAATTTTGGGGCCATACTAGGCCAACTAAATTTTCTAGGTCAATTTGAACATTTATATGGAAAATTTTATTTATTTCGAGATAATTTTTTGTTTTTTATAAAAATGCTTATATCTCCTTAAATAATGATCGTAGAGGGTCAAAACTTTACCAATGTAAAAATTGTTCTAGGCTAGTCCAGGATCATTTTTAAACTAATTTTGGGGCCATACTAGGCCAACTAAATTTTCTAGGTCAATTTAAACATTTATATGGAAAATTTTATTTATTTCGAGATAATTTTTTGTTTTTTTATAAAAATGCTTATATCTCCTTAAATAATGATCGTAGAGGGTCAAAACTTTACCAATGTAAAAATGGTTCTAGGCTAGTCCAGGATCATTTTTAGACTAATTTTGGGGCCATACTAGGCCAACTAAATTTTCTAGGTCAATTTGAACATTTATATGGAAAATTTTATTTATTTCGAGATAATTTTTTGTTTTTTATAAAAATGCTTATATCTCCTTAAATAATGATCGTAGAGGGTCAAAACTTTACCAATGTAAAAATTGTTCTAGGCTAGTCCAGGATCATTTTTAGACTAATTTTGGGGCCATACTAGGCCAACTAAATTTTCTAGGTCAATTTGAACATTTATATGGAAAATTTTATTTATTTCGAGATAATTTTTTGTTTTTTATAAAAATGCTTATATCTCCTTAAATAATGATCGTAGAGGGTCAAAACTTTACCAATGTAAAAATTGTTCTAGGCTAGTCCAGGATCATTTTTAGACTAATTTTGGGGCCATACTAGGCCAACTAAATTTTCTAGGTCAATTTGAACATTTATATGAAAAATTTTATTTATTTCGAGATAATTTTTTGTTTTTTATAAAAATGCTTATATCTCCTTAAATAATGATCGTAGAGGGTCAAAACTTTACCAATGTAAAAATTGTTCTAGGCTAGTCCAGGATCATTTTTAGACTAATTTTGGGGCCATACTAGGCCAACTAAATTTTCTAGGTCAATTTGAACATTTATATGGAAAATTTTATTTATTTCGAGATAATTTTTTGTTTTTTATAAAAATGCTTATATCTCCTTAAATAATGATCGTAGAGGGTCAAAACTTTACCAATGTAAAAATTGTTCTAGGCTAGTCCAGGATCATTTTTAGACTAATTTTGGGGCCATACTAGGCCAACTAAATTTTGTAGGTCAATTTGAACATTTATATGGAAAATTTTATTTATTTCGAGATAATTTTTTGTTTTTTATAAAAATGCTTATATCTCCTTAAATAATGATCGTAGAGGGTCAAAACTTTACCAATGTAAAAATTGTTCTAGGCTAGTCCAGGATCATTTTTAGACTAATTTTGGGGCCATACTAGGCCAACTAAATTTTCTAGGTCAATTTAAACATTTATATGGAAAATTTTATGTTTTTTCGAAATAATTTTTTGTTTTTATTAAAACGCTTATATCTCCTTAAATAATGATCGTAGAAGGTCAAAACTATACCAATGTAAAAATTGTTCTAGGCTAGTCCAGGATCATTTTTAGACTAATTTTGGGGCCATACTAGGCCAACTAAATTTTCTAGGTCAATTTAAACATTTATATGGAAAATTTTATGTTTTTTCGAAATAATTTTTTGTTTTTATTAAAACGCTTATATCTCCTTAAATAATGATCGTAGAGGGTCAAAACTTTACCAATGTAAAAATTGTTCTAGGCTAGTCCAGGATCATTTTTAGACTAATTTTGGGGCCATACTAGGCCAACTAAATTTTCTAGGTCAATTTAAACATTTATATGGAAAATTTTATGTTTTTTCGAAATAATTTTTTGTTTTTATTAAAACGCTTATATCTCCTTAAATAATGATCGTAGAAGGTCAAAACTATACCAATGTAAAAATGGTTCTAGGCTAGTCCAGGATCATTTTTAGACTAATTTTGGGGCCATACTAGGCCAACTAAATTTTCTAGGTCAATTTGAACATTTATATGGAAAATTTTATTTATTTCGAGATAATTTTTTGTTTTTTATAAAAATGCTTATATCTCCTTAAATAATGATCGTAGAGGGTCAAAACTTTACCAATGTAAAAATTGTTCTAGGCTAGTCCAGGATCATTTTTAGACTAATTTTGGGGCCATACTAGGCCAACTAAATTTTCTAGGTCAATTTAAACATTTATATGGAAAATTTTATGTTTTTTCGAAATAATTTTTTGTTTTTATTAAAACGCTTATATCTCCTTAAATAATGATCGTAGAAGGTCAAAACTATACCAATGTAAAAATGGTTCTAGGCTAGTCCAGGATCATTTTTAGACTAATTTTGGGGCCATACTAGGCCAACTAAATTTTCTAGGTCAATTTGAACATTTATATGGAAAATTTTATTTATTTCGAGATAATTTTTTGTTTTTTATAAAAATGCTTATATCTCCTTAAATAATGATCGTAGAGGGTCAAAACTTTACCAATGTAAAAATTGTTCTAGGCTAGTCCAGGATCATTTTTAGACTAATTTTGGGGCCATACTAGGCCAACTAAATTTTCTAGGTCAATTTAAACATTTATATGGAAAATTTTATGTTTTTTCGAAATAATTTTTTGTTTTTATTAAAACGCTTATATCTCCTTAAATAATGATCGTAGAAGGTCAAAACTATACCAATGTAAAAATGGTTCTAGGCTAGTCCAGGATCATTTTTAGACTAATTTTGGGGCCATACTAGGCCAACTAAATTTTCTAGGTCAATTTGAACATTTATATGGAAAATTTTATTTATTTCGAGATAATTTTTTGTTTTTTATAAAAATGCTTATATCTCCTTAAATAATGATCGTAGAGGGTCAAAACTTTACCAATGTAAAAATTGTTCTAGGCTAGTCCAGGATCATTTTTAGACTAATTTTGGGGCCATACTAGGCCAACTAAATTTTCTAGGTCAATTTAAACATTTATATGGAAAATTTTATGTTTTTTCGAAATAATTTTTTGTTTTTATTAAAACGCTTATATCTCCTTAAATAATGATCGTAGAAGGTCAAAACTATACCAATGTAAAAATGGTTCTAGGCTAGTCCAGGATCATTTTTAGACTAATTTTGGGGCCATACTAGGCCAACTAAATTTTCTAGGTCAATTTGAACATTTATATGGAAAATTTTATTTATTTCGAGATAATTTTTTGTTTTTTATAAAAATGCTTATATCTCCTTAAATAATGATCGTAGAGGGTCAAAACTTTACCAATGTAAAAATTGTTCTAGGCTAGTCCAGGATCATTTTTAGACTAATTTTGGGGTTATACTAGGCCAACTAAATTTTCTAGGTCAATTTGAACATTTATATGGAAAATTTTATTTATTTCGAGATAATTTTTTGTTTTTTATAAAAATGCTTATATCTCCTTAAATAATGATCGTAGAGGGTCAAAACTTTACCAATGTAAAAATGGTTCTAGGCTAGTCCAGGATCATTTTTAGACTAATTTTGGGGCCATACTAGGCCAACTAAATTTTCTAGGTCAATTTGAACATTTATATGGAAAATTTTATTTATTTCGAGATAATTTTTTGTTTTTTATAAAAATGCTTATATCTCCTTAAATAATGATCGTAGAGGGTCAAAACTTTACCAATGTAAAAATTGTTCTAGGCTAGTCCAGGATCATTTTTAGACTAATTTTGGGGCCATACTAGGCCAACTAAATTTTCTAGGTCAATTTGAACATTTATATGGAAAATTTTATTTATTTCGAGATAATTTTTTGTTTTTTATAAAAATGCTTATATCTCCTTAAATAATGATCGTAGAGGGTCAAAACTTTACCAATGTAAAAATTGTTCTAGGCTAGTCCAGGATCATTTTTAGACTAATTTTGGGGCCATACTAGGCCAACTAAATTTTGTAGGTCAATTTGAACATTTATATGGAAAATTTTATTTATTTCGAGATAATTTTTTGTTTTTTATAAAAATGCTTATATCTCCTTAAATAATGATCGTAGAGGGTCAAAACTTTACCAATGTAAAAATTGTTCTAGGCTAGTCCAGGATCATTTTTAGACTAATTTTGGGGCCATACTAGGCCAACTAAATTTTCTAGGTCAATTTAAACATTTATATGGAAAATTTTATGTTTTTTCGAAATAATTTTTTGTTTTTATTAAAACGCTTATATCTCCTTAAATAATGATCGTAGAAGGTCAAAACTATACCAATGTAAAAATTGTTCTAGGCTAGTCCAGGATCATTTTTAGACTAATTTTGGGGCCATACTAGGCCAACTAAATTTTCTAGGTCAATTTAAACATTTATATGGAAAATTTTATGTTTTTTCGAAATAATTTTTTGTTTTTATTAAAACGCTTATATCTCCTTAAATAATGATCGTAGAAGGTCAAAACTTTACCAATGTAAAAATTGTTCTAGGCTAGTCCAGGATCATTTTTAGACTAATTTTGGGGCCATACTAGGCCAACTAAATTTTCTAGGTCAATTTAAACATTTATATGGAAAATTTTATGTTTTTTCGAAATAATTTTTTGTTTTTATTAAAACGCTTATATCTCCTTAAATAATGATCGTAGAGGGTCAAAACTTTACCAATGTACAAATTGTTCTAGGCTAGTCCAGGATCATTTTTAGACTAATTTTGGGGCCATACTAGGCCAACTAAATTTTCTAGGTCAATTTGAACATTTATAAGGAAAATTTTATTTATTTCGAGATAATTTTTTGTTTTTTTATAAAAATGCTTATATCTCCTTAAATAATGATCGTAGAGGGTCAAAACTTTACCAACGTAAAAATTGTTCTAGGCTAGTCCAGGATCATTTTTAGACTAATTTTGGGGCCATACTAGGCCAACTAAATTTTTTAGGTCAATTTGAACATTTATATGGAAAATTTTTATTTATTTCGAGATAATTTTTTGTTTTTTATAAAAACGCTTATATCTCCTTAAATAATGATCGTAGAGGGTCAAAACTTTACCAATGTAAAAATTGTTCTTAGCTAGTCCAGGATCATTTTTAGACTAATTTTGGGGCCATACTAGGCCAACTAAATTTTCTAGGTCAATTTGAACATTTATATGGAAAATTTTATTTATTTCGAGATAATTTTTTGTTTTTTATAAAAACGCTTATATCTCCTTAAATAATGATCGTAGAGGGTCAAAACTTTACCAATGTAAAAATTGTTCTAGGCTAGTCCAGGATCATTTTTAGACTAATTTTAGGGCCATACTAGGCCAACTAAATTTTTTAGGTCAATTTGAACATTTATATGGAAAATTTTATTTATTTCGAGATAATTGTTTGTTTTTTATAAAAACGCTTATATCTCCTTAAATAATGATCGTAGAGGGTCAAAACTTTACCAATGTAAAAATTGTTCTTAGCTAGTCCAGGATCATTTTTAGACTAATTTTGGGGCCATACTAGGCCAACTAAATTTTCTAGGTCAATTTGAACATTTATATGGAAAATTTTATTTATTTCGAGATAATTTTTTGTTTTTTATAAAAATGCTTATATCTCCTTAAATAATGATCGTAGAGGGTCAAAACTTTACCAATGTAAAAATTGTTCTAGGCTAGTCCAGGATCATTTTTAGACTAATTTTGGGGCCATACTAGGCCAACTAAATTTTCTAGGTCAATTTGAACATTTATATGGAAAATTTTATTTATTTCGAGATAATTTTTTGTTTTTTATAAAAATGCTTATATCTCCTTAAATAATGATCGTAGAGGGTCAAAACTTTACCAATGTAAAAATTGTTCTAGGCTAGTCCAGGATCATTTTTAGACTAATTTTGGGGTTATACTAGGCCAACTAAATTTTCTAGGTCAATTTGAACATTTATATGGAAAATTTTATTTATTTCGAGATAATTTTTTGTTTTTTATAAAAATGCTTATATCTCCTTAAATAATGATCGTAGAGGGTCAAAACTTTACCAATGTAAAAATGGTTCTAGGCTAGTCCAGGATCATTTTTAGACTAATTTTGGGGCCATACTAGGCCAACTAAATTTTCTAGGTCAATTTGAACATTTATATGGAAAATTTTATTTATTTCGAGATAATTTTTTGTTTTTTATAAAAATGCTTATATCTCCTTAAATAATGATCGTAGAGGGTCAAAACTTTACCAATGTAAAAATTGTTCTAGGCTAGTCCAGGATCATTTTTAGACTAATTGTGGGGCCATACTAGGCCAACTAAATTTTCTAGGTCAATTTGAACATTTATATGGAAAATTTTATTTATTTCGAGATAATTTTTTGTTTTTTATAAAAATGCTTATATCTCCTTAAATAATGATCGTAGAGGGTCAAAACTTTACCAATGTAAAAATTGTTCTAGGCTAGTCCAGGATCATTTTTAGACTAATTTTGGGGCCATACTAGGCCAACTAAATTTTGTAGGTCAATTTGAACATTTATATGGAAAATTTTATTTATTTCGAGATAATTTTTTGTTTTTTATAAAAATGCTTATATCTCCTTAAATAATGATCGTAGAGGGTCAAAACTTTACCAATGTAAAAATTGTTCTAGGCTAGTCCAGGATCATTTTTAGACTAATTTTGGGGCCATACTAGGCCAACTAAATTTTCTAGGTCAATTTAAACATTTATATGGAAAATTTTATGTTTTTTCGAAATAATTTTTTGTTTTTATTAAAACGCTTATATCTCCTTAAATAATGATCGTAGAAGGTCAAAACTATACCAATGTAAAAATTGTTCTAGGCTAGTCCAGGATCATTTTTAGACTAATTTTGGGGCCATACTAGGCCAACTAAATTTTCTAGGTCAATTTAAACATTTATATGGAAAATTTTATGTTTTTTCGAAATAATTTTTTGTTTTTATTAAAACGCTTATATCTCCTTAAATAATGATCGTAGAGGGTCAAAACTTTACCAATGTACAAATTGTTCTAGGCTAGTCCAGGATCATTTTTAGACTAATTTTGGGGCCATACTAGGCCAACTAAATTTTCTAGGTCAATTTGAACATTTATAAGGAAAATTTTATTTATTTCGAGATAATTTTTTGTTTTTTTATAAAAATGCTTATATCTCCTTAAATAATGATCGTAGAGGGTCAAAACTTTACCAACGTAAAAATTGTTCTAGGCTAGTCCAGGATCATTTTTAGACTAATTTTGGGGCCATACTAGGCCAACTAAATTTTTTAGGTCAATTTGAACATTTATATGGAAAATTTTTATTTATTTCGAGATAATTTTTTGTTTTTTATAAAAACGCTTATATCTCCTTAAATAATGATCGTAGAGGGTCAAAACTTTACCAATGTAAAAATTGTTCTTAGCTAGTCCAGGATCATTTTTAGACTAATTTTGGGGCCATACTAGGCCAACTAAATTTTCTAGGTCAATTTGAACATTTATATGGAAAATTTTATTTATTTCGAGATAATTTTTTGTTTTTTATAAAAATGCTTATATCTCCTTAAATAATGATCGTAGAGGGTCAAAACTTTACCAATGTAAAAATTTTTCTAGGCTAGTCCAGGATCATTTTTAGACTAATTTTGGGGCCATACTAGCCCAACTAAATTTTCTAGGTCAATTTGAACATTTATATGGAAAATTTTATTTATTTCGAGATAATTTTTTGTTTTTTATAAAAACGCTTATATCTCCTTAAATAATGATCGTAGAAGGTCAAAACTTTACCAATGTAAAAATTGTTCTAGGCTAGTCCAGGATCATTTTTAGACTAATTTTGGGGCCATACTTGGCCAACTAAATTTTCTAGGTCAATTTGAACATTTATATGGAAAATTTTATTTATTTCGAGATAATTTTTTGTTTTTTATAAAAACGCTTATATCTCCTTAAATAATGATCGTAGAGGGTCAAAACTTTACCAATGTAAAAATTGTTCTAGGCTAGTCCAGGATCATTTTTAGACTAATTTTGGGGCCATACTAGGCCAACTAAATTTTTTAGGTCAATTTGAACATTTATATGGAAAATTTTATTTATTTCGAGATAATTTTTTGTTTTTTATAAAAACGCTTATATCTCCTTAAATAATGATCGTAGAGGGTCAAAACTTTACCAATGTAAAAATTGTTCTAGGCTAGTCCAGGATCATTTTTAGACTAATTTTAGGGCCATACTAGGCCAACTAAATTTTTTAGGTCAATTTGAACATTTATATGGAAAATTTTATTTATTTCGAGATAATTGTTTGTTTTTTATAAAAACGCTTATATCTCCTTAAATAATGATCGTAGAGGGTCAAAACTTTACCAATGTAAAAATTGTTCTAGGCTAGTCCAGGATCATTTTTAGACTAATTTTGGGGCCATACTAGGCCAACTAAATTTTCTAGGTCAATTTGAACATTTATATGGAAAATTTTATTTATTTCGAGATAATTTTTTGTTTTTTATAAAAACGCTTATATCTCCTTAAATAATGATCGTAGAGGGTCAAAACTTTACCAATGTAAAAATTGTTCTAGGGTAGTCCAGGATCATTTTTAGACTAATTTTGGGGCCATACTAGGCCAACTAAATTTTCTAGGTCAATTTGAACATTTATATGGAAAATTTTATGTTTTTCGCGAAATAATTTTTTGTTTTTATTAAAACGCTTATATCTCCTTAAATAATGATCGTAGAAGGTCAAAACTTTACCAATGTAAAAATTGTTCTAGGCTAGTCCAGGATCATTTTTAGACTAATTTTGGGGCCATACTAGGCCAACTAAATTTTCTAGGTCAATTTAAACATTTATATGGAAAATTTTATGTTTTTTCGAAATAATTTTTTGTTTTTATTAAAACGCTTATATCTCCTTAAATAATGATCGTAGAGGGTCAAAACTTTACCAATGTACAAATTGTTCTAGGCTAGTCCAGGATCATTTTTAGACTAATTTTGGGGCCATACTAGGCCAACTAAATTTTCTAGGTCAATTTGAACATTTATAAGGAAAATTTTATTTATTTCGAGATAATTTTTTGTTTTTTTATAAAAATGCTTATATCTCCTTAAATAATGATCGTAGAGGGTCAAAACTTTACCAACGTAAAAATTGTTCTTAGCTAGTCCAGGATCATTTTTAGACTAATTTTGGGGCCATACTAGGCCAACTAAATTTTCTAGGTCAATTTGAACATTTATATGGAAAATTTTATTTATTTCGAGATAATTTTTTGTTTTTTATAAAAATGCTTATATCTCCTTAAATAATGATCGTAGAGGGTCAAAACTTTACCAATGTAAAAATTGTTCTAGGCTAGTCCAGGATCATTTTTAGACTAATTTTGGGGCCATACTAGGCCTACTAAATTTTCTAGGTCAATTTGAACATTTATATGGAAAATTTTATTTATTTCGAGATAATTTTTTGTTTTTTATAAAAATGCTTATATCTCCTTAAATAATGATCGTAGAGGGTCAAAACTTTACCAATGTAAAAATTGTTCTAGGCTAGTCAAGGATCATTTTTAGACTAATTTTGGGGCCATACTAGGCCAACTAAATTTTCTAGGTCAATTTGAACATTTATATGGAAAATTTTATTTATTTCGAGATAATTTTTTGTTTTTTATAAAAATGCTTATATCTCCTTAAATAATGATCGTAGAGGGTCAAAACTTTACCAATGTAAAAATTGTTCTAGGCTAGTCCAGGATCATTTTTAGACTAATTTTGGGGCCATACTAGCCCAACTAAATTTTCTAGGTCAATTTGAACATTTATATGGAAAATTTTATTTATTTCGAGATAATTTTTTGTTTTTTATAAAAACGCTTATATCTCCTTAAATAATGATCGTAGAAGGTCAAAACTTTACCAATGTAAAAATTGTTCTAGGCTAGTCCAGGATCATTTTTAGACTAATTTTGGGGCCATACTAGGCCAACTAAATTTTCTAGGTCAATTTAAACATTTATATGGAAAATTTTATGTTTTTTCGAAATAATTTTTTGTTTTTATTAAAACGCTTATATCTCCTTAAATAATGATCGTAGAGGGTCAAAACTTTACCAATGTACAAATTGTTCTAGGCTAGTCCAGGATCATTTTTAGACTAATTTTGGGGCCATACTAGGCCAACTAAATTTTCTAGGTCTATTTAAACATTTATATGGAAAATTTTATGTTTTTCCGAAATAATTTTTTGTTTTTATTAAAACGCTTATATCTCCTTAAATAATGATCGTAGAGGGTCAAAACTTTACCAATGTACAAATTGTTCTAGGCTAGTCCAGGATCATTTTTAGACTAATTTTGGGGCCATACTAGGCCAACTAAATTTTCTAGGTCAATTTGAACATTTATAAGGAAAATTTTATTTATTTCGAGATAATTTTTTGTTTTTTATAAAAATGCTTATATCTCCTTAAATAATGATCGTAGAGGGTCAAAACTTTACCAATGTAAAAATTGTTCTAGGCTAGTCCAGGATCATTTTTAGACTAATTTTGGGGCCATACTAGCCCAACTAAATTTTCTAGGTCAATTTGAACATTTATATGGAAAATTTTATTTATTTTGAGATAATTTTTTGTTTTTTATAAAAACGCTTATATCTCCTTAAATAATGATCGTAGAAGGTCAAAACTTTACCAATGTAAAAATTGTTCTAGGCTAGTCCAGGATCATTTTTAGACTAATTTTGGGGCCATACTAGGCCAACTAAATTTTTTAGGTCAATTTGAACATTTATATGGAAAATTTTATTTATTTCGAGATAATTTTTTGTTTTTTATAAAAACGCTTATATCTCCTTAAATAATGATCGTAGAGGGTCAAAACTTTACCAATGTAAAAATTGTTCTAGGCTAGTCCAGGATCATTTTTAGACTAATTTTGGGGCCATACTTGGCCAACTAAATTTTCTAGGTCAATTTGAACATTTATATGGAAAATTTTATTTATTTCGAGATAATTTTTTGTTTTTTATAAAAACGCTTATATCTCCTTAAATAATGATCGTAGAGGGTCAAAACTTTACCAATGTAAAAATTGTTCTAGGCTAGTCCAGGATCATTTTTAGACTAATTTTGGGGCCATACTAGGCCAACTAAATTTTTTAGGTCAATTTGAACATTTATATGGAAAATTTTATTTATTTCGAGATAATTTTTTGTTTTTTATAAAAACGCTTATATCTCCTTAAATAATGATCGTAGAGGGTCAAAACTTTACCAATGTAAAAATTGTTCTAGGCTAGTCCAGGATCATTTTTAGACTAATTTTAGGGCCATACTAGGCCAACTAAATTTTTTAGGTCAATTTGAACATTTATATGGAAAATTTTATTTATTTCGAGATAATTGTTTGTTTTTTATAAAAACGCTTATATCTCCTTAAATAATGATCGTAGAGGGTCAAAACTTTACCAATGTAAAAATTGTTCTAGGCTAGTCCAGGATCATTTTTAGACTAATTTTGGGGCCATACTAGGCCAACTAAATTTTCTAGGTCAATTTGAACATTTATATGGAAAATTTTATTTATTTCGAGATAATTTTTTGTTTTTTATAAAAACGCTTATATCTCCTTAAATAATGATCGTAGAGGGTCAAAACTTTACCAATGTAAAAATTGTTCTAGGCTAGTCCAGGATCATTTTTAGACTAATTTTGGGGCCATACTAGGCCAACTAAATTTTCTAGGTCAATTTAAACATTTATATGGAAAATTTTATGTTTTTTCGAAATAATTTTTTTTTTTTATTAAAACGCTTATATCTCCTTAAATAATGATCGTAGAAGGTCAAAACTTTACCAATGTAAAAATTGTTCTAGGCTAGTCCAGGATCATTTTTAGACTAATTTTGGGGCCATACTAGGCCAACTAAATTTTCTAGGTCAATTTGAACATTTATATGGAAAATTTTATTTATTTCGAGATAATTTTTTGTTTTTTATAAAAACGCTTATATCTCCTTAAATAATGATCGTAGAGTGTCAAAACTTTACCAATGTACAAATTGTTCTAGGCTAGTCCAGGATCATTTTTAGACTAATTTTGGGGCCATACTAGGCCAACTAAATTTTCTAGGTCAATTTGAACATTTATATGGAAAATTTTATTTATTTCGAGATAATTTTTTGTTTTTATAAAAACGCTTATATCTCCTTAAATAATGATCGTAGAGGGTCAAAACTTTACCAATGTAAAAATTGTTCTAGGCTAGTCCAGGATCATTTTTAGACTAATTTTGGGGCCATACTAGGCCAACTAAATTTTCTAGGTCAGTTTGAACATTTATATGGAAAATTTTATTTATTTCGAGATAATTTTTTGTTTTTATTAAAACGCTTATATCTCCTTAAATAATGATCGTAGAGGGCTGTTTCTCGTTGCTGTTTGCTCTCAATGTATATCGTTGCTGCTTGCTATTTTGTTCTTTTACGGAAAGTTTCGTTTTATAAAAACACGTTTTTTTTGTTTGTGATTAATCACGTTATATTTTTTTTTTTGTTTTATTTTTGTTATTAATCGTACAAATTCCAAAATGATACTACTCGACAAAAACAAATAATTTTCTATCCCTAAGCTTAATAATGTTTTCTCTCTCTCTCCTTTCTCTATGTTTTTAAGTGTGATATAATACAATAATAAATATAAAAAAATACAGTACACGAAGCAATGTTTCAGTTTTAGTACATCTTAAACATGCCGCGCGCCTTGAAAGATCTAACTTTCAACAAAGAAAATAAAAATAAATAAATCCGTGAAACTTCAGATAACAAATTTCTTCTTCATCCCAATTTTTTTTTTTTTTTTAACTTTCAACACTACTCGCTGTCAACCGGAAGTTTGACAAGCTTGGATATTGAGCGTTTAAAAATACCGTTTTTTGTTTGCACTTCCACCACTCTGACCTTATTGTCGGTGCCTGAAATAACCGACACTATTCTACCTAAGGGCCACCTAATTGATGGAAGGTTTTCGTCAACAAGCGTTACTACATCGTCCACTTTTATGTTCGGACTGTCGTCCTTCCACTTAACTCGTTTCTGTAGGGTGTGCAGATATTCAATAGAATATCGTTTCCAAAAGGATTCAACCATTTTACTAATGGTCTGCCACTTCGTTAAATGATTGTTAGGAACATTCGATAACGACGGTTCATATATACCTATATTAGGCCCTCCTGTCAAGAAATGATTTGGCGTTAGTGGTTCTGGATCATGAGGGTCATCTGATAAAGGGGTTAGAGGTCGACTATTAAGGATTCCTTCAATCTGAATAATTAACGTTTCAAATTCTTCTAGCGTCATTACAACACCCTTGGTAATACGTTTTAAATGGAATTTAAATGATTTAATAGAGGCTTCCCATAATCCCCCGAAATTGGGAGCTCGAGGTGGGATGAAATGCCACGTTATTTGTTGCTCAACACAGAATGATGATATTTTGGATTGTTCGATTTCAGAAATAAATTTTAGAAATAATTCTTTGAGTTCACGACTCGCACCAACAAAATTAGATGCATTGTCTGACCAAATATTGGCTACTTGTCCACGTCGGGAGACGAATCGCTTTAAACAAGCAATAAAACACTGTGAGGTGAGGTCACTCACCACATCTAAATGCACTGATTTTGTGGCAAAGCACACAAATGATGCCACATATACCTTATATGGCGTTGATTTTCGTTGGAATTTGTTTTTTACAAAAAAGGGACCACAATAGTCTACTCCGGAATTAAAAAATGGTTTTGTTTGAGAAATCCTTGCAAGAGGTAAATTACCCATTATTTGTTTCACTATCGTGGGCTTTGTTCGAGTGCAAATAACACAATTTCGGAGAATTTTTTTTGCTATATTTTTTCCATTAACTGGCCAAAATTTCCGACGAATGATTGCGAGAAGCAGTTGTGGGCCCGCATGCCCTTGCTTCTCATGTTCATATTGAAAAATTAGTTCCACAAATTTGTGGTTTGCCGGCAACAGCATCTGATGCTTTGAATTGTAATCAATGTTGGCATTCTTCAATCTGCCACCCACTCTCAACACGTTACATTTGTCTAAAAATGGAGCGAGAGTTTTCAAATTACTATTAGTTTGAATAGGTTTGTTTAATGACAAGAGTCTAATTTCAGATTTAAATGCATTCATCTGCACGACCTTGACCAAGGATGTCAATGCAGTATCCAATTCTTGAACTGTTAGCTGAGTGCTGTTGCCTTTCACTCTTTTGCATTTATTGAGGAACCGAATGCAATATGCTGTGATGCGAATTAATTTCTTATATGAACTAAACTTATTGAAAATTGAAAATTCGTCTAGCTTCTTCTTGTCAATCGATTGGACAACAGCAGCGATGATGTTTGGTTTCAGTTCAAGGTCAATATTCTCGTTTTCTAAATTAAATATTGGTTTGTCTGTGATAATGTCTCCATTGTGGAGAATATGTGGACCCTTCCACCACATTTGAAGATCATTTAATTGTTGCGGCATTACTCCTCGTGAAATTATGTCCGCAGGATTCAGTTGTGACGCAATATGACGCCAACCAAAGTTGATGGTTTGTTCCTGTATATCGTTCACTCTATTGGCGACGAAAGTTTTTAATTTGTAGGGTGGAGTTGCAATCCAAAATAGTGTAATTGTAGAGTCTGTCCAAAGTACCACATCATGACATTTGAGCTGTAATGATTCAATCGTCGCACTCATGACTTTAGACAATAAATGTGCCGCACAGAGTTCTAGATGTGGCAAAGTGATGGTTTTTAGAGGAGCCACACGTGATTTGCTACACACCAAATTTACCTCTACATTATTATGTTTGTCGACCGTTCTTATGTAAACACACGCTCCGTAAGCCCTTTCGGACGCGTCTGCAAACCCGTGAAGTTCTATACGCTGAGGGGTTGATTCCTTTCCAATGATACATCGTGGTAATTGTATATTGGTTATATTTGAGAGTTTATCTCGATATAATAACCAGGTTTCTTCGATATCGGAGGGCACTAGATCGTCCCAGTCCAATTTGTCTTTCCACAATTCTTGCATCAGGATTTTCGCCGTAATGATGATCGGTGCCAGTAACCCCAGCGGATCAAACAATTTTGCTATATCTGAAAGGATTTTTCGTTTGGTCATTTTCAATTCGCTTCCGAATTTCGGCATTCTGAATGAAAAAACGTCTTCTTTGGGTTGCCAAAGCAACCCAAGTGCTTTGATGCATTGACCATTATTGAACTCGTTAATTTGAAGTACTTCTCGGTCCTCTAAAGGGATTTTCTTTACCAGATTTTCATCATTCGCACACCATTTATGCAGATGAAAACAACCGCTTTGTGTTAATTTACACAATTCATCTTGAAGTAGCTGTGCCTCTGACAATGTATCAGCACCAGTGACGATGTCGTCAACGTAGGTATCATGCATTAAAACCTTTGAGGCACGAGCATATCTCCAATTTTCATCCACGGCCAGTTGTTTAATAGCCCTGGTCGCTAAGAACGGAGCTGCTGCAGTCCCATAGGTGACCGTTGAAAGTTCGAATGTTTTTAACGGGTCATGAGAGTTTTCTCTCCATAAAATCCGTTGTAGGCACGTTTGGCTTGGATCGACTAGCACTTGCCGATACATTTTCGTGATGTCGGAGGTCATGGCATACCTGTATCGCCGGAAACGCAATATTATACTAAACAACCCAGATTGCACTGTTGCTCCAACAAGCATTCCATCATTCAGACTAATCCCGTTTGTGCTCTTTGCTGAAGCGTCGAAAACGACTCTTAGCTTCGTGGATGAGCTGTTTGGACGAAGAATTGCGTGATGAGGAATGTAATATGTTAATGAATCAGTTTGATCGCTTTCATTAACCTCCTTCATGTGACCTAACAAAAGGTATTCTCGCATGAACGAGATATATTGTTCCTTTAATTCAGGGTTGGAGTTTAATTTGGTTTCCAGGTACAAAAACCGTTTAGCAGCTATTTGTTTTGAGTCACCTAATGTAAATGGTTTCTGCAACGGCAGAAATACATTGTATCTTCCGTTAGAATCTCTATAATGTGTATCCTGGAAATGCTTCTCACATTTCTCCTCATCGGCTGATAAGAATTTTCGGGGTGGGAGATTTTCGGTTTCCCAAAACTTTATCAATAATGGAGAAATGGATTCGGTTTCTTCCTGAATAAACGCAGAGTGAAAATTGACGTTATGGTTGAAACGTTCTTCCTTACCAAAGATTACCCATCCAAATAAACTTTCTTGCAGAACTGGCAAGCCTTGCCGTAAATACATTTTATTTGGCATTAAAATGTTTGGGAATAGTTCTGCGCCTAGTAGCATATCGATTGGGCGTGCTTCGTTAAAATTGGGGTCGGCTAATTTTACGTGCGACGGTATAGACCACCGATTAATGTTGAAGGTCGTTTGTGGTAAATTGTTTGAAATTTTATTGATCACGAACAAATCGACATTAAACAATGCATCTTTATACCGTGATTTTATTTGACTCGACACCATTTCATCAATTTTCGTAGAAGTTGAACTGAGTCCAGTGACGTCAATTGATTGAATTCTACTGATTTTTGCCCGGAGCCTTTGCGCCATGGAACTCGTTATGAAGTTAGACTGGCTCCCAGAATCCAGCAGTGCTCGACATTCTATGTAGCTTCCATTTGCACGTTTTAAGAGTATAATTGCCGTTGGCAATATTACTCTTCCTGTTACTGAATTCTTTTGCATACTAAAGCTTTGTTCGACTGAATGATCAACCACTGGCATAGCCATGGTAGGTTTCGTATCACCCAGTTGATTTATTTGAATGTTGTCTCCCTGATTCATCGAAATTTGGTGTGTATTTTCCCTGAAAGACTGCTTTTGATCAATATGTAACAATGTATGATGCCTTTTTTTGCACAATTTGCACCCAGACGCTCGGCAGTCGGTTACTGTATGATATGGATTAAGGCAGTTGATACAAGCCTTCATCTCCTTTATTTTATTAAATCGTTCTATTGGATTGAAGCTTAGAAACGAAGGGCAATTAAAGAATGCATGTCGAATGCCATTACACAAATTGCAATTCGACCTTTGCTTATTTGTGTTTGAACTGGGAATTGTGAATGTATGACTCTTGGAGTTATTACCTGATTTATTTGGTCTTTGGGTGTTATTTGACATTGACTTGGTACTACACTGACCTGCGTTAGTTATAGAATCCAAAACTCTACACTTTTTCTCAAGAAACTCCCGAAATAGTTTCCAGGTAGGCAATTCTTTCGAAGAGTTTTGTTTCTCCCAGTCTTTAATCGATTCTTTATCTAATTTCCGTGTAACAAGACGCATGACGACAATTTCCGAACATTCGTCGAAGTTTATGTCACATGCTTCCAATGCTGTAACATGAGAAAGCACCGTATTGGTAAATCGCCTTAGGTCATTAGCATTTGAAGTATGAATAGGCTTCAAATCAATAAGTTCATCAATGTGTCGTTCGATAATCAATCTCGGATTGTCAAATCGGTTAACTAGTTCTGACCAGGCACGTTGGTAACCTGCTTCAGACAGTTCGATATGTCCAAGTGATTGCTTGGCATCGCCCTTGAGGCTATTTTGAAGGTACGTAAACTTCACTATATCAGTAAGCGCTGCGTTCCTATTGATGACCGCGTCAAAAACATCTCTAAATGTTATCCATCTTAATGGATCACCATCGAAGTTCGGAATATTCAATTCTGGCAATTTAATTAGTGGTTTAATAGTTGCCACTTCAGGAGTTTCAATTTTGTTTATGACCGAGATTTTATCTGAATTTTGTATCACTTCATATCGATCAAAAATGGTTGTTTTTAACTTCATATACCTTTCGTCAAACTCTTCGACATGACCTTGACAAGTTTCCTTAAAGTCTTCCTCTGCAAGAAGGTCTAACATTTTGTTGGTAATTAATTCAAAATCTGCGTATATTTTTTCTACCGATTCTAATCTTGGTTTGAGTTCGTTTGAACTCAACATAACGTTTGTTTCTAAAAATCTTTCAATATTTGTTAGGCGCCCTTTCATATGCCCTAACCGTTTGTTGAAATCTGATTTCTTCTTAGCTACTTCTTGCTCACTCATTTTGTCAAAGCGCAAACAAAGGTTTAAAGTAAATTAAGTTTACCACCAACACACGAATACGAAATCTTAAATTAAATCCAAAAAATAAGCTTGAATGTCTCGTAGCGTCCGGCTGACAATACCAAACATACGAGATGGTTTAGAAATTGAATAAATGAAAGTTATATATTCGATGGTTTAAAACTTGAATAAATGAAAGTTATATATTCGATGGTTTAAAACTTGAATAAATGAAAATTGTATATTCGATGGTTTAAAACTTGAATAAATGAAAGTAGTACTATTCACCACCAGATAAAGAGGTGTGATAAGTAGGCCGCATTAATGTTGAACTTATTGCTTCGCGTTTACAAATTTTGTTTTACCGTTAATTATAATATTATTCTAAAATATAATAAACTAGATGTGATTACTGTACACTTACGCACTGTTTGTTGACGTTGCCTTTCGGATGGTAGCAGTTTTATTAAAACGTTGGATGAATTACATGCGTTGTTGATTACACACTTCAAGGTTAAGCACCAGTATCCAAGTTCATCATCAGCGTGAATGATAATATTATTCTTTCGGATGGTAGCGATTTTATTAAAACGTTGGACGAATTACATGCGTTGTTGATTACACAATTCAAGGTTAAGCACCAGTATCCAAGTTCATCATCAGCGTGAATGATAATATTATTCTTTCGGATGGTAGCGATTTTATTAAAACGTTGGACGAATTACATGCGTTGTTGATTACACAATTCAAGGTTAAGCACCAGTATCCAAGTTCATCATCAGCGTGAATGATAATATTATTCTTTCGGATGGTAGCGATTTTATTAAAACGTTGGACGAATTACATGCGTTGTTGATTACACAATTCAAGGTTAAGCACCAGTATCCAAGTTCATCATCAGCGTGAATGATAATATTATTCAACTATTGATGCGTTTTTATTTTTTACTCCGCACAATCCGGCTCGAAGGACCAAAATGTTTCTCGTTGCTGTTTGCTCTCAATGTATATCGTTGCTGCTTGCTATTTTGTTCTTTTACGGAAAGTTTCGTTTTATAAAAACACGTTTTTTTTGTTTGTGATTAATCACGTTATATTTTTTTTTTTGTTTTATTTTTGTTATTAATCGTACAAATTCCAAAATGATACTACTCGACAAAAACAAATAATTTTCTATCCCTAAGCTTAATAATGTTTTCTCTCTCTCTCCTTTCTCTATGTTTTTAAGTGTGATATAATACAATAATAAATATAAAAAAATACAGTACACGAAGCAATGTTTCAGTTTTAGTACATCTTAAACAAGGGCCAAAACTTTACCAATGTAAAAATTGTTCTAGGCTAGTCCAGGATCATTTTTAGACTAATTTTGGGGCCATACTAGGCCAACTAAATTTTCTAGGTCAATTTAAACATTTATATGGAAAATTTTATGTTTTTTCGAAATAAATTTTTGTTTTTATTAAAACGCTTATATCTCCTTAAATAATGATCGTAGAAGGTCAAAACTTTACCAATGTAAAAATTGTTCTAGGCTAGTCCAGGATCATTTTTAGACTAATTTTGGGGCCATACTAGGCCAACTAAATTTTCTTAGTCAATTTGAACATTTATATGGAAAATTTTATTTATTTCGAGATAATTTTTTGTTTTTATTAAAACGCTTATATCTCCTTAAATAATGATCGTAGAGGGCGAAAACTTTACCAATGTAAAAATTGTTCTAGGCTAGTCCAGGATCATTTTTAGACTAATTTTGGGGCCATACTAGACCAACTAAATTTTCTAGGTCAATTTAAACATTTATATGGAAAATTTTATGTTTTTTCGAAATAATTTTTTGTTTTTATTAAAACGCTTATATCTCCTTAAATAATGATCGTAGAAGGTCAAAACTTTACCAATGTAAAAATTGTTCTAGGCTAGTCCAGGATCATTTTTAGACTAATTTTGGGGCCATACTAGGCCAACTAAATTTTCTAGGTCAATTTAAACATTTATATGGAAAATTTTATTTATTTCGAGATAATTTTTTGTTTTTATTAAAACGCTTATATCTCCTTAAATAATGATCGTAGAGGGTCAAAACTTTACCAATGTAAAAATTGTTCTAGGCTAGTCCAGGATCATTTTTAGACTAATTTTGGGGCCATACTAGGCCAACTAAATTTTCTAGGTCAATTTGAACATTTATATGGAAAATTTTATTTATTTCGAGATAATTTTTTGTTTTTATTAAAACGCTTATATCTCCTTAAATAATGATCGTAGAGGGCCAAATTTTTACCAATGTAAAAATTGTTCTAGGCTAGTCCAGGATCATTTTTAGACTAATTTTGGGGCCATACTAGGCCAACTAAATTTTCTAGGTCAATTTGAACATTTATATGGAAAATTTTATTTATTTCGAGATAATTTTTTGTTTTTATTAAAACGCTTATATCTCCTTAAATAATGATCGTAGAGGGCGAAAACTTTACCAATGTAAAAATTGTTCTAGGCTAGTCCAGGATCATTTTTAGACTAATTTTGGGGCCATACTAGACCAACTAAATTTTCTAGGTCAATTTAAACATTTATATGGAAAATTTTATGTTTTTTCGAAATAATTTTTTTTTTTATTAAAACGCTTATATCTCCTTAAATAATGATCGTAGAAGGTCAAAACTTTACCAATGTAAAAATTGTTCTAGGCTAGTCCAGGATCATTTTTAGACTAATTTTGGGGCCATACTAGGCCAACTAAATTTTCTAGGTCAATTTGAACATTTATATGGAAAATTTTATTTATTTCGAGATAATTTTTTGTTTTTATTAAAACGCTTATATCTCCTTAAATAATGATCGTAGAGGGTCAAAACTTTACCAATGTAAAAATTGTTCTAGGCTAGTCCAGGATCATTTTTAGACTAATTTTGGGGCCATACTAGGCCAACTAAATTTTCTAGGTCAATTTAAACATTTATATGGAAAATTTTATGTTTTTTCGAAATAATTTTTTGTTTTTATTAAAACGCTTATATCTCCTTAAATAATGATCGTAGAAGGTCAAAACTTTACCAATGTAAAAATTGTTCTAGGCTAGTCCAGGATCATTTTTAGACTAATTTTGGGGCCATACTAGGCCAACTAAATTTTCTAGGTCAATTTAAACATTTATATGGAAAATTTTATTTATTTCGAGATAATTTTTTGTTTTTATAAAAACGCTTATATCTCCTTAAATAATGATCGTAGAGGGTCAAAAGTTTACTAATGTAAAAATTGTTCTAGGCTAGTCTAGGATCATTTTTAGACTAATTTTGGGGCCATACTAGGCCAACTAAATTTTCTAGGTCAATTTGAACATTTATATGGAAAATTTTATTTATTTCGAGATAATTTTTTGTTTTTATTAAAACGCTTATATCTCCTTAAATAATGATCGTAGAGGGCCAAAACTTTACCAATGTAAAAATTGTTCTAGGCTAGTCCAGGATCATTTTTAGACTAATTTTGGGGCCATACTAGGCCAACTAAATTTTCTAGGTCAATTTAAACATTTATATGGAAAATTTTATGTTTTTTCGAAATAATTTTTTGTTTTTATTAAAACGCTTATATCTCCTTAAATAATGATCGTAGAAGGTCAAAACTTTACCAATGTAAAAATTGTTCTAGGCTAGTCCAGGATCATTTTTAGACTAATTTTGGGGCCATACTAGGCCAACTAAATTTTCTAGGTCAATTTGAACATTTATATGGAAAATTTTATTTATTTCGAGATATATTTTTGTTTTTATTAAAACGCTTATATCTCCTTAAATAATGATCGTAGAGGGCCAAAACTTTACCAATGTAAAAATTGTTCTAGGCTAGTCCAGGATCATTTTTAGACTAATTTTGGGGCCATATTAGGTCAACTAAATTTTCTAGGTCAATTTAAACAATTATATGGAAAATTTTATGTTTTTTCGAAATAATTTTTTGTTTTTATTAAAACGCTTATATCTCCTTAAATAATGATCGTAGAAGGTCAAAACTTTACCAATGTAAAAATTGTTCTAGGCTAGTCCAGGATCATTTTTAGACTAATTTTGGGGCCATACTAGGCCAACTAAATTTTCTAGGTCAATTTGAACATTTATATGGAAAATTTTATGTTTTTTCGAAATAATTTTTTTTTTTTATTAAAACGCTTATATCTCCTTAAATAATGATCGTAGAAGGTCAAAACTTTACCAATGTAAAAATTGTTCTAGGCTAGTCCAGGATCATTTTTAGACTAATTTTGGGGCCATACTAGGCCAACTAAATTTTCTAGGTCAATTTAAACATTTATATGGAAAATTTTATTTATTTCGAGATAATTTTTTGTTTTTATTAAAACGCTTATATCTCCTTAAATAATGATCGTAGAGGGCCAAAACTTTACCAATGTAAAAATTGTTCTAGGCTAGTCCAGGATCATTTTTAGACTAATTTTGGGGCCATACTAGGCCAACTAAATTTTCTAGGTCAATTTAAACATTTATATGGAAAATTTTATGTTTTTTCGAAATAATTTTTTGTTTTTATTAAAACGCTTATATCTCCTTAAATAATGATCGTAGAAGGTCAAAACTTTACCAATGTAAAAATTGTTCTAGGCTAGTCCAGGATCATTTTTAGACTAATTTTGGGGCCATACTAGGCCAACTAAATTTTCTAGGTCAATTTGAACATTTATATGGAAAATTTTATTTATTTCGAGATAATTTTTTGTTTTTATTAAAACGCTTATATCTCCTTAAATAATGATCGTAGAGGGCCAAAACTTTACCAATGTAAAAATTGTTCTAGGCTAGTCCAGGATCATTTTTAGACTAATTTTGGGGCCATACTAGGCCAACTAAATTTTCTAGGTCAATTTAAACATTTATATGGAAAATTTTATGTTTTTTCGAAATAATTTTTTGTTTTTATTAAAACGCTTATATCTCCTTAAATAATGATCGTAGAAGGTCAAAACTTTACCAATGTAAAAATTGTTCTAGGCTAGTCCAGGATCATTTTTAGACTAATTTTGGGGCCATACTAGGCCAACTAAATTTTCTAGGTCAATTTGAACATTTATATGGAAAATTTTATTTATTTCGAGATAATTTTTTGTTTTTTATAAAAATGCTTATATCTCCTTAAATAATGATCGTAGAGGGTCAAAACTTTACCAATGTAAAAATTGTTCTAGGCTAGTCCAGGATCATTTTTAGACTGATTTTGGGGCCATACTAGGCCAACTAAATTTTCTAGGTCAATTTGAACATTTATATGGAAAATTTTATTTATTTCGAGATAATTTTTTGTTTTTATTAAAACGCTTATATCTCCTTAAATAATGATCGTAGAGGGCCAAAACTTTACCAATGTAAAAATTGTTCTAGGCTAGTCCAGGATCATTTTTAGACTAATTTTGGGGCCATACTAGGCCAACTAAATTTTCTAGGTCAATTTAAACATTTATATGGAAAATTTTATGTTTTTTCGAAATAATTTTTTGTTTTTATTAAAACGCTTATATCTCCTTAAATAATGATCGTAGAAGGTCAAAACTTTACCAATGTAAAAATTGTTCTAGGCTAGTCCAGGATCATTTTTAGACTAATTTTGGGGCCATACTAGGCCAACTAAATTTTCTAGGTCAATTTAAACATTTATATGGAAAATTTTATGTTTTTTCGAAATAATTTTTTGTTTTTATTAAAACGCTTATATCTCCTTAAATAATGATCGTAGAAGGTCAAAACTTTACCAATGTAAAAATTGTTCTAGGCTAGTCCAGGATCATTTTTAGACTAATTTTGGGGCCATACTAGGCCAACTAAATTTTCTAGGTCAATTTAAACATTTATATGGAAAATTTTATGTTTTTGGAAATAATTTTTTGTTTTTATTAAAACGCTTATATCTCCTTAAATAATGATCGTAGAAGGTCAAAACTTTACCAATGTAAAAATTGTTCTAGGCTAGTCCAGGATCATTTTTAGACTAATTTTGGGGCCATACTAGGCCAACTAAATTTTCTAGGTCAATTTGAACATTTATATGGAAAATTTTATTTATTTCGAGATAATTTTTTGTTTTTATTAAAACGCTTATATCTCCTTAAATAATGATCGTAGAGGGCCAAAACTTTACCAATGTAAAAATTGTTCTAGGCTAGTCCAGGATCATTTTTAGACTAATTTTGGGGCCATACTAGGCCAACTAAATTTTCTAGGTCAATTTAAACATTTATATGGAAAATTGTATGTTTTTTCGAAATAATTTTTTGTTTTTATTAAAACGCTTATATCTCCTTAAATAATGATCGTAGAAGGTCAAAACTTTACCAATGTAAAAATTGTTCTAGGCTAGTCCAGGATCATTTTTAGACTAATTTTGGGGCCATACTAGGCCAACTAAATTTTCTAGGTCAATTTGAACATTTATATGGAAAATTTTATTTATTTCGAGATATATTTTTGTTTTTATTAAAACGCTTATATCTCCTTAAATAATGATCGTAGAGGGCCAAAACTTTACCAATGTAAAAATTGTTCTAGGCTAGTCCAGGATCATTTTTAGACTAATTTTGGGGCCATACTAGGCCAACTAAATTTTCTAGGTCAATTTAAACATTTATATGGAAAATTTTATGTTTTTTTGAAATAATTTTTTGTTTTTATTAAAACGCTTATATCTCCTTAAATAATGATCGTAGAAGGTCAAAACTTTACCAATGTAAAAATTGTTCTAGGCTAGTCCAGGATCATTTTTAGACTAATTTTAGGGCCATACTAGGCCAACTAAATTTTCTAGGTCAATTTGAACATTTATATGGAAAATTTTATTTATTTCGAGATAATTTTTTGTTTTTATTAAAACGCTTATATCTCCTTAAATAATGATCGTAGAGGGCCAAAACTTTACCAATGTAAAAATTGTTCTAGGCTAGTCCAGGATCATTTTTAGACTAATTTTGGGGCCATACTAGGCCAACTAAATTTTCTAGGTCAATTTAAACATTTATATGGAAAATTGTATGTTTTTTCGAAATAATTTTTTGTTTTTATTAAAACGCTTATATCTCCTTAAATAATGATCGTAGAAGGTCAAAACTTTACCAATGTAAAAATTGTTCTAGGCTAGTCCAGGATCATTTTTAGACTAATTTTGGGGCCATACTAGGCCAACTAAATTTTCTAGGTCAATTTGAACATTTATATGGAAAATTTTATTTATTTCGAGATATATTTTTGTTTTTATTAAAACGCTTATATCTCCTTAAATAATGATCGTAGAGGGCCAAAACTTTACCAATGTAAAAATTGTTCTAGGCTAGTCCAGGATCATTTTTAGACTAATTTTGGGGCCATACTAGGCCAACTAAATTTTCTAGGTCAATTTAAACAATTATATGGAAAATTTTATGTTTTTTCGAAATAATTTTTTGTTTTTATTAAAACGCTTATATCTCCTTAAATAATGATCGTAGAAGGTCAAAACTTTACCAATGTAAAAATTGTTCTAGGCTAGTCCAGGATCATTTTTAGACTAATTTTGGGGCCATACTAGGCCAACTAAATTTTCTAGGTCAATTTGAACATTTATATGGAAAATTTTATTTATTTCGAGATAATTTTTTGTTTTTTATAAAAATGCTTATATCTCCTTAAATAATGATCGTAGAGGGTCAAAACTTTACCAATGTACAAATTGTTCTAGGCTAGTCCAGGATCATTTTTAGACTAATTTTGGGGCCATACTAGGCCAACTAAATTTTCTAGGTCAATTTGAACATTTATATGGAAAATTTTATTTATTTCGAGATAATTTTTTGTTTTTATTAAAACGCTTATATCTCCTTAAATAATGATCGTAGAGGGCTTAAACTTTACCAATGTAAAAATTGTTCTAGGCTAGTCCAGGATCATATTTAGACTAATTTTGGGGCCATACTAGGCCAACTAAATTTTCTAGGTCAATTTAAACATTTATATGGAAAATTTTATGTTTTTTCGAAATAATTTTTTGTTTTTATTAAAACGCTTATATTTCCTTAAATAATGATCGTAGAAGGTCAAAACTTTACCAATGTAAAGATTGTTCTAGGCTAGTCCAGGATCATTTTTAGACTAATTTTGGGGCCATACTAGGCCAACTAAATTTTCTAGGTCAATTTGAACATTTATATGGAAAATTTTATTTATTTCGAGATAATTTTTTGTTTTTATTAAAACGCTTATATCTCCTTAAATAATGATCGTAGAGGGCCAAAACTTTACCAATGTAAAAATTGTTCTAGGCTAGTCCAGGATCATTTTTAGACTAATTTTGGGGCCATACTAGGCCAACTAAATTTTCTAGGTCAATTTAAACATTTATATGGAAAATTTTATGTTTTTTCGAAATAATTTTTTGTTTTTATTAAAACGCTTATATCTCCTTAAATAATGATCGTAGAAGGTCAAAACTTTACCAATGTAAAAATTGTTCTAGGCTAGTCCAGGATCATTTTTAGACTAATTTTGGGGCCATACTAGGCCAACTAAATTTTCTAGGTCAATTTGAACATTTATATGGAAAATTTTATTTATTTCGAGATAATTTTTTGTTTTTTATAAAAATGCTTATATCTCCTTAAATAATGATCGTAGAGGGTCAAAACTTTACCAATGTAAAAATTGTTCTAGGCTAGTCCAGGATCATTTTTAGACTAATTTTGGGGCCATACTAGGCCAACTAAATTTTGTAGGTCAATTTGAACATTTATATGGAAAATTTTATTTATTTCGAGATAATTTTTTGTTTTTATTAAAACGCTTATATCTCCTTAAATAATGATCGTAGAGGGCCAAAACTTTACCAATGTAAAAATTGTTCTAGGCTAGTCCAGGATCATTTTTAGACTAATTTTGGGGCCATACTAGGCCAACTAAATTTTCTAGGTCAATTTAAACATTTATATGGAAAATTTTATGTTTTTTCGAAATAATTTTTTGTTTTTATTAAAACGCTTATATCTCCTTAAATAATGATCGTAGAAGGTCAAAACTTTACCAATGTAAAAATTGTTTTAGGCTAGTCCAGGATCATTTTTAGACTAATTTTGGGGCCATACTAGGCCAACTAAATTTTCTAGGTCAATTTAAACATTTATATGGAAAATTTTATGTTTTTTCGAAATAATTTTTTGTTTTTATTAAAACGCTTATATCTCCTTAAATAATGATCGTAGAAGGTCAAAACTTTACCAATGTAAAAATTGTTCTAGGCTAGTCCAGGATCATTTTTAGACTAATTTTGGGGCCATACTAGGCCAACTAAATTTTCTAGGTCAATTTGAACATTTATATGGAAAATTTTATTTATTTCGAGATAATTTTTTGTTTTTTATAAAAACGCTTATATCTCCTTAAATAATGATCGTAGAGGGTCAAAACTTTACCAATGTACAAATTGTTCTAGGCTAGTCCAGGATCATTTTTAGACTAATTTTGGGGCCATACTAGGCCAACTAAATTTTGTAGGTCAATTTGAACATTTATATGGAAAATTTTATTTATTTCGAGATAATTTTTTGTTTTTTATAAAAACGCTTATATCTCCTTAAATAATGATCGTAGAGGGTCAAAACTTTACCAATGTAAAAATTGTTCTAGGCTAGTCCAGGATCATTTTTAGACTAATTTTGGGGCCATACTAGGCCAACTAAATTTTCTAGGTCAATTTGAACATTTATATGGAAAATTTTATTTATTTCGAGATAATTTTTTGTTTTTTATAAAAACGCTTATATCTCCTTAAATAATGATCGTAGAGGGTCAAAACTTTACCAATGTACAAATTGTTCTAGGCTAGTCCAGGATCATTTTTAGACTAATTTTGGGGCCATACTAGGCCAACTAAATTTTCTAGGTCAATTTGAACATTTATATGGAAAATTTTATTTATTTCGAGATAATTTTTTGTTTTTTATAAAAACGCTTATATCTCCTTAAATAATGATCGTAGAGGGTCAAAACTTTACCAATGTACAAATTGTTCTAGGCTAGTCCAGGATCATTTTTAGACTAATTTTGGGGCCATACTAGGCCAACTAAATTTTCTAGGTCAATTTGAACATTTATATGGAAAATTTTATTTATTTCGAGATAATTTTTTGTTTTTTATAAAAATGCTTATATCTCCTTAAATAATGATCGTAGAGGGTCAAAACTTTACCAATGTAAAAATTGTTCTAGGCTAGTCCAGGATCATTTTTAGACTAATTTTGGGGCCATACTAGGCCAACTAAATTTTCTAGGTCAATTTGAACATTTATATGGAAAATTTTATTTATTTCGAGATAATTTTTTGTTTTTTATAAAAACGCTTATATCTCCTTAAATAATGATCGTAGAGGGTCAAAACTTTACCAATGTACAAATTGTTCTAGGCTAGTCCAGGATCATTTTTAGACTAATTTTGGGGCCATACTAGGCCAACTAAATTTTCTAGGTCAATTTGAACATTTATATGGAAAATTTTATTTATTTCGAGATAATTTTTTGTTTTTTATAAAAATGCTTATATCTCCTTAAATAATGATCGTAGAGGGTCAAAACTTTATTAATGTAAAAATTGTTCTAGGCTAGTCCAGGATCATTTTTAGACTAATTTTGGGGCCATACTAGGCCAACTAAATTTTCTAGGTCAATTTGAACATTTATATGGAAAATTTTATTTATTTCGAGATAATTTTTTGTTTTTATAAAAACGCTTATATCTCCTTAAATAATGATCGTAGAGGGTCAAAACTTTACCAATGTAAAAATTGTTCTAGGCTAGTCCAGGATCATTTTTAGACTAATTTTGGGGCAATACTAGGCCAACTAAATTTTCTAGGTCAATTTGAACATTTATATGGAAAATTTTATTTATTTCGAGATAATTTTTTGTTTTTTATAAAAACGCTTATACCTCCTTAAATAATGATCGTAGAGGGTCAAAACTTTACCAATGTAAAAATTGTTCTAGGCTAGTCCAGGATCATTTTTAGACTAATTTTGGGGCCATACTAGGCCAACTAAATTTTCTAGGTCAATTTGAACATTTATATGGAAAATTTTATTTATTTCGAGATAATTTTTTGTTTTTTATAAAAACGCTTATATCTCCTTAAATAATGATCGTAGAGTGTCAAAACTTTACCAATGTAAAAATTGTTCTAGGCTAGTCCAGGATCATTTTTAGACTAATTTTGGGGCCATACTAGGCCAACTAAATTTTCTAGGTCAATTTGAACATTTATATGGAAAATATTATTTATTTCGAGATAATTTTTTGTTTTTTATAAAAATGCTTATATCTCCTTAAATAATGATCGTAGAGGGTCAAAACTTTACCAATGTAAAAATTGTTCTAGGCTAGTCCAGGATCATTTTTAGACTAATTTTGGGGCCATACTAGGCCAACTAAATTTTCTAGGTCAATTTGAACATTTATATGGAAAATTTTATTTATTTCGAGATAATTTTTTTTTTTTTATAAAAACGCTTATATCTCCTTAAATAATGATCGTAGAGTGTCAAAACTTTACCAATGTAAAAATTGTTCTAGGCTAGTCCAGGATCATTTTTAGACTAATTTTGGGGCAATACTAGGCCAACTAAATTTTCTAGGTCAATTTGAACATTTATATGGAAAATTTTATTTATTTCGAGATAATTTTTTGTTTTTTATAAAAACGCTTATACCTCCTTAAATAATGATCGTAGAGGGTCAAAACTTTACCAATGTAAAAATTGTTCTAGGCTAGTCCAGGATCATTTTTAGACTAATTTTGGGGCCATACTAGGCCAACTAAATTTTCTAGGTCAATTTGAACATTTATATGGAAAATTTTATTTATTTCGAGATAATTTTTTGTTTTTTATAAAAACGCTTATATCTCCTTAAATAATGATCGTAGAGGGTCAAAACTTTACCAATGTAAAAATTGTTCTAGGCTAGTCAAGGATCATTTTTAGACTAATTTTGGGGCCATACTAGGCCAACTAAATTTTCTAGGTCAATTTGAACATTTATATGGAAAATTTTATTTATTTCGAGATAATTTTTTGTTTTTTATAAAAACGCTTATATCTCCTTAAATAATGATCGTAGAGTGTCAAAACTTTACCAATGTAAAAATTGTTCTAGGCTAGTCCAGGATCATTTTTAGACTAATTTTGGGGCCATACTAGGCCAACTAAATTTTCTAGGTCAATTTGAACATTTATATGGAAAATTTTATTTATTTCGAGATAATTTTTTGTTTTTTATAAAAACGCTTATATCTCCTTAAATAATGATCGTAGAGTGTCAAAACTTTACCAATGTAAAAATTGTTCTAGGCTAGTCCAGGATCATTTTTAGACTAATTTTGGGGCCATACTAGGCCAACTAAATTTTCTAGGTCAATTTGAACATTTATATGGAAAATATTATTTATTTCGAGATAATTTTTTGTTTTTTATAAAAATGCTTATATCTCCTTAAATAATGATCGTAGAGGGTCAAAACTTTACCAATGTAAAAATTGTTCTAGGCTAGTCCAGGATCATTTTTAGACTAATTTTGGGGCCATACTAGGCCAACTAAATTTTCTAGGTCAATTTGAACATTTATATGGAAAATTTTATTTATTTCGAGATAATTTTTTGTTTTTTATAAAAACGCTTATATCTCCTTAAATAATGATCGTAGAGTGTCAAAACTTTACCAATGTAAAAATTGTTCTAGGCTAGTCCAGGATCATTTTTAGACTAATTTTGGGGCAATACTAGGCCAACTAAATTTTCTAGGTCAATTTGAACATTTATATGGAAAATTTTATTTATTTCGAGATACTTTTTTGTTTTTTATAAAAACGCTTATACCTCCTTAAATAATGATCGTAGAGGGTCAAAACTTTACCAATGTAAAAATTGTTCTAGGCTAGTCCAGGATCATTTTTAGACTAATTTTGGGGCCATACTAGGCCAACTAAATTTTCTAGGTCAATTTGAACATTTATATGGAAAATTTTATTTATTTCGAGATAATTTTTTGTTTTTTATAAAAATGCTTATATCTCCTTAAATAATGATCGTAGAGGGTCAAAACTTTACCAATGTAAAAATTGTTCTAGGCTAGTCAAGGATCATTTTTAGACTAATTTTGGGGCCATACTAGGCCAACTAAATTTTCTAGGTCAATTTGAACATTTATATGGAAAATATTATTTATTTCGAGATAATTTTTTGTTTTTTATAAAAATGCTTATATCTCCTTAAATAATGATCGTAGAGGGTCAAAACTTTACCAATGTAAAAATTGTTCTAGGCTAGTCCAGGATCATTTTTAGACTAATTTTGGGGCCATACTAGGCCAACTAAATTTTCTAGGTCAATTTGAACATTTATATGGAAAATTTTATTTATTTCGAGATAATTTTTTGTTTTTTATAAAAACGCTTATATCTCCTTAAATAATGATCGTAGAGTGTCAAAACTTTACCAATGTAAAAATTGTTCTAGGCTAGTCCAGGATCATTTTTAGACTAATTTTGGGGCCATACTAGGCCAACTAAATTTTCTAGGTCAATTTGAACATTTATATGGAAAATTTTATTTATTTCGAGATAATTTTTTGTTTTTATAAAAACGCTTATATCTCCTTAAATAATGATCGTAGAGGGTCAAAACTTTACTATTGTAAAAATTGTTCTAGGCTAGTCCAGGATCATTTTTAGACTAATTTTGGGGCCATACTAGGCCAACTAAATTTTGTAGGTCAATTTGAACATTTATATGGAAAATTTTATTTATTTCGAGATAATTTTTTGTTTTTTATAAAAACGCTTATATCTCCTTAAATAATGATCGTAGAGGGTCAAAACTTTACCAATGTAAAAATTGTTCTAGGCTAGTCCAGGATCATTTTTAGACTAATTTTGGGGCCATACTAGGCCAACTAAATTTTCTAGGTCAATTTGAACATTTATAAGGAAAATTTTATTTATTTCGAGATAATTTTTTGTTTTTTATAAAAACGCTTATATCTCCTTAAATAATGATCGTAGAGTGTCAAAACTTTACCAATGTAAAAATTGTTCTAGGCTAGTCCAGGATCATTTTTAGACTAATTTTGGGGCCATACTAGGCCAACTAAATTTTCTAGGTCAATTTGAACATTTATATGGAAAATTTTATTTATTTCGAGATAATTTTTTGTTTTTATAAAAACGCTTATATCTCCTTAAATAATGATCGTAGAGGGTCAAAACTTTACTAATGTAAAAATTGTTCTAGGCTAGTCCAGGATCATTTTTAGACTAATTTTGGGGCCATACTAGGCCAACTAAATTTTGTAGGTCAATTTGAACATTTATATGGAAAATTTTATTTATTTCGAGATAATTTTTTGTTTTTTATAAAAACGCTTATATCTCCTTAAAT
The DNA here is from genome assembly GCA_963556175.1 of Tipula confusa. Classification (NCBI taxonomy): domain Eukaryota; kingdom Metazoa; phylum Arthropoda; class Insecta; order Diptera; family Tipulidae; genus Tipula; species Tipula confusa. The sequence goes on along the minus strand of OY744475.1, from coordinate 52,232,049 downwards.
AATGATCGTAGAGGGTCAAAACTTTACCAATGTACAAATTGTTCTAGGCTAGTCCAGGATCATTTTTAGACTAATTTTGGGGCCATACTAGGCCAACTAAATTTTCTAGGTCAATTTGAACATTTATATGGAAAATTTTATTTATTTCGAGATAATTTTTTGTTTTTTATAAAAACGCTTATATCTCCTTAAATAATGATCGTAGAGGGTCAAAACTTTACCAATGTACAAATTGTTCTAGGCTAGTCCAGGATCATTTTTAGACTAATTTTGGGGCCATACTAGGCCAACTAAATTTTCTAGGTCAATTTGAACATTTATATGGAAAATTTTATTTATTTCGAGATAATTTTTTGTTTTTTATAAAAACGCTTATATCTCCTTAAATAATGATCGTAGAGGGTCAAAACTTTACCAATGTACAAATTGTTCTAGGCTAGTCCAGGATCATTTTTAGACTAATTTTGGGGCCATACTAGGCCAACTAAATTTTCTAGGTCAATTTGAACATTTATATGGAAAATTTTATTTATTTCGAGATAATTTTTTGTTTTTTATAAAAATGCTTATATCTCCTTAAATAATGATCGTAGAGGGTCAAAACTTTATTAATGTAAAAATTGTTCTAGGCTAGTCCAGGATCATTTTTAGACTAATTTTGGGGCCATACTAGGCCAACTAAATTTTCTAGGTCAATTTGAACATTTATATGGAAAATTTTATTTATTTCGAGATAATTTTTTGTTTTTATAAAAACGCTTATATCTCCTTAAATAATGATCGTAGAGGGTCAAAACTTTACCAATGTAAAAATTGTTCTAGGATAGTCCAGGACCATTTTTAGACTAATTTTGGGGCAATACTAGGCCAACTAAATTTTCTAGGTCAATTTGAACATTTATATGGAAAATTTTATTTATTTCGAGATAATTTTTTGTTTTTATAAAAACGCTTATATCTCCTTAAATAATGATCGTAGAGGGTCAAAACTTTACTATTGTAAAAATTGTTCTAGGCTAGTCCAGGATCATTTTTAGACTAATTTTGGGGCCATACTAGGCCAACTAAATTTTGTAGGTCAATTTGAACATTTATATGGAAAATTTTATTTATTTCGAGATAATTTTTTGTTTTTTATAAAAATGCTTATATCTCCTTAAATAATGATCGTAGAGGGTCAAAACTTTACCAATGTAAAAATTGTTCTAGGCTAGTCAAGGATCATTTTTAGACTAATTTTGGGGCCATACTAGGCCAACTAAATTTTCTAGGTCAATTTGAACATTTATATGGAAAATATTATTTATTTCGAGATAATTTTTTGTTTTTTATAAAAATGCTTATATCTCCTTAAATAATGATCGTAGAGGGTCAAAACTTTACCAATGTAAAAATTGTTCTAGGCTAGTCCAGGATCATTTTTAGACTAATTTTGGGGCCATACTAGGCCAACTAAATTTTCTAGGTCAATTTGAACATTTATATGGAAAATTTTATTTATTTCGAGATAATTTTTTGTTTTTTATAAAAACGCTTATATCTCCTTAAATAATGATCGTAGAGTGTCAAAACTTTACCAATGTAAAAATTGTTCTAGGCTAGTCCAGGATCATTTTTAGACTAATTTTGGGGCCATACTAGGCCAACTAAATTTTCTAGGTCAATTTGAACATTTATATGGAAAATTTTATTTATTTCGAGATAATTTTTTGTTTTTATAAAAACGCTTATATCTCCTTAAATAATGATCGTAGAGGGTCAAAACTTTACTATTGTAAAAATTGTTCTAGGCTAGTCCAGGATCATTTTTAGACTAATTTTGGGGCCATACTAGGCCAACTAAATTTTGTAGGTCAATTTGAACATTTATATGGAAAATTTTATTTATTTCGAGATAATTTTTTGTTTTTTATAAAAACGCTTATATCTCCTTAAATAATGATCGTAGAGGGTCAAAACTTTACCAATGTAAAAATTGTTCTAGGCTAGTCCAGGATCATTTTTAGACTAATTTTGGGGCCATACTAGGCCAACTAAATTTTCTAGGTCAATTTGAACATTTATATGGAAAATTTTATTTATTTCGAGATAATTTTTTGTTTTTTATAAAAACGCTTATATCTCCTTAAATAATGATCGTAGAGTGTCAAAACTTTACCAATGTAAAAATTGTTCTAGGCTAGTCCAGGATCATTTTTAGACTAATTTTGGGGCCATACTAGGCCAACTAAATTTTCTAGGTCAATTTGAACATTTATATGGAAAATTTTATTTATTTCGAGATAATTTTTTGTTTTTTATAAAAATGCTTATATCTCCTTAAATAATGATCGTAGAGGGTCAAAACTTTATTAATGTAAAAATTGTTCTAGGCTAGTCCAGGATCATTTTTAGACTAATTTTGGGGCCATACTAGGCCAACTAAATTTTCTAGGTCAATTTGAACATTTATATGGAAAATTTTATTTATTTCGAGATAATTTTTTGTTTTTATAAAAACGCTTATATCTCCTTAAATAATGATCGTAGAGGGTCAAAACTTTACCAATGTAAAAATTGTTCTAGGATAGTCCAGGACCATTTTTAGACTAATTTTGGGGCAATACTAGGCCAACTAAATTTTCTAGGTCAATTTGAACATTTATATGGAAAATTTTATTTATTTCGAGATAATTTTTTGTTTTTTATAAAAACGCTTATATCTCCTTAAATAATGATCGTAGAGGGTCAAAACTTTACCAATGTACAAATTGTTCTAGGCTAGTCCAGGATCATTTTTAGACTAATTTTGGGGCCATACTAGGCCAACTAAATTTTCTAGGTCAATTTGAACATTTATATGGAAAATTTTATTTATTTCGAGATAATTTTTTGTTTTTTATAAAAACGCTTATATCTCCTTAAATAATGATCGTAGAGGGTCAAAACTTTACCAATGTACAAATTGTTCTAGGCTAGTCCAGGATCATTTTTAGACTAATTTTGGGGCCATACTAGGCCAACTAAATTTTCTAGGTCAATTTGAACATTTATATGGAAAATTTTATTTATTTCGAGATAATTTTTTGTTTTTTATAAAAACGCTTATATCTCCTTAAATAATGATCGTAGAGGGTCAAAACTTTACCAATGTACAAATTGTTCTAGGCTAGTCCAGGATCATTTTTAGACTAATTTTGGGGCCATACTAGGCCAACTAAATTTTCTAGGTCAATTTGAACATTTATATGGAAAATTTTATTTATTTCGAGATAATTTTTTGTTTTTTATAAAAATGCTTATATCTCCTTAAATAATGATCGTAGAGGGTCAAAACTTTATTAATGTAAAAATTGTTCTAGGCTAGTCCAGGATCATTTTTAGACTAATTTTGGGGCCATACTAGGCCAACTAAATTTTCTAGGTCAATTTGAACATTTATATGGAAAATTTTATTTATTTCGAGATAATTTTTTGTTTTTATAAAAACGCTTATATCTCCTTAAATAATGATCGTAGAGGGTCAAAACTTTACCAATGTAAAAATTGTTCTAGGATAGTCCAGGACCATTTTTAGACTAATTTTGGGGCAATACTAGGCCAACTAAATTTTCTAGGTCAATTTGAACATTTATATGGAAAATTTTATTTATTTCGAGATAATTTTTTGTTTTTTATAAAAACGCTTATATCTCCTTAAATAATGATCGTAGAGGGTCAAAACTTTACCAATGTAAAAATTGTTCTAGGCTAGTCCAGGATCATTTTTAGACTAATTTTGGGG